>JAQMYJ010000021.1:6221950-6269902 GCA_030014305.1 Clarias laeviceps
AGGTGTGGCCTATGGGTTTGCTGAGCAGTGAAGAAGGTGTGGCCTATGGGTTTGCTGAGCAGTGAAGAAGGTGTGGCTTATGTGTCTGTTGGGCAGTGAAAGAGGTGTGGCCTTTTGGTCTGTTGGGCAAAAAAGTAGATGTGGCTTATGTGTCCATTGGGCCAAGAAGGAGGTGTGGCCTATGTTTATGTTGGCTAGTGAAAGAGGTGTGGCTTATGTATCTGTTGGACAGTGAAAACGATGTGACCTATTGGTTAGTTGGGCAGAGAAGGAGGTGGGTTTGTTCGGGAAGTGAAGGAGATGTAGACTATGGGTGTATTGAACAGTGAAAGAGATGTGAAGTACAGATTTGTTGGGCAGTGAAGAAGGTGTGGCTCAGAGTATGTGTTTGTTGGGCAGTAAATGAGGTGTGGCCTATGGGTGTATTGGGCAGTGAAGGTGCCTTGTGGTAGTAAAGCAGGTCTGTGTGCATAGAGTTTGCATATTCTTGGTGGGTTTCCTCCAGGTACTCCGGTTTCCTCCCACAGTCCAAAGACATGCAGATTAGGCTAATTGGCGTTCCTAAATTGCCTGTAGTATGTAATTGACCTGCGATGGATTGGTACCCTGGCGAGGGTGTACACCGCCTCGTACACAAATTCTCCTGGTATGACCTCCAGGATAAGCGGTACAGAAAAATGAATGACCAAGAACTATATTATATATAACTATATTATCATGTGGCAGCTGTGCAACGCTTAAAGATCATGCAAATCCAAATTCACTTAATGTTCACATCAAACATCCGAATGAAGAAAATAGTCTGAGTGACTCTGATGATGACATGGTTGTTGGTGCCAGCTGGGCTGTTTTTTTTTTTTATTTACAGCTAAAAAAAAACAAAAAAACAGCCAATGAGCAGCGGTTCTGCGAGCACCTCGCTGATGAGAGGGAATCAATAAGATGGAGAACACTTTGACAGCTACAGTAACTCAAGTGTTCTCGCCTTACAGCCAGGCTGAGCAGAAAAGCTTCTCAGAACGTTCAATATGTTCAAACCTTGAGGTGGATGCGATACCACAAGGCCACAAGACCACATCAGGTTACACGGCTCTCAGATAAGACCAGGAATCTGAGACTAAAGAGGATACAGACTAACAAAACTGCACTTTTTAAAATTAATTTATTATTATTATTATTATTATTATTATTATTAGTTAGTGGTTATAGTTACAGGACTTCCCTGAAGGCGAGTTCCGGTCAAGCATGCGCAGATTTCAGACTTAGCTCTGTAGTTCAAAGAGGATTAGTCTGTAAAATCATTTAATTTCTAAGATAACTGTATATTTGACATTCTAACACGTTTTTCATCTTCTATGCAATTGTTGCATATATTGGAATAGCTGGCTTTTTGTATCTTCAATCGCTGTATATACTGTAATTCACGACAATGTAATTTAAGTTTTCATATTTACCGCACAAAAGGTTTAAAACTGTCTTAAAACATTATTACATTCATAAAGTTTAAACAAACTTAGTTTTTCCTTATTACTAAGAAACCATTCTTCCCCAATAACCTTCATATTTTTGCCTCATTTGTAGTTTGATTCGTTTGTGAGAGTGTTTGGAACAGACCATGTCACAAACGTGGTGATGTGGTGTCATGACCGTGAAGTGATGTCATACATTACGGGCAATTTAGGGACACCATTAAGCCTTGCTGGTCTTTGGACTCCGGGAGGAAACTGGAGACCCTTGAGGAAACCCACCATCAAGCACGTGGAGAACATGCAAACAGGCCGAAAGCAGAATCGAACCCGGACCCTGGATCAGGTTCGGCAACAGTGCTAAACACTAAGCCACTATGTGGCCATACAGCAATTGCATTTTTTTTTATATAATATTCAACTGAATGAGATGTTTTCTTTTACAATAAGTTTATTATTATATATTTATTCTCTATTGAAGTCAGGCCAGAACAAGAGCTGTAACTAATCAAGATATACAGATCATTGCCAAAAGTGCAAAACACACACACCTGCTGTTTTGTTTTGTTTAACAAATCCAAGCTGTATTACAGATGAGGATGCTGATATTGCTGTAGTAAGCAGACCGCGCTGAAGAAATGAGCAAAGCCTGGACAAGGCAAATTTAGATGAATAATGTGAACCGAGTTCTTGGTTTGAACCTGAGCCAGGGTTACTGTCTGTAATGCTCCCCTATTGTCTCCTTTTTTTTTTTTTTCTCCTTTCCACTGTCTAAAAACATTGTTGTAGGTGGACTGGCGATTCTAAATTACATCCCAGGTGTGACTGAGTGCGAGAATGTGTGTGTGTGTACAGTGTCCATCTCAAGCCTAGTGTTTCCAAGGCCACATAGTGACCCTGACTGGGTCAAAGTGCTTTCTGAGACGAGCGGTTAAATAAACAACATTCGGAGAGAGCAAGATAGACAAAATAAAAAAAGAAGAAAACTCTACGATCCACACACACACACAACGACATAAAGTACAAATTGTGCAACAAGTGTTTGACAAGATCACAGTGCAGAAGTACAAGAACAGCACGATACGGCAAAATTATATGGGACAGTATGGATAACTACATAATTAGAACAGCATCAGGACGAGCTAGACAGCATAATTGTGCCGAGCCGGGCCAAATGCGTATGCAAATTAACTCTCATAAAAGGCATATGAGAGAGCAGCAGCATATAAGAATATTAAAAAAAAAAGGATAGGAAGATAGACAGCTATTATTGCACTGTAAATTGCTGGTGTGAATAGCAATAGCACAGAGGGCTTAAGGTTGTGTATCTTCAGTGGAAGACGACCGATCCCTGTTCTAATCCTCGCTTTTTCACTTTTATCTCATGCCACGTTATACGAGTCTCATTTTTCAGTCACAATCCATGACTGTGACCAAAGATGCTGGATCTGTGGAGCAGAGCTGCTGTGTCCAGGAATTCCGCTCTTCCAGCTGGATCTGCTCCTGCTGAGTCAATGTGTGTGTGAGAGAGAGAAAGAACGAAGAGCTCTCGAGTTCGCACACTCATTTTTCTACTGGCAATCGTTTGTAGGATCTTTGTAAGCCTTCAAAGCCCCTTGGTGAAAGACTGAAGAGCCTGCAGACCAGGTGTGATCTGAAGAATTAATCTCATCCGCGGCTAGAGTTTAAAAAAAAAAACTATGGTGCTGAGCGAAAGTCTTGAGCCCAGTAGCCCTCATTTCTTCAAAATTAGATTAAATGAACTGATGTACAGTACAATAAATTAAAGAAATAGGCTTCAAAATGTTTGTCTCAACCCCAGCAGCGACCTCATTTGCCCTCTCGTCTCTTCCAACCACTCAGCATTCAGCATCACCAGTATATTAATCATCTATTAATTATTAATTAGCCTGATCATCCATCATCATCCGCACCTGTTGCTCGCTAGATCATGCTTTTTATGCTCGAATGGTTCATAGGTCACTGTGTGGCTTAACAAACAAAAAACATCTGTATTCCTTAGGACTTCATTAAAAATACAAGAAAATCTGAAGCAAAATATGAATAAATAAGAGGGCTCGGGAGTTTGCACAGTACTGTACACTTCCATTCGATCTATTCGAGAGTGTTGACACATAATGTACATTGATGTGCACATACTGAATGTAACAGAACGTCAATAAACCAATAAACCAATAAACCAATAAACCTGATTCATGACAAGAAGGTGACATGAAATTCTTCCTGCTGAAGGTGGTGGAGCCCTATATGTTTATATCCTTCATTTTATTCATCCCCGTCTAATTAGTATTATCCCTTCTGGAAATTCATGTCGGCATTGTACACGTATTTGTAACTGGGTTTCTAAGGGTTTTCAGCAGCCAGGGCTCTGGGCTATTGATTTGAAAGTTTGAAGTTTGAATCATGGTAAAGCCAAGCTGTTACTTTTAGGGTTCTTGATTAAGGCCATTAAGGATCATTTGCGCGGTTCACTTGGTCGCTTTTTTGAAAAAGATCATCTGTGAAATGAAGGAATGTAAAAATGAATGTTAGAGTGACATTAAAAAAAAAAAGAACGACTTTTAAAATGCATTTCAGTGGGAACAAAATATTCGTGCATGGCCTCTTCAGGGTTTCGTGTCATTTTGCAAGAACTGCAAAGAGAAATTGCAAAAAGTGCTCAAACTATCACTGTGAAGTTTCTGGCTCATTCAGTCTCCTCTACATGTTTACGTTTGCACGCACATAAAGACGCTGAAGAAAAAAAAAAAACATATCAAATTAACGGTGTTAATGTCGAAAAAACCCAATTACTAGGTCACAATCTATGCATCCGAAATGGTTTTCCTGACATCTGATTAGACCTTTAATCTGATTTAAGGCATCACAACTATACTGCCTGCACAACCACTTACACAATCTGTCCAAAAGCTGATAATGATCATATTATTAGTGTGCATCTATACACACTCAAAGTCAATGCACTTAGTGCGGGGAGGAAAAAAGAGCGTCTGAGCGTCTACACAAAGGAATAAGTGTGGCATTTACAGCCTGTATTACGCACTCCAGCGCTGCCATCAGTGCTATTATGGTGAAGAAAATAAGTAACAAACAAAAGCTGGGGCTCTACAGCAGAACTGGACGACTTCAGGCTTCTATATAGAGTTCCTCTTATCTCAAGGGTAGTGAATTCCCGGTGGACGTATGCAGTGTAAGACCGGAACACAGTGCTGGTATAGAAGACATGCATAAGCGTTATTTATAAAATATCCCCCAAATTATTAAAATAGATCACAAATAGGTCAGCGTAATTACCACTTTGTTTATGATTAACTGCTGCAATCATGATGCTGGCAGAGGGCTACAAATATGGATGCAGGGTACATGTGAAGTAGCCTGGCTTTATTTAAAGCAATTTAAAGCACGCACACATACACACACGCACACAAAACATGGTACAACTACCCACTCAGAACACACTGCACACTCAAGCCAAGAAGCTGGGATAAAATTACACCAGCAGCTATTGATAATGAGCCCTTAGAGTGGTTGCATCTCGAACGACTCAAGTCCCCTTGAAACGGTTACGATTTGAAATGCCTCCAAGCCAGCTGTTACGACGATGCTCGTGTCTGCACCCATAAAGTAACATCTGACATGAGCGCCAATGGACGAAAGGCTGAGGAGGCACAACAACCCTTACAGACACACCACAAGACCGTGCAAGCAAACAGAGGGGAAAACTAAGAGCTTTCGTATTTGAGGATGATGAAACTAATTCCCCGTGTGAGAAAACCTCCTTTGTGTGAGAGTCTGGCCCTATCCAAAATAAGCCAACTGTAAGGAATAATTATTTGGGGCAGTAGCGAGAGTCCCACTATTTACACACACAGTTCAGTCTCATTATTTGGAAATATGGCGACGCTGATTCAAATCAGGAGGCGTGGCCTTGGCGCCTGTCGGTTTCTGCAAGAATAAGTGTGATGTACACTCAACACTTAACAAAAAAAATAATTTTTAGCAAAATTGAGATGGGGAATCCTGCTCTTTGCAATGAATCAGAAAAACAGGCTCTTCAAAAATCCCAAATGCCTCCTTGTCAAAGCTCTTGTCTATCACCTATTTGTTGAATTGACTTGAATTGGGGACAAGGTTGGTTACACCATGGACAGGATGCTAATCCATGGCAGGAATCGAACCCTCAATCCTTGAGCTGCAAGGCTACAGTGCTAACCCTTAAGCCACTGTGCCACCTTCCGAAATATTATTATTATTATTATTATTATTATTATTATTAATAATAATCCTGCACTTTTTCATTCTTTTTCCATACCCCTTATTATGTACAGGGTCACAGGGGGTTGGAGCACATAACAGGAGACTTAGTGCATGAGGCAAGATAAACTGTATATTGTGCCAATCCATCACAGGGAACACTATGGTCAATTTGGGAATAACAGTTTGCCCAATCTGTATGTCTTTTGACTGTAGAAGGACATTGGAGTACCTGGAGGAAACCCACCAAGAACATGAGCAAACTCACATGCACACAGACCGAAGGAATCGGACCGTTGACTCTAGAGGTGCAAGGGCAACAGTGCGGACCACTAAGCCTGCAATGTACTACGATAGATTATTGTAACAAGCAGCAGTGCACACAGATCCTCTTGCCTCTTGACACACACACACACACACACACACACACATACTCTCTCTTTCTCTCGCTCTCTCTCTAAATCGCTACACTGTGCCAGACAACTCAGATGTTGATAAGAATCACTAGATGCACTGTATGTGATAAAAGGCAGAATCATGAATACAGAAGGCTGAAGAGTTTTCAGCATAAGCATATATTATAGCGTTTTAGTAATGTGAGTCTGCTTCCAGCGTTTTTTTTCAGTGTGCGCTCGAAATGCTCAAAGAGTCGCCTTGTTCATGAAAGCCACATTGCAAGTCCTACTGTAATTCACATCCTCTAAATCGTATTCTATTAATTTGTTAGCTGCTTTAATCACCACATCTCTTTACATTAACGTGTGAAAAATACACTGTTAGTTTAACAAAACGCTGTGTATTAAGACTAACGGCTCATTGTTAAATAGTGCAGCATAATAAAATCGAAATAAAAAGAGCTTATGAATGAGCCGAAAAGAAAAAAAAGAAATCTAGTTAAGACTAATAAAAAGGCATGGTTGGTTACTGATTAATTTGCTTAACAAAAAACACGACACACATTTGTCTTACAGTTGAGACTAATGCTGTCTAATATTCAGTGTTATTGGGATAAGCATTAATGCTACTAGCTTAGGTACACTTTTAACAGTATGAGGAGCTATTACCAAAAATAATTAGCTTTTCTAGTAAAAAGCTGTTGTTCAGAATGCTAAACCACATTTTTTCCCCTTTTCTCACAGCCAACTTTATTTTAAAATAAAAACAACTTGCAAAATACAAGCTATTAAATGCTAGTTAGTAGCATTTAGCTTAACAGCTAACATCAGCTAATATTAAGTAACAAGCAGTCATTTATTAACATTGCAGAAAATGTCCAAATGTCCATATAATTAGCTAGCAAGATATTTCCAGAGACAAACCTGAAGATGATAAGCTGTTTTTCAGCTAGGTAATGCTAACTGCTAATAAAAGTTCTTCCTATGAACAAAACCTTAAAAAAAAAAGTTAAATAATAAAATTAAAATGCCTCAGCTGCTTTCCCTCAGTTTGCTTAAAACAACAATCTGAGGTATTTTTTCTTACTAGCTTGTAGTAAAGCTAGCTACTTCATCAAGGCTACTTCATCAAATTCTTAAGCAGTTGTAGCATGACACATTTAGCTCGTAGCTTCCCCGACACTCCTTCATTCACGACAACTCTCAGCTTAAATTAACTTCCAGCCTTACAGTCTGTACGTGCTTCGCCAGACAAGTGCACTTGTCTATAATAAAGCACTCATTTACAGTCTCATTACAGTTCGAGAGTGGATAACGAAGAAGTCCTTAAATACAAAGAAGTAAGGATTGATAGAACGCTTTTATTATTTTTTTTATCCGTTAATTGACAACAGCGGCTAAACTGTAATAATGTGTTGAAAAGCTTTTTAATGTGAGTGTATGCTGTTCAGAAACACAGGTTTTATCTGCGGCCATTTAGACT
The DNA here is from genome assembly GCA_030014305.1 of Clarias laeviceps. Lineage (NCBI taxonomy): Eukaryota > Metazoa > Chordata > Actinopteri > Siluriformes > Clariidae > Clarias > Clarias laeviceps. Next base: position 6,229,570 of record JAQMYJ010000021.1, read on the forward strand.
TCATTTGCATCGCATCTCAGAAACAGGGCTACTGATTAGAAAGGTTGTGAGCTCAAAACCTAGCACTAAAAAGCTGCACTTAAGTGATGCCTCTAAATCATATGAAAGAATATTAAAATATCTGCTTAATGAGTGACTGTAATTGTCAGAATTAGTTGCACCCTTGCAAAGAAAGCATAGAAAGAAAAGCAAATTTTAAAAAAATTATGTGATTTAATTCCATCTATCTATATAAATTTAAGAAAGGTTTTGTCTGTATATTGGTCAGAACTCGCTCTTTCAATTATATCTTCACGTTTTATAAACCAGTCTCAGAAAATTCTCTCTCTCTGCCTGTCTGTATGTCTCTGTATATCTGTATGTCTGTCCGGCCAGATTTTGCCACAGCATCACGCAAAGCAGGCTGAACAGAATTGAATGAAACGATGGCAGTACTTTGGTGTTTGCCTGAAGTTAAACCTGTGCCATAAATGAAATTAAAATGTTGAGTAGAAGGGACGTTATGAGCAGATAAAAAAACGCAGGTTTTCACAGCGTATTGCACATGCATCACACTGTGGGCACGTCTTAAAACGATCGCAGGTCAGAATTTAACGAAATTATGGCAGTACTTAGGTACTATATTAATAATTCTGTTTTAAAGTTCTGCCGTATAGAAAGACAAGCAGACATGTACGTGGGCTTCGACCTGAAATCACTGATTACTTATTTTTAGCTTAACTCTTTCTACAAACTCTTTTCCCGTCGGAAATGATGGGTACTTACGCTAGTGAAACATACAACTTGGCTTTATACCCATCAATACGAAGGAGGTCAGTTCTGAAGGAATTAAAAATGCCGCTTTTCTTGCCCATTTAACTAAACCAGTCAGACTAATGCAGCTTAACTAAGTGATGAGTGTGATGCTCACACTTTATGCTGGTCTTTTCACAGCCATTAACAATTTATTACAACGGAGGACGCTATTCATCTAGCCAGTCGGTCTGGAAATGCTATTGCTCTCTCTCTAAGCCTGATTGAATCCTAAGAATCTCCCTAATTCTCTCATTCACACACTCTGTCACTCTTTAATTCTCGATCTCGCTCTCTCCCTCTCTTTTTCTCTCTGTGCTGATCGTCATCTGTTCCTTAATTTTTATTTATATATTTTTTTTATTTCTAAATCCCGCTCAGGATGTAAATGTCGTTCTATCCAGCTTACCTGACCCACATCAAATTCCTTAAAACTCCAAATCCAGCGTTTCAAAAGCACGAAAGCGGGACTGGGTTTTTTTTTTGTTTTGTTTTTTTTTGCCCAAAAGACGGAGACACACTGGCACAATGTATTACACAACAGCCAGTCATAAATCACGACTGCAGAGTTATAAAACCTATTATCTGCCATTTTGAAGGCATAATGCTGAACAAACCTTGGGCGGCTCTGTGTAGGCTCTGATAAGGGACTACATCTCTGGAGAACGTGGCTCGCTGACCAGGAATACTAATGAAAGGCACATATGAAAAAAACAAGCATTATAAAGCCAAGTAGTATTTTTTTTTATTTTCTGAATGCACAGGTTTTTTTGTGTGTGTGTGTGTGTGTGTGTTTGTGCAAAATTATCAATGAAACCATTAAATCATTAATGAAGAATGATATGCGATAATATTTACACAAGGGTTGCGACAAATACTAATTAGTTTTTAAGTATTCTATTAGTATGTTAAACAACCCAGAAATAATTATATGATTAAACACAGAGATGGACAAATCAGTAGCTCAGTGCCCAGGCCAAGCGGATTTAACGGTTGGGTTATTAGTCCTTTATTCATAGCTGCACAATAGGCACAAAACAAGCTCTATTGCAGAAAAAAAAAAAATGAATTTTGATATAGTGCACATTTATCGTCATGTTAATCGGTCTTCCCTGCTGTGTCAGAAAACATTATATACTGTATATGGTCTATTCACAAATTCCAGGTATGGAATTTTTTTTTCCTCATGCACACATGCAGCACTGCAAAGAACTGTATTTAAAAGAAGTATTTTAATGACGGTGTGAGGGGTGTTCAAGTCAAACCAGGACTTGATTGTGCAGACTAACAGAACTCAGTTATTAGAGTAAAAAATCTTTAACATACATAAATAAGATCCACTGGACTACAAAGTCCATTTCTATGGAGATGTTCAAGTGAAAATTGGACTTTGTCTATATAATCCCCTGCTACACTAATGCACTTATCTCACTGTTTCACTAGTGCTTGGATACCATCAAAGGAAGGATTGGACTGCCTGCTTGTTGTGTGAAACTCCGGCCTCCCAGGAACTCCTTTAATGGCCCAAATGTGGAAATGGCTTGGAGCGAGGTCAGGACTGTACGGGGGATGTGGCGATAACTCCCAGCTGATTTCCTGTAACGTGCAATGTGAATGATTGTATGTATGGTTCCCACAGACACATGCGTCTCTTCCGCAAGTTGGCGACAAGTTATTCGTCTACTGTCAAGGATCAGGCGTCTCTCTCGCTGAATGTTCACAGGAACGACAGCAGTGAGCGCCGAAATATCAAGCAGTTTTATGCCATCATTCCCCAGAAAGTTGACTTGAACACCATTTGCATTTTCAAATCCATAAACATTAATCATTCATCAAAATACTATTAGAAGCAGCTGTAGTGAAAACATTGATAAAAGCAAGCATATTATAAAGGACCATCATATCTCATAGCTAAAACACTGGCTAACAACAGACATGATGACATGCCACATGATTGCAGTGTACTTGTTTATTTTTCTTATTAATGAAAATGTAACTAGTTCGTCATACATTATTATACCACTACTCAGTTTCCAGGCAACCAAAACACAAGACTGGGCAGCTTTCATTAGCCTGCTGGACTAAGTAATTAATTAATGATTTGTCCACCCTTGAGCTATTTCTATACATGTATAACATGCACGCAAACCTTATCGCCATGCGCTGAAACATAGTGTAAACCGCGACCATTCCGACGTATATATGATGTATAACTGCAGCTTACATGCACATGCTATTGATTATGAAAGAAGAAAAAAAACAATTATAGCCCTGACTTTCACTAAAATCCTTAATCCTTTACAGAGACCCAGACGGGCTGAAGCAGGCATCTCTCGAGCGCTCATGGACTTCAATCAATTCCGCTACTACAGCTGTTCCTCGCCATTGACTTTTGAATTTCGTATTTTCTTCCCTACCACCCTCCTTTTTTTTTATTTTTATCTAAAACATTTTTTTTTGCTCTTCTCCACAAAAAACGAGAACATAATCAGAAAGCCATAGAAGCACGCAGCATAGTCGCTGTTGCTGATGAGACAAGACGGCTCCTGTTCAAACACAAAGACACACTCCTGTTATGCACTCAGACAATATTCACTGCTTAGAATGGAAATATATATATTTTTCTTTTCATTTCGAAAGCAATTTCGTCTCACAATTTGGAGTTAGGGTAAAAAAGAGGCACTCTGAGTGTATGAGTGTGTGTGTGTGTGTGTGTGTGTGTGTGAAGAGAGAATGCATGTCTAAGAGAGAGAGAGAGAGAGAGAGAGAGAGAGAACGATGCTGGATAGAACATTAATAGAAATCGTGTTAGCACTGATGCATTTAATCCTGGATGAAAAAGAGTTGTTTAAAAGATTGTGAAGCATTTATGTATAAAAAAACACACACACACACAGAAAGGAGCTGAATGGGATGGTGATTACTGCCAGAAAGCCTTTTGTCTTTAGGTGATGGTGGCGACTAACACTACAGCACAAATTGCTACAACTCACCCAGCCTAAAACGAAACACAATAATCTTTTCCAGGAATTTTAATTCATACAACATATTATTTCACGAAACATGCAATTCCATGTTCTTCCTTAAGAAGAATGAGTTTCGGTTAACGTTCACATGAACATCAGGATGGGGGGAAAAATGCCATCTCAGTTCCTTTGACCATGACATTTTTTTTTTGTGCTAGATGGGCTTGGTTGAGTGTTTCAGAAACTGCTGATCTCCTGGGATTTTTACTCTCTCGCACACACAAACAGATGGACACACAAGAGCAAGTGGAAGTTCTGTAGGCAGAAAAAGGTCAGAGGAAAAAGAACAGACCGGTTTGATCTCAAAGGAAGGCTACGGAAAAATCAAATCGCCGACCGCGGTGAGCAGAAAAGCATCACAGAACGCGCACCATGTCGGCCCTCGGGGTCGAAGTCACGCTCTTGCAAACTTTCTATGAAAGGAGTCTAATTCAGTCGGAGCCGGTTCCCTGTAAGGGCACTCTCCTATTAAAAGCGACGGATATCACGTGCTTGCTCTGACACGTGACCCCAGAAAATTCTGCTGAGAATGTTGAGAAACAGTGCAGAAAGCGCTATCCGCCTCTTCCGCTTGCATGAGCTCCATAATCGTCTAGTGATTGATGAAAGAGTGCGGAGGCCACGCCTCCTTTCCTAGAGAGCACCACCAGTCTGCTCTCTACACTCCAATCTACGGATGGATTGTAGCACCCGGGAATCAAACTTGCGATCTCTGGATGATAGTGACATGATAGGGATGACAGAACTCATCTTCTATACTGTTTTATCCTGTATTCAGGGTCGCAGGGACCTGGAGCCTATCCCGGGAGGCTTAGGGCACGAGGCGGGGTACACCCTGGACAGGGGGCCAATCCATCGCAGGGCACACACACACATACACTCACACACAATTAGCCTAATCGACATGTTTTTGGACTATGGGAGGAAACCGGAGTACCCGGAGGAAACCTACCAAGCACGGGGAGAACATGCAAACTCCATGCACACAGAGATGGGAATCGAGCCTGGCCGGGACACGAACCCGGACCCTGGAGGTGCAAGGTGACAGTGCTAACCACTACACCACCGTGCCGCCCTTACACGTTACATTTATTTATTTATTTTTTATCTCATGGGGATTGATGTATCTTTAACATTAATAGAGAGCGAGAAAAAAGAAAAGCCGACTGCGGGAAGCATTGTTGCTGTAATGTAAGTGATAACAGGAAGCAGGAAGTGGTGTGTCATGATGTTCCCAACTTTAGTGTAACTATGACAATACTATACTATATCTATATATACTATATATGTACTAGAACTATAATATAACTACAATGAGATAAAAAGTAAGAGGGACGTTCAAGTCAAACCGGGACCTGTGATGAAATTTCCAAAGCGTCAAAAAGACACATCTGTGCACACAATCATCATTCATTTATATTTATGCATTTGCCAGAGCGACTTACATTTTTATCTCATTAAACAGCTGAGCAGTTAAGGGTTAAGGGCCTCGCTCAAGGGCCCAACAACTTGTTGGGATTTGAACCTGGGACCTTCCGAATCGCTAAACTACGCCTGACCCCATTAACCAACACGACTTCTAATCCAGATCACACTCCAAGGCATTTCCACATGTATGGGCCATTAAAGGAGTTCCTGGGAGGCCAGCGCGTGAAGCAGGATGTCTGATCATGGTTCAAACCTTTATGGTATCCAAGCACTAGTAAAAAACACTGTGGAGCAGGGGATTATATAGAGAAATAAACTTCTCTATTTTGTTATTCTGCAGAATTAAAAGTCCCAGTTCGACTGCGGATTGCATGCAACATTCATCAATCAATAAACTATTTGAATCGTAAACATTTCGGGACACAGGACTTCCAGCTGCTACAATCTGCTCTAGGTTTTTCTTGTCACCTTTAATTCCTTTATTTAGCTACTTGAAAACCTCTCCGACAGGAAAACACAGCGTTGTAAGTTTTTAACGGATAACTTTGTCCCCGAGGGACGGACCGAAGGAATGCTTAATGATTCCGCACTGAACCTTTTACTTTCAAGAGGTTACAGCTAAGCTGATGAGGTTTAAGGGTCTTACTGAAGAAATCAACAGCGTCTCTGGCTTGGGCCGAGGCTTGAAATCATAAGCACTTCATTTATTATTTTTTCCCCCGTCTGGTATACATCCGGCCCGCTTAACGCCCGGGAAAAGATGCAGTAATGCGTTTTCGGGTAGGTGTGCAAGGAAGAAATAAGGACGAATATTACAATTGTTCTTACACATGAACTGCCACTTGAGAGACATCTTCTTCGCTCTTCAATATTTTCGTAATAAAATGCACCGTACTGTAGTTGAACTGTCTGAGATTCACTGTTTACTTACATAATCCCACAAATAGCTCTAGACAGGAGGTCAGTGCGGCTTGTAAATGCGATTACATCGCTGCTATTATGCTGTTTGGAACCATTTTCATATTATAGACATGGAACATGAAGTCAGCGAGATATTACAAATATGCTTCGTGTCGGTTTATGATTTATGCCACGTCTAGAGGAAAAACAAGAAGAGCTAGCGTGTGTTTGTGTATGAGAGAGAGAGAGAGAGAGAGAGAGAGAGAGAGAGTATGCAAGATCTGTATGAGGAATCACCGTGAGTGTCTTTGACCGTAAGAACAGAACCGTAAGAATCAGGGAGAGATGCTAAGCTGAACCGTGTGCCTTCTTCTTGGATTTGGGTGTCATTCAAAGACCCTGTTTACCTCCCAGCTGCCAATCAGGAGCAATTTGGAAGGGCGGGACGACTCTATAGCCTTTACTTACTCGAACCAGAGAGGTGAGGAATGAGTCGATTAGTCTGTCCGTCAGGGAGAGGATTTCCAGCCAGGGGTTCGCCGGCGGGTTTATTATCCTCACTCAGCGACCGATCGCTCAGAAAGGACGACTCGGTTAAACACGATGTCATCTTATGACTTTTTTTTTTTCTTTCATTGGTGTTGTTGTGTCCTTTTTGCACGAGATGGATTGATTGCACGTTGCCAAAGGAATAAATAAAGAAGGAAAAAATTAATCAGGGTCTTCGTGTGATGTGTAATTATACAGTACAGTTTTCGATCTCAATACGATTACAGCATTAAAATAACCTGGCATTTTATCTTTGCTTCATTTCAGTGATAGAGATAATGTTTCCACTGAAGGCCAACTGCATTACACATTTTTATTATCTCTCAGTAATCAGACTATTGGACTACAGCCACTCTCGTTCCATTACCCGAGGGTCGAAGAAGTGTAACCAAATTCATTTACTGAATCGAGTTACTCCAGATGACTACAGTCTAAACAGCGCCCGATGATATCGCTTACACGCGGTGCTACGTCTGAAAACAGACCGTCCTTATCATATATTCTACCTATTGTATAATAATCTGTTATAATAACCGCAGCTCCTCTGGGAAGGATTTCCACTAGATTTTAAAGTGTGGCTGTAGTGTAGTTTATGCTCATTAAGCAACGAGGATATCACTGAGGTCAGGTCTGCTGTTGGGTGGAATCAGAGTTCCAGTTCAGCCATATTTCCATTATAACGTTATACAGTACAGACATTCTATTCTATCTACTCTAAGTGCAGGGCCAGTCCATGGTACAGGCGACATACTGTAGCAGGTTGTCTAGAGTGACATTTAAGCACTTTATTTACCAGCCGTGCTGGTGTTTTAAGTAGCACCGCCGTTCAGTACATGCATATCACCTCATACACACTATGTGAACGATTCACCCCATTTCTGAATCACGTTTAAGGGAAAAAAACATTTATCACAAGTTCTCTTTAATGTTGTTCAGTCATTTTTGCTAAATGCGTATCAGCTTAGGGCGAGTACAAGTGTTGTAGTGGTTAGCACTGTCGTCTTGTACCGCCAAGGTCCGGGTTCGATTCCCGGCCAGGTTCGATTCCTGTCTCTGTGTGCATGGAGTTTGCGTGTTCTTGGTGGGTTTCCTCAGGGTTCTCCGGTTTCCTCCCACAGTCCAAAAACATGCAGGTTAGGTTAATTGGTGTTCTCAAATTGCCCGTAGTGTGTGTATGTATGTGTGTTTGCCCTGTGATGGATTGGCACCCTGTCCAGGGTGTCCCCTGCCTCGTGCCCTAAGTCTACTCGGATAGGCTCCAGGCCCCCCGCGACCCTGAATACAGGATAAAGCGGTATATAGTGAGAATGAGTGTATCATCTTCCATCTGACACGTGATTATTGGTGTGATGTGCATCAGAGACGCAGATCAGCGCCAGGTGCTTAGAAATAAACTAATAGTGCATTTGAATGGATCAAGTCCCGTCCTATGACCAACACCTGGATTGAAATGACACCTGTGTTTTTTTTGTTTTTTTTTTTAAATGTAGGAAATTGATACTGTGCATTTGTTGTCATTATTTAGTGCATTTATATTTCTGCTTAACAAAATTGTATTAAATTAATTAAAAATACATCGTCATGTCTGCTTGTAGACTCATTCTGCATAGTTTTAGGGAAATTATCATTGTTTAAAGAAACCTAATGTCTTACAAATACTGCAGATGGGAATCACCATGAACCAGCCGATACGATATTACCATTGATTCGATTTGTATTAGTATCGTGATTTTATATGAATTTTTTTTTTTCTAAACAAACATGGGTATATAAGTATTTCACTCTGCCAAAGTATGAATAGTTTAGAAAGCTGCTGTTTAGATCTGTAGGATTATTGAGGAATGGTAACATCTCAAATTCAAAGGTATAAATATAGTCCATATAGTGTATATAATTTTGGACGTGGAGGTCTTATTATAACACTAAAGGAGCCGTTGAGCAGTGGCTTGTTTAATGTCTTTATGTGCTTTACGGCTGACGAAACAGACCAAAAACTTTTTTTGCATTAACGCCTTAGAGTGCTACAGTAGTAGAGTGCTCTTCATCATCAGTAGGATTATTCAAAATAATTCATGGGGCCGCTATAAATGCTGTAAGATCGCTTCTTTAATCGTACGTCCATCATTAGAGGCTCTACATGAATCTATATCACAGAATAGGTTTGTCACCGAATATCTCGGGATCTCCACAACCGACCTTCATATTTTTGCGTAGCCGTTTCTAACAATAGTCATTCGCACAAATGTGACAGCTTTACACGAATCTGGATGTAGATTTATATTTCGATCCCTAATGAGCGCGCCCGAGGCGACACCGGTAAAGCACAACCCTCAGATTAGAACTGATGGCAAGCAGAACGATCCTCGATGATTTTACACCATTACTCCTCTAAAATAAACTCAAATGGTACTAAGAGTGTTGAATGGATGTGCAGTACATCCATCGTTCATTAGGGTCCTGGAATGAACAGGACAGCCTTTATGATCATATCCGTGGACGTCTGTGTGTATGTAATTAGAGCTCTTTCAGATTTCCGTGCATCTGACTCGCTCTTGTTTCTGGTCACTTGGCTGAAATTTAACCTCGCGGCCCCGGTTTCACCGTCGGCTCTTTAACACCTCTATGCTTTGCTTCATTGTAAATCGCTGTGGATGAGAGCATCTGCCGAATGAATAAATGCAAATGTAAATGCCACCACTCTTGTGCTCTTTCTCTCTCTCTCTCTCCATGGTGGGTGCGAGTACACAAAAATGAATCACTTTCAGTTTGTGTCTCTCGATCAAATCCGCGGTCGAATCCACTCCCTGCTGACAGTGGACACACGTTTTTTGTTTTTTTCCCCCCCCTTAATCCCTTAATTAAGACGCTTTGTTATCTCGCCGCTTTGTCCCAGGAGGTTTGCCTTGCTTATGAGTAAACACGTTCCGTGCACAAATGCTAATTAACTCCGTTTACACTCGCAGACACTCGGTGCGTGCCCTTAAACACACTGTAGCTGAAATATCTCAAGACTGTAACAAACGTCGGTTAATAGACATACACGTAACCAAGAGCGTATGCCTTCCAGAGTTACCGAAGGTACCGAAGCGCACCACTGCTATGAGTAGACGTAGCCTCAGCCAAGCACACTGCAGTCCAGCGTTTAACCTTATGTTTGAGCATACATACATTCCACCTTGCATATAGTATGTGTTTTCCAATATCTCTCCATATTAGCAGATGACCAATTTGACTTGCTATGTTAATACAATCGAGACATCCATGTGACAACATGCAGTAAATTGAGTAATCATACTTCATGTAATAATTAAAAACAGCTCTAAGAAGTGGAAGACACGCCATTTGCATTAAACCACCAATTCTGATTTGAGAACATATTTCAAGCATTTCTGACTGAAACACAGTGAAAACACATCTTTTATAGACTTTCAGACGCCACACCTCCTTCACTGGGATCAAGGAACTGAGGAAACACCTCCTTCACTGAGATCGAGGCACAAAGGACAAACATGCTTTATTGGGATCAAGCATCAGAGATCTTAATTGTGACCAACACACACAGTTCCAGCTTCCACCATTAAGATACAATTAAGATCCAACACAGAGAATGAGGCACAGAGGAGACGCCTCCTTCAATGAGGATGAGCCACAGTGGCATTAAGCACAGAAGTTATGCTTCCTTCAGTGATAAGCAACAATGGCCATACATGCTTCAGTGAGGATGAGGAACAGGTGCCATTGCTCCCTTAGTGAGGATGAGGCACAGATTCCATGCCTGTCACAGTGAGGATGAGGCACAGATCCCATGGGTCCTTTAGTGAGGATGAGGCACAGGTGCCATGCCTGCCTCAGTGAGGATGAGTCACAGACTCCATGGCTCCTTCAGTGAGGATGAGGCACAGACTCCATGGCTCCTTCATTGAGGATGAGGCACAGACTCCATGGCTCCTTCAGTGAGGATGAGGCATGGGTGTCATGGCTCCTTCAGTGAGGATGAGGCATGGGTGTCATGGCTCCTTCAGTGAGGATGAGGAACAGATTCCATGGCTCCTTCAGTAAGGATGAGGCACAGACTCCATGGCTCCTTCAGTGAGGATGAGGCACAGATTCCATGGCTCCTTCAGTGAGGATGAGGCACAGACTCCATGGCTCCTTCAGTGAGGATGAGGCACAGACTCCATGGCTCCTTCATTGAGGATGAGGCACAGACTCCATGGCTCCTTCAGTGAGGATGAGGCATGGGTGTCATGGCTCCTTCAGTGAGGATGAGGCATGGGTGTCATGGCTCCTTCAGTGAGGATGAGGAACAGATTCCATGGCTCCTTCAGTAAGGATGAGGCACAGACTCCATGGCTCCTTCAGTGAGGATGAGGCACAGATTCCATGGCTCCTTCAGTGAGGATGAGGCACAGACTCCATGGCTCCTTCAGTGAGGATGAGGCACAGACTCCATGGCTCTTCAGTGAGGATGAGGCACATAGGCCATGCCCCCTTCACTGGGACTGGGACATAGCGATCATACTAAAGCTCAGGTGGCACGCTTCCTTAAACAATCCTGACAGGCACAGAGACCATGCCTCTTTCATAAGACTGAGCCAAACACACAAAACCAAGAAAAATTCACATAAGGTTTCTCAATAATAATACATTCCCTGCTGTTTTGAAGCATAACAGGTGTACTGTAAATACTGAAACAGGTGCAACGTTTTAAATGAATATACCCTTAACGCTTACCTCTCATGTGCATGTAGCTAAATGATGGATAGTTTGAAGCAAACACAAGCCGAAAACATGAGCAATTCTTTCTTTTTTGATGTGAAGGGGAGGGGAAAAAAAAAAAAAGACAGATTTGCATTTGTTGCCTCGAGCACATTCACACACATAGCCACAGTTTTATGGGAATGTGCCATCGGCAGCTGGCGTGCACGATGTGCCACTTTTCAAGTGTTTCACAGCCCCTCTCTGGTACTTTATCACTGCATTTTCTCCGGCTTCAAAGGCCTATACTGCTCATTTCAGAACCACGGACAAGGACATGACTGGATGCCACAGGTGCTTGCAGAAGCGTTACCCAGGGGCGTACAACCCGCTTGTGAAATTTTACGCACGTTCCTATCTGTCATGCAAACATGGTGTGGAGCATTGCATCTGAATCAATGAAGGGAGACAAAATGTATATAGTAATGTATTCCAATAGCGTCTGCCTGCAAGCCGACGAGCATCAGCCACAGCGAATGTGCAAATACTAATAACGGACAAATATCAAATGCAATTTCATTTTAGTCAGAAAGGCAGGGGGAAAAAAAAAAAAAAAGAGCAAGGGGAAAAAAAAACTTCAGATAAATTCATGCCATTTATTTTTCTTGCTTCAGGTCGACATCTCTCACCAGCCATGATCAATCTCTATAACAGAGTCGCCCTGCAGTGGAGATCAAAAGTAATGTTAGAGTGGGATGTGGATTCTGCTGTGCCTGGAGATGCTAGATGGTGTTCGTGTTCGGTACACCTAGCAGTGTATCACTGTAAGACCACAGGATTAAAAGAAGAAAGAGAAAAAAAAAATCATCATCACAGAGATATAAAAGACACCCCCAGAGGCACGTTTACAGGGGAGGCACTGCAGTCCAGCCCCGAAAAAAAAAGAGACAGTTCCAGCAATATATCCACCACACCTACAGAGCATGTATGAAGTCATAACAAATCAAATGCATTCATGTGAACTGTAGAAAAATGAGATCTAATAATAATCATGATAATAAAGCAGACCGTACTTGCCTTGTGTTCGGGTTCGATGTGTAGAGAGATGATCCCAGAGAAGAGCTTGGTACAGGCTATCTATACTCGTATACTGTATATATATCCAGTGTGTCTATATTAAGCTGGAAAAATAATTCTCGCTCTTTGATTAAAAGATTTTTCTCTTAAAAAATGGACAGAGAACAAAAAAATAATAAACTTCACGGCTTAAGAGCCGATTTAAAAAATTCGTCCCCACGAAAGATTGCTTTCTATACGATTAATGCGAATACTATTGCGATATCATGTGAAAATTATTTTTATATTATAATAAAAGAACAGGGGATTAACAGTCGAATTATTTAGTGGGATTAAAAAATAAAATAAAGTGCAATATTTATATTATATAATTCTAATAATAATATTAATGATAACAGTGTTTTCCTTACGTATTGCTCGATTTGGGAGAAGAGGAAAAAAAACTGAGAACTTGGATCAGATCAGATCAGATCAGATCTTATTAATATTTTCAGCAGAGGGATGAGAAAACAAAAAACAAAATAAATAAACAAGGAGATACTCACAAATACCCCACGCCTTGTGTTTATATTGCCATCATGTTTCCGTCGCCTAGGACTTGCAGTGGGGGGCAAAAAAAAAAAAAAACACCCACCAAATGTCGAGTAAATTAGACTGTTGCCAGAAATAAAAGTAAGATCTGATGTGCAGAGGCGCGTTTGTAGATCAAAGGAGAGCCGCGAGCGCGCACGCGTTACAATGTTACTAAAACAGAAGAGCCGTTAATCTGGAGGGAAAAACGCACAGACAGACACGCACGCACGCGCGGACGACGACGGACAGATCAAACCACGGTACCTGCCTCTCTCTCTCTCTCTCTCTCCTCTCTCTTACTCGACGTCACCGTGAGAAAGACGTAACGTGGTTCTTCCTATGTCCTATGATGAAAAGCCAAAAGGGTCAAAACGCAGCCTATTCTGTGTTCCTCTTTCGAACGCATCGATTTGGCGTCTATGGAAATGAGCTGCTGCTGAGCCACGCCCCTAGAGGCAGCAGCAGAATTGAGCACAAACCAAAAAAAAAAAAAAGGGATCTCCTTATATGATGTCACATTAGGGGAGAAATCTTATTGGATTGCGTAGCTCCTAAAATTAAGAGGATTTTCTGTTTAGCTGTTTTGTTGTTGTTGTTGTTAATAATGAACATACAGCGGTAATATGAATTTGATCCGTTTAGAAGGAGGGCGAGATTTGAGTTCTTAAGGCGAAACGCATTTTCCCATAGAAAATAATGTAAATGCAGATAATCCGTTCCAGCCGCCTACATTTTTTTTTTTTACCAATATTATCCATTTTCCAACGCTATAATCATGTTTTCTGTATATAAAAAACAACCAAAACATTCAGAAACAACATGTAAATGAAGTAAAATATGAAATAAATAGACATTAAACTTCGCTCAACCTTAAATTATGATTCCTCTTTTTGCTGATGTGTACTGTCTTCACAAAACATTTGCACAAAATGCAAAAACCAATAATAAAAATAATAATAATTATTATTATTACTATGTAAACTTGCTTCGCTTGGCTTTCCAACAAGTTTTGATTCTGCTAACGCAACTAGAGGTACACGCAATCAGATATACTGTACGCACAACTGGAAGTATGGCTTCGTATGCCGAGACAAACTTCTTGCAAGATTTTTTCTTAAGGCGAAAATTCTCAAGGTTCGTATGCCAAGTGTGACATATCCTTTCTTTTTTTCAATACAACTGATGAACTGAATTTTATTTCATTTGAACCAAACATGACATTTGCAACGAAATTGCACAGTTATCACGCAGACACATGCTTTTATAGTTGTTTTTGGTTGTTTCTATGACAAAAAATAATAATAATGTGCTTTTTGAAAGTTCTATGTCTTTGTGACGTTATTCCCATATTTGGGTAGTGGTAAAACTTACACATTATCAAAATTTTGATAACTGTCGTTCTATCTGACATATCTGAAAACCCAAATACACCGTTTGATATATATTGGTTTAATTATCATTGACCTACAGTATGCTGGCACAGATCTGTGTCACTTGAGTTTTCTCATGTTTTTGCTTGTACTATTTTAGAAATTCATATGGATACAAGCAATAACATGACAAAAAAAAAGTTTCTAGAAAAGCCAATAGAATCCCTTTTCTACCAAAGTGAACCAGTGACATGCTAGTTCATGTCCCACTGGTTCAATAGCGAACCTCCTAAGAACTGGTTAATGAATGGGCTATGAGCTAGAGAGTCACCTCATCATGTCACTGTTTACATCCGTGTACATCTCTACTTTCCCAGCAATGTTAGCGGTGATGCTAGCAGTGATGCTAACGGCAATGCTAGTGGCAAAAACAATGTTAGCGCAGAAAAATGTCAATCACAACAACTTTGCAAGCAGTTCCCCAGGCGTTATCATTACTAGAAAGCATTTGAGCTGCCCACTGCATATTGAGTCTATGTTTTTAAGATACTCTTGTTAAAGAAACGTGTTAAGTTGTTAAAGGAATAGTAAAACACGGGACCTTTAAAGTGCTTAAAGTAAACGTTAGTGATACTGAAGAAAGATCAATGAATCTAGAAGTCAACGGTTCTTCACACCGTAATGTGGGAAAGACAGTGAAGGTGGACTCATCAGAGAACAATACATGTTTCACATTGTCCACAGCCCAAGATTTTCGCTGCTGGCACCATTGAAACCGACGTTTGGCGTTGGCACAAGTGACCAAAGGTTTCCCGGCCATGTACACTGACCCTGTGGGGTTCGACGAACACTTTTGGTGGAACCAGGAGAAATGACGTGCACATTTAATTACCCTGGATACAGTGGCTCTTGATACATAACAAAGACTTGCTGTCTTGGTCACAGATGCACCAGCGAGATGCACATCAACAATTTGTCCTCTTTTGAACTCTGATATGTCACCCATAATGTTGTGTGGATTGCAATATTTTAAGCAAAACTGTGCTAATTAAACCTTCACACTCTGCTCTTACTGGTGGAATGTGCAGTCAATGAAGTTCGGCCACCAGGCTGGTCAAATTTAGCCATAAAACCTCCAACACTAAATTGACCAGTGTTTCAGTTTCAGTTTCATTGTCTAATCCCCGGTATGTTATGCTGTGAAAAAGTATTCACCCCCTTCCGGATCTTTCGCATATTCGTCCCATTTAAATGATTCCGATCATCAAAGAAAACCAGAATAAATACAAAACGTAGTTTTTAAATGATAATTTCATTTATTAAGGGAAACAAAGCTGTCTAAACCTGCCTGGCCCTATGTGAAAAAGTAATTGCTCCCTAAACCCAATAACTGGTTGTGCCACCCTTTAGGCAGATTAGAATGGATGACGACTGCTTTAAAGGGAAAACTCCACCCTAAATATATTTCCACATAAATATCCATGGTGTAGTTGATGATTTTCTTCATAACGGTGCTGTATATTCATTATTAGTACTGTACAGTTGGCCCTCTACATCCATCGCCTCCAAATTCACACCTACAGCAAATTAAAGATGTTAATATTTGTATAAAAAAAGCAAACCTTGCATTTCCAGGACACAAAGCACTATGCTGAATATGTGTGAATGAAGTAATGTATAGACATAGACTGGTGTAGCTTTTCCACCGTTTCACAGGTCCTTAGGGTCTCTTCAGCACTCATAGTCGTGTGCATTCTGTTTCTCTGGAAATAAAATTGCCGCAAAGGGATAAGGGTAGGGGTAGGTATTGGACTATCAAACTGAAGGTTCCAAGTTCGAACCCCAGCACCACCAAGCTACCACTTTTGGGCCCTTGAGCAAAGCCCTTATTCCTTAACTGTTCAGATGTATAATGAGAATGAAATGTAACTTCTTGATGAGAAAATAAAAATGTTACATTTTTATGTCATAATTCCCCATACAGTTCAATAGCATATAAACTGGATTTTAAGAAGAAGAAATCCAATCGAATCAAGTTTATTCATACAGCATCTTTTATAACAAGATACAATATAATATAATGTACTAGTTAAAACTATAGAGAAAAACAAAAAAGACAAAATGGCGTCATTTACAAACAAGTAGCAGTCAAGAAATATAAAAGAAAACAACTGAAACTCAACATCCTTTAGGAATTAAAAGGCAATAAAAAAAAAAGGAGTTTTTATCAATGATTTGAAAGTAGCCAGATTTGAGACAAACGTTATATTAAAAGGCAAATTATACCACAGTCTCGGAGCAGCCACAGGGACTCACCATGCAAAAGCAATTTTCTTTCATTTTTCTGCCACAAACACCAGATGCAATTTTTTTATTTCCTTCCTGTATTTCATTTCTTCCCCCATCTCTCACCCTTTGATGGATTTGTTCGGTTTTAGTTCATGAATCATAAAGAATCAACTGATTTCCACCAGCTTGCTCAGACTGGTGTAATCCAGGATTCGATGGTGTAATACAGAACCCCTGGAGCAGACGGGGATAAAGACTGTGCGCAAAAGTCCAACAGTGGCAGCTAGGTGGAGCTGGGGCTTGAACCTGAACCACCAACTGTCTGATTAGTAACTCAGAACCTTGGCCTGCTTAGCTATTTGTTATGAGATGTAATCCATGGATTTTTTTATTTTTTTTAAGTATACACAAGGATGTATGTAGGTTATATGCAAATGCTTTGACATCTTATACAAGGGACTTGAGCATCCAGGGATCTCTGGTTCTGGAATCAATCCCCCTGGGGATACCGATAGCCAGACTTTAGAGGGTTCTGCTGTTATAGGTTGTTGTTGTTATTGAAGTAACAATGAATTTAGATTTTTTTAAAAATCACACTTTTATATTCATTTGGCATTCACTCAACTTTCATTAAAATATCTTTCTGTGCATCTGTTCCAGAGGCATTCACAACAACATGTGGAACTCTAGCGGCTAAGTTGGAGTAAACTCGGGTAACTTCAGCAAGAAGGTATTGATAAAGCAAAATTCAATACCTTTACAAGTGATGACAAGAATGACAGCATTGATGATGGAAATACTGAAAAGCTGAACCTTTGGAAGCCGAATTTTTCAGAATTTTTGCCATATTTCACTCTTTAGGTAGAGATAATGGAATAGACCAGGTCAATAAAAGATGCATAGTGTGAAAGAGCAACTCCGAATGTCCAAAGATAAATACCGAATCCTTTTGATGAGGTTATTTATAAAGATTAAGATGCAAATTACTCAAGGTGGATTTTCCCTTTTATGTATAGTATGTGGATAAGGATGATAGTACTGTAATTCACAGTAACACTATGGAATGCACAATGCTCAGGTTATGCTTGGGTTACACTGCACAGTTTTCTTTTTTTAAACTTGAATTATGCTTGTTTTAAGGTCCTGAATAATATCAAGGTGTACAAAAGGGTGCAGAATCCTGCATTACACCGGCAGTCTGAGCAAGCTGGCGTAAATCAGACAAAAGAAAACAGTAAAAAAAAAAAAAGAAAATACAGAAAGAAAATAAAAAATTGCATCTGGTGTTTGGCAGAGTAAAAAAAAAAAAAAATGCAAAAAAATAATAATAATTTGGTTTTGCATCACTAGCACCATGAGTCCCTGTACCACAAGAAGCTGAATAATTATCTCTCTCTCTCTCGCTCACACACACACACACACACACACTGACTAAGTAAAAAGCTGTGCTGCAATTGTTGAAGCATTGTTGTTTCTGTTTCCTAGCAATGAGAAAAGTGTGTGTTTTTATTTGCTTTCAATTCAGAGGCAAATCACGAGTTCGCCGGGGTGTGTTCTCCAATTCTTTAGTCATCACAAAAAAAAAAAAGCCTACAGACTTTTAATTACAGGCTCATTTAGACTAAAGCCTGTCAGCGATTAGTCTTGAAAGCACTTCCAGCAGTGGATGTTGATCTATTATACACCAGACACTTGGCCAAAATATCTTCCAGAGATTAAATATTAAATCATGGCCTAGGAGGAATCTTGGCACTTCCAGATTCGTGTAAAATCAATTGCTGGCTTGTAGTGAACCAACATCTCACTGAAACAATTAATACAAGTTGTATTAAAACTTCTGTTTGCCGCACTGTCTTATCAGCGCTTTCTGTTCAACGCTACTTGTGATCTTTTTTTGTTTTTGTTTTTTTGTGGTCTGAGGGTGTATCTGGTGCGAAACAACTCACAGAGGAGCATAAACAGAAACGTTTGGATATCTGCAAACATGATATGGACCGATACTCTAAGGAACTTAAAGAGAATCATTACTGGTGATAAGACGATGAGATGGTGAGATTAGGACATCACTACTGGAACGGAAACATCCTCAATCACCGACCAAGAAAAAGTTTAAAAGTTAATAATTGATGCTTACAGTTTTCTGGGGCCAGTATTGAAACAATATCAGGAAAAAGGTCCAACAATCAACCAGTGCTCGTTACAGTGAGACGCTTATTGAAGAGCTGAAGCCTAAACTCAGTGGACTGATATCCAAGGGTGTTGTGATCTCACATGACGACGCTCATCATCCTCACACTTCTGCCCACAATATCGACACTCTGCATAAACTTAATCTTGAGGTGTTAAAGGATCCTCCCTATAGTTCACCTTCTCCCTGTTACCTGAAAGTAGACCTACTAGGACGAAGATTCACTTCTGATGAAGAATGAAGACAGCAGTGCATTCGCAGCTCAGCCTAAAACAATTTAACATGAAAACTTGATGATATTGATGCATAGTATTTGTATTTGTCTTTTCCATTAAAATAAATTATACATCCAAAGTGTCGATAATTTTTGACTCACCCTTGTATTACGGTACATCATATTTAAAAAGAGCACCCTGTATTGATTTTCCAAAAAAAATCCAAGTCTGGATCAAAAGCATCGATCTTCCCACTCCTAATACACAACCTAATTGATTTTCAGATGTTTTGGCACTGCTGGCGTTCCATATTTATGCACTTCAAAGCCCATATGACATATACTACATAAGGGAATCACTTTTAGGATAGGACTGAATTAGAGCTCTCACTGGCTTATAATTTCACCTCTCTAGATAAATAGAGAACCCCGCCTTCCCTCCTCCACTCCTCGATGCCGGTGGCTTATGGACCCGTCCATGAATGTTCTCCTGCTCCACTTCTCCTCCCGTCTGTGGTGTCATGTTGATGTATGAATCCATTTACGAGCATGACAAACTTATTCTGTGTCAACATGGTGCTACTGAAGCTTTTGTGTGTGATTTTATTCCAAGGAAACACAGTGCTGGAGACCTTTTTTTTTTTCTTTTTTTTTTACTGCTGGGATTAAGCAGTTCTATGAGTCGTTATGTCTCTCGTTTGGTTTAAAGCCATGCACAGCGAGAGCTCGGCTCGAAATCCTGCAGCTCGGTGTTTGGCAGCAAAAAAGAAGATGAGTCATGGAAGCTAAAAAGAAATATCTGAGTTTTTTCGGTGAGGCAAACATTCATCAAGTGATGCTGAGGCTGCATGAAAATGATCCGGTATCGATTTGATCAATCAGCCTTTGCAACAACTAATCAATCGGTGGCATTGGACCAGCTGGGGAAACTTTTGTGTAAAGATCACAAGGAAGTCATTGTACACACTTGTGTTTACTTAATGTTTATCTCATTCTTCGTCTCTGATCAAGC
Organism: Clarias laeviceps; assembly: GCA_030014305.1. Lineage (NCBI taxonomy): Eukaryota > Metazoa > Chordata > Actinopteri > Siluriformes > Clariidae > Clarias > Clarias laeviceps. The sequence continues at coordinate 6,249,686 of JAQMYJ010000021.1, forward strand.
TCACGCCCACTGATCATTGTTCTCACCTGCTGACATTTATTCATTTTGCAGATGGTTGATGAAAGTTGAAGGCCTTGATCAAGGAAATATATTAGCTGCAGAAAGAAAACTCCAGGTTGTGGGGTCAGATTGCTCCTTGTGCTTGGGTGGAGTCTATCCAAAAGGTCCTGTGGTGGAGTCAGATCTTGCTCTTTCTTGGACAGAGACTAACAAAAAGTCCAGTGGGTGGAGTCAGATCAGATCTAGCTCCTCCTCCCTATCAAGCCTATCAAAACGTTCTGGGGTGGAGTCAGATCGAACCTAGATCCTCCGGTCTGGGCAGTGTAACAAAAAGTCCTGGAGGTGGAGTCAGATGAGACCCTCCTCCTCCTGTCTGGGTGAAGTCTAACAAAAAGTCCAGGATGTGAAATGGACCTATCAAATGGCCCTGGGGTGGAGTAAGATCAGATCTAGATCCTCCTGCCTGGACAGAGACTAACAAAAAATCCAGCAGGTGGAGTCAGGCCAGATTTAGCTCCTCCTAATTGGGGTGGGGTCTAACAAAAAGTCTAGGGGGTGAAGTCAGATCAGATCTAGCTCCTTGTGCCTTGGTGGAGTCTATGAAAAAGTCCTGGGGTGGAGTCTATGAAAAAGTCCTGGGGTGGAGTCTATGAAAAAGTCCTGGGGTGGAGTCTATGAAAAAGTCCGGGGGTGGAGTCAGATCTTGCTCTTTCTGCCTGGTGGATTCTAACAAAAAGTCCAGTGGGTGAAATCACATCAGATCTAGATCCTTCTGCCTGCACAGAGACTAACAAAATGTCCAGTGTGTTGTAACGTTATAAAACGTATTATGGGTTAGTGTTGTAGGAGCAGATTGGATCAAGTCCAGGCGATGTTTCTCCAAGAGTTATCTCTGCTCTCACTGCAGAAAATGACACTTTATAAAGTGAAATATTCTTACATCTCGAGAAACATATCTGTAATTTCTGAAAAGAAGTTTAAAACAAACCACATACAGTATAAAATTATTAAGCTTACAGTATTTCTAGTCAAAAGTTCATGTTCCATTGGCAGAGAATTTGCCTTCTTTTTGTTTTTTCCTTATAAATTTTAGTAATTCGAAATAAGCTTAAACATCTTATATTGGGTTTGTTGCAAACACGTTTAAATATGCAGCTATAGTTAATAATTAAATAACTGTACAGTATATCACACACTATATATCATGGACTCAGATAGTAGAATTCTAGAAAAAGCATTTGATTTTTTTATTATTTTTTTGAACCCATGGGTAAATAAAGAGGCGGAGGCATGTAATTCAGACCTTTGCCGATGGAGTCTGGGGGGTTTAAAGAGATGAAGAGCTGAAGATAATCTCTGCACCACTGATTTGCTGGCTTCAGTAGGACATCCTCTGTTGCCTATCTGGGTCTTTAACATGCACATAGGGTATGGGGTTTATACCGCTCCTCTGAGCTGCGAGTCTCCTTCAGTTCAAACATGACAGACTGAAGCTCTACATAATAATAAACTCATTGTCATTTAACAAAGAAAGATGCATAATCATCACAATCATTAATATTCTGAAGCGCTCTGTAAAGAGATGTCACAGCAGACTTGTTGGTTATTATTTCTCTATAACGGCAGGCTTTATTGTTATGTTTTATTCCTTTCTTTATATATATATATATATATACAGTATATACAGTATATATATATATATATATATATATATGTGATATATACAATAGTGAAATATACAAGTGATGCTTGTGAACATGCTCTAGGAAATGGATTTCTAGTCACATAAAAGAGGCGTAAAACAGTTAGATTCTGCGATTTCACTCTGTTTTACATGCTTCTGCATGTGATATACAATACTTTGACTGTATAAAAAGTCCATACTATAATTATTCATTACAGCAGGCAGCAGTTAATGGTCGCTTTCTTTGGTGGTCATGCTGTGTGTGTTTACGGCTTGCTTACATATGGTATCCGTTCCTCAGCTGGCGACGTATAATGAGGCAAAACACTTAAATATCACAGGCTACAGTAGTTAATCCCCAGCCAGGCGAAATATATTGTACTTTGATGCAATTATTGTAACACTGACCGATTACACGTTTTTTTTTTTTTTTTTCAAATCCATCCATACATTTATGATGTGGGACAAAATATTATGCAATGCAACACAATACCATATGATATGATGTAATATAATACAATACATTATAATGAAATGTAATACCATACAAGTGGTCCGGACTTGAATCTCGTCTCGTCTCAGAGTCTGTGTGTATGTTCTCCTCGTGCTTGGTCGGTTTCCTCCGGGTGCTCTGGCTTCCTCCCACAGTCCAAAGACATGCAGATTCGGCTAACCGGTGTTCCCAAATTGCCCATAGTGTGTAAACATGTAAAAATGGGAATAAATACAACGGTCACCATCGGCCTCCACGGTCCCTATTTGTACTACAGAGGTTCCTAGGTGGATGGATGGATGGATGGATGGATACACCAGTACATCACAACACAATATGATAAAATACCATACAATTTCAAAACAATACAAGAGGGCCCTCACACACTATGACAACATAGTGCTTGGGCCCTAATAATAGATCATGAAACAAAAATACTATACATTATACGACAGTTAGTCAGTAAGCGGATTGGACGAGAGGAGTAGTGATTGACTGTAACAGCACCAGGACATTTAACTATACAGGTATGTATCACTCCTTGTCACAGGAGATCTAATAATCGTTAATAACACCAACTATCTGTCGTCAAGCACTCATTAAAGTAACTCGGGATCATTTTCAGCACCATGATAATGTTATGTCATCATAAACAACACTTTGTCTCCTTAAATATTGCCTCTGAACCACCATGTTGTTCTTAAATCCCTCTCCGCACTACTTGGTGTGTGGAACGAGGGATACACCCTACATAGCTCACTAGCTTCACATGCAACCCTATCTGGGATTCAACCCAGGAACCCGGAAGTTGGATGATATTCGAATGTGGAAGAATTGCAAATATAAAGAGAAACTTGGGAGATTTACAGGACTGTCCACCACCGGCGTGGTTTATCCTCCTCGCCTTTTGGCTACATAGTACCAGCCAGAATTAAAAAATTATTTCACTCCTGTTAATGACACTAACTGTCTGGCGCCAGCTAAACGCTAGTTCCACCAATCACAATCTGTCGATAATAAAAAGTGTTCGTGGAACTGTTGTATAAAAGCAATATATATGTTGTCCTGAATATCCGTACAGCCGTGCTGATATACAGTACAACAGCACTACTTACATTTACATTCAGGCGTTTGGCAGATGGCCTTATCCAGAGCGACTTACATTTTTATCTCATTATACATCTGAGCAGTTGAGGGTTAAGGGCCTTGCTCAAGGGCCCAACAGGGACAACATGGTGGTCATGGGATTTAAACATAGTACCTTCCGAACTTATGGAACTTCCGTCCAATGGCTTAACCACTGAGCTACTTCAAGTTTGATGGTGCTTAATTGTGATAGATTACCATACAAAGTTGCATAATGCAGATAATCAGAGAAATAAGTGTCCCTTGCAAAGACAGGACAGAAAGTCATTGCAGGACACTGTGTGTGTGTGCGCGTGTGTGTGTGTGTGTGTGCATTCACATAGCCATTCACACCTAAGGGCAATTTAGCACAGCCAATGCACCAACCCTAGAGGAAAGCAGACGTGAGGATAGAAACAAATCCCGAGCGCAGGCTGGGTCGAGTCGTTACTTGCTACCGTCGCTCGTGTTGCTCATCAGGGGTCTACGGTTACATCAGGACTCCACCTCAGGATGTGCCGTTATAGGGAAACAATCCACTTCAGCGTGGGAACAGTCATTTGTTCAGCTCGCTGTCACTGCTTCTCTTCCCCGACAACAGCGTGTTCCGTCACGTTTTATTCCTTACTGTGTTAATGTGTTAGAATTACTTCCTGAAACATTTATCAAATCCTTGACACCCCTAGACTAAAAAAAAAAACGATCTGTTTGTCGAGCCGCTATTAATTTCCTAAATGTTACGCTGACATTTCATGTTACTCAGGCCCAAAGGGAGGAAAGAAAAAAAAAATTACAACCCTGAATGGTTGACTTTTACACAGCAATCACCTATACAATATACCGATTCATTCTCAGCCCAGAACAATCAGTGTGGAGGCATTTTATCTATAACGACACCCTACACAGATAAGACCTGCTGTTTGCTTCTGGTTATGATGAGCATTTTTAACAGCTCCGTCAACGTTATACTGACATCCTTATGGCTTTCCACTTGCGCTTTTTTTTTCCCCCCCGACAAAACATCACGGGCTCCTTATAGCTCCCGGCCACGAATCCTATGGAAGGCTGCACGTGGCAGGTGTGTATAATTAATTGCCGAATCCCTAACATCACAGACGTTTGCACAGCCTCCCTGCAGGGCTGAGTAAGGAAGCCAAATAAAGATGTCTCACTTCCATATTTGGAGCTGCGAACGCGAGTGACGCTCACGTCCTCGCCTTTTCAGGCGGTCGTCTGTGCTAAAGATCTGCAGCAGCTTTTCATCACTGCTGTCTAGCACAATTTCCTGATTGTGATAAGACCAAATTACAACATCCGTGTCTGGAATGATATCGTGAAAGGCCACGAATTAGGGCGAAGCACGCAGTTAAAAAAATATATATATAAAAAAAGGTCAAACCCGTACACTGCTACGACTAACATTTGATCCGTTCTTTGTGAGCAATACTGAGATTAAGGGCAGGACTTAAATGAAATAATGAAAGCGGGAATGTCAAACAGTACTCACCCCTGGCTGATTTTAGACAAGCCACTTAAGTGCAATTTTCTGTCCTGCTCCAGACATCAAAGAGCGCCAGGAAAGGCGCTTGTTGACCCTGAAATCATCAAGAGCGCAATTCTGGGAATTGAAAGTGCATAACTGGTCCTGTTTTCTCTCTCCTCCGTTATTCAAAGTGAAGCAGGAATAGAAAATACTTTGTCTATCTGTACTTGGTTACTATATATCCAAGTATTATTATGGCATATTCATTAATACTTGAGTATTAGTGATTTAATTTTTAAGTTAAAAAGGGATAAAATTTCTCCTAAATGAATACATACTTTATAATGGATTGATTTTTACAGAGCAGTGATGAAAATATTTGACCGGTGCAAACTTTTTAAACAAGGATGATCCTGACGCACTGTAGTCGTTCCTGTGATCATTAAGCAAGTGGAACGCCTGATCCTTAAAAAATAAAATAAAATAACGGCATAATTTGTCGCCAACTTGTGGAAGAGACGCACCTGTCTATGGGAACTGATCACACAATCACACACCAACGCCACTTGCACTTAACCCCCTCGATCCGAGCCATTCCATTATGTTTGGGCCATTAAAGGAGTTCCTGGGAGGCCATCATTTCAGACCTGATGCAGGTGTAGTACTGAGAAGAGAAAACTTTCTACCTTGATGGTATCCAAGCACTAGTGAAACACTGGGATAAGTGCATTAGTGTAACAAAAGATTATATAGAGAAATAAAGTGTTTTTACTCTCACAACTGTTCTGCGCAATCAAAAGTCCCGGTTTGACTCAAACACCCTTTTTACATAACTTTTTTTTTTTAGACAATCAAAGTAAGTTAAGTTAAGTTCAGCCTTTATTCGTCACACATATATTACTGAAAAGTGAAATTCTTTATTCTTCGCATATCCCAGCTTCTTGTTAGTAGGCAGGGGTCAGAGCGCAGGGTCAGCCCTTTTACAGCGCCCCCTGGAGCAGACAGGGTTAAGGGCCTTGCTCAAGGGCCCAACAGCAACAACCTGGCGGACACACAGAGCACACCGAGTCACCACTGCCCCCAAAAAACCAAAGTACTTGTTGTTTCTTCTGTCATTCAGGAACAAATGGGTTTCATCGATCTTCCAATTATGTTTATTAATGTAGAAAAATACTATCAGCAATCATGCCAATTTGTCTTCTGCGGTGACCTTCTCATGCTGCATGATATAGTAACTGCTATAGACATACGTGAGTCTGAATGTACTGTACATAAGCGACCAGAATGTGGAATTTGTGGATGTGATCCTCACTCACTGTCTATACCTGCATTTATCCTGTATACAGGGTCGCAGGGGGCCTGGAGCCCATCCCAGGATCCTCATTCACTCACTACGGGCAATTAGCCTAATCTTGCATGTCTTTGGATCGTGGGAGTAAACCCACCAAACACGGAAAGTAGCTCAGTGGTTAAGGCATTGGACTATGATTTTTTGAAATGTCCCAATTGTCCCAGTCAAATCCCACGACCACCAAGTTGTCCCTGTTGGGCCCTTGAGCAAGGCCCCTAACCCTCAACTGCTCAAATGTATAATAAGATAAGAATGTAAGTCGCTCTGGATAAAGGCGTCTGCCAAACGCCTAAATGTAACGCAGAGGCGGGAATCGAACGTGGCCTGGAATCGAACCCGGATCCTGGTGGACAGTGCCATCCGTCCCTGATCCTACCTCAGTAAAATGCTTCAACATGCCTCCTTTGAAAACATGCAACTCTATCCAATGTTTTAACAAAGCATTCGATGATACGTTTTGCCAATTCGCTAATGTTAACTAGGTACATGTAGTTTCCCAGTGACGGATTTGATTAGCTCATGTAAAAATTCTTGGGTCAAAATCTACATATGGTTATTTACAGGGTAGTTTTCTTCTCTTTCATAAGCAACATTGAATATTTCCTCATGCAAAGTAGTGTTGCTGCTTTAAAATGAAAATCCTCCCCTAACACTTTGAAGTAATAAATAATAAAAGCTACTTGTCTGATAAAAGCAGGTCATTAATTCAATTTCAGGAGCTTCACACTTCTTCTTTTTTTTTTTTTTTTTTTTGCTTTTAACAGGGTGCTCAAAAAGGCAGATGCTTGGAGAAAGGACACGGACACTAAGCTTAACGGCTTAACGGCTGAGAGTTGGTCCTCCTAACCAGAAGGTTCAAACCCCACCATTGCCAGCGAGTCAAGTCACTGTCAGAGCCAAGACCAAGACCTTTAACCCTCAACTGCTTCATAAGAGCGCACCGCGGTGTCCCTGCAGTCTAACATCAATTTCCACACCAAAGTGAGGCTGTAAGGAAAGATCATTTCCATCAGCTTTGATGTAACAACAAATGATAATGACCTCCACAAAGCAACGGGAATGTAACCAAATACGGATATATTATACAGAGAGAGCTTCGGTAGATTGTGTGTTCTGAACAGATACGACAGACAAACACAGATGGATTCAGAACCACATCATTAGGCCAGAGCTTCCACTGTATATGTTGTAGATTGACTGGAAATTTTCACCTTACAGAATGACAAGAATGCAAGGATATAAATACAGCCAGGGAGTTGTAGGGTTTTCCTGGTTCCTGTGGGAGGAAACTCACCAAGCATGGGAGGTAGCTCAGTGGTTAAGGCATTGGACCAAGATTCGGAAGGTCCCAGTTGTCCCAGTCAAATCCTACGACCACCAAGTTGTCCCGGTTGGGCCCTTGAGCAAGGCCCTTATCCCTCAACTGCTCAGATGTATAATAAGATAAAAACGTAAGTCGCTCTGGATAAGGGCGTCTGCCAAACGCCCAAATGTAACATGCAAACTCCATGCACGCAGAGGCGGGAATCGAACCTGGCCAGAAATCGAACCTGGACCCTGGAGGTGCAAGACAATGTGGCGAAGATGTGGCGATAACTCCCAGCTGAGTTCCTGTAACGTGAAAGTGGCGTTGGTGAACGATTGCGTGTACAGTTCCCATACACATGTGCATCTCTTCTACAAACTGGTGTGTTCTGTTCCACTCGCTAAACGTGTGCACCATTAAAATGACAACGTACCTTAAGAAAAAAAACAACAAAATAAAAAGTATTGAACGTCCCACACTTGAGGCGCAATAACTCTTAATATAAATCTGGGTTTCTGTTAAGCTGATTGGTACCTACAGTATGTTTACTGTAAAAAGAGCTAAATGTTGGCTTAGTGGTTAGCAATGTCACTTCATACCTCTCCAGAGTTAAGGATTCAAATCTTGCTCTATAGTCTGTCCGTTAGGAGTTTATATGTTCCCCTTAGACTTGGTGGGTTTCCTCTGGGTTCTCCCTCCAACAGTCCAAAGACATGACTGGGTTTTCCAAATTCCGGGTAGTGTACAGTATGTATTTTTTTGTGTTGTGCTCTGCAATGGATTGCTTCCCTATCCAAAGTGTCCCTAGCAAACCTACACAGGGTAGGTGGTACAGAAGATGGATGAATGGATGGATGGATGGATGGAAGTGATCTATCTTATGGCTTGGTTGAATGAGAGAAGGAAGCCAAAGACTGGAAAATCTGTTGAGAGAAGCAAGTTCGACTGAGACAAAGATCAGACAAAAACATAGAACGTGTAAGGTTTCACATGGGATGTTGGACACAATGGAGGTCTGAGCTGAGCTCTGGAAAACCTTGAGCTAAAGGAGAGATCAGGAGCCGGTGAAAAGGGAATTGCGATGATCTAGGCGGCTGGAGATGTGGAAGTTACAGTATGGATGAGGCATCTGGGAACAGAATGTACCAGACTAGAGTTGCAATTCATATGTAGCACAAAGCATTGAAACAGGTACAGTATATAAGGAATAAAAGACATGGGCCGTGCTGTACTAGGAATATAATCAACCACAGGATGAGATGATGCAGCCTGATGGGAACTGAAGTTACTGCTAACGTCCTCAGGTTTATTATTTTCCAATAAAAAACAAAAACGAAAAAAGCACCACTTGAAGTGTTTTATTTCTGTTATTCAAACGGCAATTTGGCTATTATTGTTTTTATTCATTAGGGAACAACAAACCCAAACAACTGAATAAGTATTTATCTCTTCCTGTAGTTATATATGAGGGTGAGTCAAAAATTATCTGCACTCTGGTCTCATCAGTGCTTTCCATTCAGGGCTCATGTCTCCCTGGTCACTGCTGGGACAGATGGACAAAGTGTATTGAAAAATAAAGATCATTATGTCGAACAATTTTTTATTCAAATAAAATGTACAGCCAGTGGATCATTTTTTGATACGCCCTCGTATTTTATAAAAATGGTTGTTTCCTCACAAAAAAAGTTACCTCTTGTCATTTTCCCGGAGAACTCCTCTGTCCAAAGACTAAAACGAATGTTATCCAGAGACACAGTGTAAAATGTGACACATGGGTTCATACCGGGTGCTTTCTAAGTGCACAGCGTTGGATATTCTTGGTTTCTCAACACCGCATTTATAGTGATGTTTAAAGAAAACAAACAAACCCAACACTGCTGTGCATGATACACACGTACCAGCACGACACACACTCGTATATCAATGTCAACACCGTACTGAAAATAGTCCACTACTCAGATAGTCACTCTATTCTTGTCCTTTTCCATGGCTACAGTCAGTACGCTTTACCTGACATTATATTCTAATATATAATAATAATAATAATAATAATCTCACCAATCTTCATCCTAACAGCACAGCTCTCCATCTGTAAACTTTAGAAACTTTTTCAACCCACTTCCAGTGACTCACGTTCCCACTGATTCTGATGAATCCCTTCCAATACGGATGGATTCTCACCAATCCGTCGAGCCGAATGTCACACGGCGTGGAGGATTTATCTCCGGCTGCCGCTTCCTGTATCATCTACGAAGATCTTGCACGTCCATAGACGTTCTGCGTCTCTCTCTCTCGGACTAGAAACGACGCTCTTGCCCTGCCTGATTGAAGCTCATTAAGACAAAACCGGTTAATAAGTATAGAAAGAATTCAAGGTGAGCGTATGAAAATCTGAACTCTTATGCTTTGATTCCAACACATTTGGTTTCCTCCCCAGGGTGGGAAAATCCTGTGTGCGCCATTTCCTCATAATGAAATATGAAATTTCAACATAATGAAAGGAAGATTGAGACTCATAACTCGACACAGGCTCTTCTCTCTAAGCCCCTTTATAATCAGCGTTGCCCCCTTTCGACGTACTCCCACTCCTAATGTCACCTTCACTCTGCTCTGCAGCCTGTCAGACTTATCGCCATTTCCTAGTCGCTCGATGGCCGGCTGTGTGTGTGTGTGTGTGTTTTTTTTTCGTTCCCTTTCACCGTTTCACACTCATCCAGCCTCCTCTCTATAACTCTCATCCTCCTCTTCCTTTTCTGCCTGTGGCTATATTCTAAGTGCTCTTCTTTATGCTGAATAATTGAAGGGGGGGGGAAAAATACAATAAATCTTCCCTTTCTCCTACACGCCTTTCGTTAACTACGGGGTTCGCTCCTCTGTGTGGATAAATCGGATAGATCACAGACAGCAGGAGCATCCCAGCACACTCCCTCGTACATCCAAACCTGACATTAAAAGCACGGCGGAAAGCGACTAGCACGCCCGTTTTATTCAGATTTGTGTGCCGTGGTAGAAAAACGGGTAATGGAGCATGTTTCAGTAGAAAACAAGTATAAAAAAAAGGGGGGGGGGGGGCGGTAAAATGACAAAATAATTGACACATGAGATGCACTAATAGATTTTAGGTGAGATCTTTCGGTCATTGGCTGAAACAATAAAAATGATGTAATGTAAATTGTAATTCCCATAATAGAGGGAGACCAAAAAATAAAGATAAAAAATAAAAATAAATCCTGAGCATTTGTCAGTGGATACACTTTCTCAGGATTTTTAGGGCCCGAGATCACAAAAAGTTTGCGAACTCACAGGTCTCTTAAAGTTCTATAAAACAAAACTCTAAAACGTGTCATTACGTCCCTTCAGGGAACTGTTTCTGCCACTTCAACTCAACCGTACGTCTTTCCGTCTCTTTTGTTTTAGAGCTCAGCTCACATTAAAAGCATTTTACAAAACACACAACTAAAAAACAACAACAAACACAGAAGTAGATGTTAAGTTCAAGTTTTAATATCCTTCAATAAATTAACATTTAATCAAACATCATACATTTACCTGTAAGATATTCCTCTACAGCATACTTTTCATTGCAGGTACAGAGAACTTGTGAGAAATTACTTACACGGACCGTACCTTATCGGGTTGTTATTATTATTTTTTTTTCTTGAACTACAGGAGGGTAGTTGAGGAAAAGGAGAGAAGAAAAGGGGATTTACAGAAGGATTCTGAGGATTCTGATAGAAAGAAAGTGGGTTAAAGGAGCACAGACGTGCACGCGATACAGTACTGCCCGTTCGTTTTTTCTTTTTAATCCTATCTCGGCGCTACAGTAAGTGCATCTTCGGTTCTTCATCAATCGCCGATCCAGTTATTCCAACTTGTAAACATGTATTTATTATACGTCATGATCTCAAAAAATAAATAAATAAATAAAACACTAATGTGGCACTAAATATGTAACACTCTCAATAGATTAAAAAATAATTATGCCAAGACTAATACGTTCAGTACCATACTGTATGTTACGATGAATGCCACGATGTTCTATAAATACGAATATACCTCGGGACAGACTTTTTTTATTATTAGTATTTTTTAAATAAAACGTTCAGCCTAGATATGGAAGCAAGGCACTCCAGAACAGCTCCCTTTCTTCGATTCCACTTCTTTTCGAAACGTGGCTTTATAACAGCGACGTAACCGTTTCACAGTCAAAACCGAAGCGCATCATTGCATTTTCATGGGTTTCAGCTTGTTTTTTTTGTTTTTTTTTTTTTGCAGCTCAAACTGATTCCAGTGACTGCATGGATATTGCAGCGTATGTCTGACGCTAAAGCAGCAGAACTCAAAGTGATACACGGCTAAACCCCCCCTACCCCTTCTCTCTTTCACAGCATACCTGTCACTATTTTTAGTCCCCGATCCAAGAGGATCTTTTTACAATCTGCGTGTTAGACTGTAGTAGCTACACCCTGTCTCCCTTTTATCGCCCTGTCTCGTACCTTCTCGAGTGAGAACTCACAAACCTCACACGACGCGCTGACTCGTCACCTCTGTATTTCTCTCCTTTATTGTTATTCGTTAATATGAAGAGGAAAAAAAAGAAAAAAAAAGAAGAAGTAACATTATGCTCTGGTCTATATGCGGCAACACAGAAACGACGCCATGCCGGGTACTCATTACACGTTTCTCCCTCTATATTATTCAGCTTGTTTCAGTCATTACTGAGTAAAAATGATTTCTATCTCTCAGCCGCCGCTGCCGGACGGGAGTCCTGGAGGAGCTGATGGAGCGTTTCGTTGCCTTCCGCTGCAGCCTTTCACGCTCTCCTCTCACTCACGCTGCGTTCTGTCTATTACGTCTCCGTCTGCGCGAGTGCGCTGAAAAGCCATTTTTTTACAAGACGGCGAGAATTGTAACACCGCCTCAGAGATTAGAGAGGACGGCGTGAAAGGCTGAAGCAAAAGGCATGGACCTTGAGGTTTAAAGGTGCGTTATATCAGGACTCCTTACAAGCTCACGCTTCTGTGATGCTGCTTAACAAAGTTCTCCCGATCCCTCTGCGGTTGTTCGGTCCCTGAGGCCCCTGATTCATTCTCTTTTCCCTGCCTGAGCGCACTCGCTCGCTTCCTCTCTCTCTCCTGCTCCGCCCCCTCCCTGTCCTCTCCGATCACGCTGCTGACGTCGCTTAAATCTCCCAGGTGCTCCACCGAGTCGCACTTCTCCAGGTCTGAGGCGATGGTCTGCAGGCTGATGACGGACAGCGAGTCGGAGCCCGCCCTCTCAGGCCTGTGGCCCCATCCCTCTTCCCTGTGCTTCTCAACCCACTGCCTGGTTTTCTCCTGATCTGCCCAATCGTTATCCAACAGACTCGCTCCGACCCCGCCGTAAGCCCCGGCCTGTATCACGCCCTCTGCCTCCGCCCCTACCGGGGAGCTCCGCCCTCCGCGGGCTCGGTTCCGCTGCCTGGCTGCCCGGGCGCGGCCCCTCTGAGCGTGGATCTGCTCGCTGATCTGTTCGAGGTTGCGCAGAGCCACGGAGTAGCGCGTCTTCACCTTCGCCACGCGCTCCTCCAGCTGGACCACCTTGGCCTTGTGCTCCTGCAAGGGATTTGATCAAACAAACAAACAAATAAAAATTAATCGACATAGAGCGCTAACTGTTTTTCATTGGCTTTCCATATGTACTTTCCACATTGACAATAAAGTTGAATCTAATTTAATCTTTAATCTACTACTTTAATCTTTCACAACCCGAGTTCTGGAATATATTCCTGTTCCATCAAGGAAGAAGAAAAACTCCATAGATGTGATAACCTGGTCATTCAGGTCGTCAGCTGACTTCACTTTATTGCCACGTATTTATTGCTGAGTCTCGACCTGAACAACTGGAATAGACTCAATCTAGACTCATCAGATCACATGACGCTTTTTTCATGTGATTGTAAATATAATTTTTCTGATTATTCTCACTATCAACAGGTTTTCTTATGGACACACAGCTGTTTGGTCCCAATCCAGCTGTTTAGTTTGTACTCTTAAACTAAATACTCTTATGTACTCTCTTTGAATAATGTGTTTCAAATCTCCTTAATTGTTTTCGGTGTTTGACGCAGCCCAATAATTTGACACTTCTGAAGTGGTGACTTTTTTTTGTTTGCTCATGAAAATACGCAAAAATCTTATTAAAATTTATCTGCTCTAACAAAAAAACTACTCGTTACATCTATAACAGGAGCTTTCTCTCAAACTGAATGCATGCAGACTCCTTTTTCACAAAAACATTTATGCTTAAGCTGTTCCTAGGCCCGCCCCCCCCCTCCACGAGCTCTACGGTTCCTGCCCTTCTGTCCTGTCACCCAAAGCGTTTTCCTTCAATATAACCGAAATCTCTCTCATCTCATACCAAAGAGCTTAGCTCTGAGAAACAGTTTGCATATTTTAAGGTTACTGCGAGGACCCTGGCAGGGACTATAAATCAATATGTCCATCAAAGCAGCATGAGCTCTATTTGTGCGGTCAGAAGTAAGGTGCGGAGAAGAGAAAAAAAAAAAAAAAAAAAGGGCAGCTCTCATTATAAAAGTCATTTGTGTGAGCAATCTACCTCCAGGATGTGGTTGAACTGGGCCTTGAGCTCGAAGTATGGTTTGGATTTGACGATGACCCTCTTTAGCGCTTTCTGTAGAGTCTGTACTCGCGCCTCGGCTTCCTGACACAGCTGTGTGACCCGCTGGTGTTCCCTCTCACTCCGCAGCCGCTCCTCCTCGGCCTCGTTCACCTGTTAACGGCCACATCAAACGCGTCAGCGATCAGGGTCATTCGGAGATAAACGCCGCCGCCGCTCTGCTCATAAAGCGTTTAATCCTTTTAAGCGTTTACAATTGAGCCATATACCGTCACAGCGATAGGCTTTTTACTGGACTGTTATATAGCGCTTAACGTCGTATTCTTTCCTGCTATCACCCTGATGTTGTCTGTTTTCCAATAAAAGGAATGAAGTGTTTTATCGCTTTTATACCACGGTAATTTACCAAAACTAATAAGTCTGGGGTTCGATTCCCACCTCGAGTTTTTGTGTGTGTGTGTGTGTGTGTGCATGTGTGTGTGGAGTTTGCATAGTCTCCCCGTTGCCTGTATGTTCCCAAATTGCCTGTAGTGTTTGTGTGTGTGCCCCGTGGGCCTGAAAACAGGATAAGCAGTATAGATGATGAACGAATGAACACTTTTTTTTTTTAATAGTTACAGTTAAACTAATCTAAAGTACATGATAAACTAATCATTTACTGTTATTTCTTAAATTATAAGAATGATAAACAGCCTTATCCTCAACATCTGCTGGTTTTTCTTATAAGATACGAAAGCAAAAATGTTTATAAAATTTAAATATATATACATTATACACACATATATCATATATTTATACAACATACACATCACTTGCAAATTTCTTTGTTGTTATTTATTTATTTATTTTTTTACATCCTACAACAATACTGGGGATTTCATAACTATGAAATAACACATATGGAATTAGTTAATTATCTAACAACAAAAACAACACACAATTGTTATTTTAAGATACGGAGGTCAGCCTTTCTGGAACAGTTCTTGCAAGAACAGTATTATTAAGCTAATTTGCAAAACCCATCAAGCACTATGATGAAACTGTCTCTCATGAAGACCTTCTACCTCTGCTGCAGAGGACAAGTTCATTTAAAGTTACCAGACCCAGAAATCACCAATTAACAAATGGCACCTCAGATCAGAATCATTATGAAGGATTTACAGAGCATAAGTAGCAGATACATCTCAATATCAACTGTTCAAAGTAGATTACTACATTTTTTGAACACCTTCAGCATTGTTTTATAGTGTAGAAAGAAATAAAAATCAGGAATGACCATGAAGTTAGAAAGTGACCCCAAACTTTGTACAGCTTGTCATTAAATTTTACTCACATCATTTTTCTTTCCTGCCAGCATTTAGTATTTTAATCTGTTTATTATTTAGCTTACATTACCACTTTACAGATCACCTTCTGTAACTTGTTTCAATAATGGTAATTTAAAAAAACCTGATCGAATGTATTAATATTTGTCAACTTCTCTAGTTGTAATAGGAAAACAAAAAAACGACCTTCTGACCAAATAGATTTGCGAATTCAACAGTGATGCGATGTAACAGGATGAGATTATCAAAGAGCTCCAAACCTGATTCATACATAAATATGAGACTGTTGAGTGGACGAGCCGACAAAACCATCCGCAGTCCCTGTCCTGGAATGCGAGACAGAAAAATTCTGCCTTTTTTTTTTTTTTTTAACGTGTTACCACTGTTAAAGCACGAGCTGCAAAGCAAACCTGTGCGGAATCCAAATAATGACACGTAACCTTGATCGGTGAGTGCGGCTAGGCATTAATCACCATCATTGATTGGTCCCTGAGAGCGAGTGTTTAAGCAGCAGGAGGCTGACGGAATCCATGGAAAAGCGTTAATGAGGTAAGAACACTTACCGCTGAAGGACTGCGTTTATTACCTGCGCTCTCGCTAAAACGGCTTTGTATGTGTGTGCTGAGTAATTATGCTTTTTTTTTCCCTAAGGTTTAATATTTCATCATTTCTACTGATTCACTTTCATCTACCAGCTATGAGCTGCGCATAAAGAAGAAGCCTGAATGTCATGTCGGATTATGGCATTTTAAACTTTTTGCTTGGGAAAGCTAAAAGCTAAAAGAAAAAAAAAAAGATACTTCTCTGTTCTGGCTTTTGTCGAGGCAGATCAAAGCCTCTTTAAAATGCATTACCCATGTAACCTTGACATTTCAGAAACAGTTTTACCTGGTTAGAGGAGTTTAAATAGGACTGAACGTGTTTAATAAAGTTCTTCATGAATTCACGAGTGCGGTTCTATTTATAGTTTAAGATCTTATTACTTTGGTTTATTACTTAATCTATTGCTTTTATTGCATATGGTACCTTAGCTGTTGCATGATTGAGCATCTCCTGCCAGGTCGGATCCAGCGTGTTCCTGTCAGCCAGGAGGCCCTGCTCAGCCACGTACACCATCTCCCTCGCGGCCGTGTGCATGGAGACGGCGCGCTCGTAGCGCAGTGCTGCCTTTTGCGTTTCCTGTTGGGCCTGTTGGTAAAAAAAAAGCAATCTCACTACTCATCACGATGAACATTACACATTACATATTAATGCACGTTTTGCACACCATGGAACTTTGCACATTATTCTGCATGTTGTCTTGCTCAAGACTGGACTGATTTCTATAACCCAACTCAATTTCAATTCTATTTAGGGCCCAAGCACTATGACATCATCCCTATGTCATCATACTATAGTGTGTGAAGGACCCTCTTGTTCTTTTAAGGATTTTTCCCCCCCAACACTTGGGGCTTTTTGGGGTCCTTAACGTGCTCAAATAGTCATAAAAATCATCAGACAGGTTGGAATCTGCTGTCACTAGAATGCCCGAGAGTCTGGGCCCCGGGTGTGACTTGGTGCCCTTCGCACGAGATTTTGCTGCATGGCTCGTACACACTTGCACGTATGCATGTGAAACCCGGTTCACATTTAGAGCTCATTGAGCTGAACAACTTTCACACTGCATGTCATGGGCTCAACTCAATAGGAAGTCATTTTTGGGTCGTTTGCAGAACGCACACAATGGATTTTGATAAACTCCTCCTAGGGGATTTATACGATCTCCACCGAACAGGCTCATGTGATCTAAAGACATTTTGAACGCAAAAGTGCGGAGAGATTTTTGATATCTCAAGCGGGTCAGCCGTGACGATGCCTTAAACTTATGCCGAAAAGTGGTTAATTAAATTTCTGTTCATTATATAAAGTGACATCACATTGAGTAACATTTCTTTAGCACCTGAGGCTAAACATAAAATTAGCTTTTTCCTAAAATTATGTCATAATGGTATCTGTATGTCCCCTTTAAATGCGGGTGACGGTGGCACAGGGTGCTTGGGCCCACTCATCGCTGCTTGCAACTATGTATACAGTGAAACCTCGGATTGCGAGTAACGCGTTCCGCAAGACGAGCAAAGATTTTTAATACATTTTGAAAACGAACAAGTCTTGGTTTTACGAGTACCGAGTATCATGTATCACGCATGCGCTTCTTGTTTTGACGCCGAGCATCACGTGATCACAACTGAGCCAATGGTTTTTCTCTCTCTTGTGCTGTGGAATTGTGGGTAATCGTCTCCCCTGCTGGGTCTTAGTGCTTGTCTCTTACTGGTATAATCAACATCCGTACACATGTGTACTATTTACTAGAACACTGTGACCACGTGTTGGTTGTGTTGTGTGTAAAACATATTTTATTAGGTGTCTGTATGTTTGTGTGTGTCTGTGTGTGTGTAAAGCAAAAGCAAGTCTCATTAGAGAGGTTAAAGATCCATTTTCTCACACACACACTCTTTCTCTCTGCTCTACACAGAAACACTGCTCTGTCGCGATTCTTTTCAAAGGTAAAGTGCAAGTTAATGTGTTTTATTTTTACTTTACAGCAGTGATTCCGTTAGTGTGTCGCTCAATCGAGTGTCATTAGAAAGATTTCTTGTTAATTGTTCCGATAAAACAGTGTTTCCGTTGTGTGCGCACGCGCGTGTAAAAAGAGTGGAGAAAGGGTAACTGTGTAAGACGAGATGTGGGAGAGGGGAGCTTACTTTAGATTCTCTCACACACACACACAGCGCCTGCGTGCACAAACGGAAACACTTATCTGTCGGGATTCATTTTTTACTTTTTTTTAAAAGGTAAAGTGCAGGTTAATTTGTTTTAGTTTTACTTTATATTTTGTGTTAATAATTTTTATGTATTTATTTTTGTGGGCTGTGGAACTAATAATCTGAGTTTCCATTATTTCTTATGGTAAAATTCAATTTGGTGTACGTGTGTTTTGGAATACGAGCTGCTTCCGGAATAAATTATGCTCGTAATCCAAAGTTCCACTTTACATATTATATATATATATATATATATATATATATATTTTTTTTTTTTTTTTTTTTTTTTTTTTTGTACACAACGTCAATTTTTACAGCCGAAAGTTTTTCTAAATTTTTTTTATATTTCTAATATTTTTCTCGAATCCATATTTGATATTCTATTATCTTATATACTCTATTTTATATTTTTTCGGTTATTAACAGTCGTATAGGTATTTCGCTCCATATCATTTGACAATTCAAATTTGAATTAAAATTTTAAATTTATCTGTCAATCAGATGTCCGTTAGCTGTTAAACTGTTCACTGGGAAATGAGAAATCCTGCGAATCCTATACATGTGCACAACCGTACACAGGGATGTCATTCGAAAACGCTTAGATTAAAACGTGGAGAGAAAAAAAAATAATAATAAAAAAATAAAAAACAGCTGACTTGTCGGAAGGAAGGAGGAACTGCTGTGCTGGAGTGAAAAGCCTCCAAACAATCAATAAATGGAGGGAACTTGTAACAGCAGGCCATATTTCAGACGGCTAACTTAGTGGAAAAAAATGTCACTGCCACCGAGCGTGATGTCTAACTCAGTTTGGGACAAAACGATCCTAAAATGAAGATCGATTCAGAGGTATAGGTTTGGGGGAAAAAAAAGGTACACGATCAAGTCAAAGCAACCATAAAAAAAAGCCTCCATTGGATGCACAAGGTTGCACCAAAGTTTAAGGTCATGACATGGAGATTGATGGCAGCTCCTGTTAGAGCATTGGTATAATTTTTATTTTTTTTGCCAAGATATGCTTCAGCTGTCCTGAGGCATAAGCAGGAGCCCCTAAACCATTTTGTGTCCTGAATACCAATTCCGAGCAGATTACACAGCAGCGGTCGCCAATATCGCCTTGAAAGATCCACAGTCCTACAGAATTTACTTCCAAATCCAATCTAATACAGCTCAGTCTGGGTCTTCTGGGGAATCTGAGCAGCGCAGGCAGGTGCAATAGATCAGGAGCGGAAACTGAATTCTTCGGCTTGTTAGATGCTCGGCGGTATGCTGGAGACGCCTTGCGATGGAGAATTAGCATAGGAGAGAAACACTACGTCTTAATAAACGCTTATTAGGCGTCGGGAATTGACGGTTTACGGCTGGATGGAGCACGCTCGGCGAGAGGCTAACCGGGTCAAGCTTGAGTCCAATTCTCTTTCAATCATACAAACCAATTCTGTTTCAATTGTTTTCAATTACACCCCGTGGCCCCGGCTGAGTGTTTTCCACCAGCCCAATTACGTGTTGGAGATTGGATGCTAACAATGCTAATGAAAAGTGATCTGCAAATCATATCTGGTGTTTTGCCGGGGGTTAATCGTATTAAGGAACACATGGACTGTCTTGCCCCCTGATGATCATTAAGCCAAGGGATAGCCTATTTTCTGGATCACTTTCTCTACGCTCGTTTAACGGATAACGTTGTTATCTTCCCCGGGTGGCGCGGTGACGAATAATTGAAACAGGAATTAAAATCGTACATGCTTTAGGAAAGATGAGACGCACCTCTTTTGCTAGTCTGCGGGCTTCGTAGTACGGCCGGGCTTTATCGATACACGCACCGAGCTGGGAGCCCTGAGCATTGAGTTTGCGTGCTGACTCGGTCAGGATCTTCCTGTAACTCGACCGTGCCTCCTTAAAACAAGAGATGAATCACAAAGATTAATTACTGTGACTGACACATATATATATATATATATACACACACACACATATACATATATATATATATATATATATATATATATATATAAAAAATACATCTTCAACAAA
>JAQMYJ010000021.1:6279897-6299043 GCA_030014305.1 Clarias laeviceps
CGCTGAGTGATGATGGTAGAATAATTATAAAGGTCTTGACTAAAACAACATGCATGAGGAATCACAAAGGAGTTTTTTATTTTCTGCAATGGAAAAGTACTCGAACTAGTTACTTTATCAGAAAGTAACGCTGTAATGTAACTGATTACTTTTTAATGACAGTAATTTTGTAATTTAATTAATTACGTTAAAAAGGAACGTCCCCCAACACTAATTGTGAGAGAATGACGGATGTTTATGGACTTAAAAACTGTACAACAATAAATGTAACCATTAACAAAGAAGAAAAAAAAAAAGTGTTATGTGCTTCTTTAACTACAGATTGCTGATGTATAAGAAAACGAATCGATGATTATTAATCACATTCACATTAGGGACGGTAACTATCCTTGATTATATATATTCTTCACTGTAACACACCTATCAGGCCCCTAATGTACTTTTATTGGTTAAGTACCTTGAACATTATGGACATCACAATGCACGGCTCATAGCGCTACAGAAGGACATGAGGGTCATGCTTACAGTATAATGATCATACACAGAGAGAGAGAGAGAGAAGTGGAATACATTTAGATACCAACCTGAGCCCTGTCGCGGAGAACCTCGAAATCAGCCTGTGACAGGAACTGGTTGTACAACACGCCTGAAACAAAGTGCAGAAACAAAGAGTGCGTGAACGGAGGAACGGAGGAGGGTGATGAGAACGGTGGCGCTTTCTGCAGTATTCAGTGCCAGTATTCCTATTAAAGGAAATTAAATCGTGAGAATGACTATTATCGCTTGACTACGCCTGAGTGCCATTGACATTCAAAGGTCACAGGGGGGAAAAAAGAGGGTGTAATAGAGACTTCATTCTCCTCAGGAGTTTTCGTGGATGCCATTTGTCACGCTTGTAGAAGTTTCATCCCAAGCACATTCGATTCACCGCGGATTAAATTGCTTCCTTATTATTCAGAGTTTCATATAGACTCGACTGCGGCGATTCATCCAATCATATAATACCTTCAATCCCGTGTAACCCAGATGTCAATAAAGCATGCGGCACCGAAGCCGGAACGTTCAGACGTGGCAGCTTTGCAGTTCGGATAAATAAATAAATAAATCTGTTAACGAGTCAGGCAGCACTGATCATATCGCAGCAATATTACACCTCAATTCAAAGCTGACTCATTAAACTATGCACTTCATGACGAGAGTCAAAACAAAACAGCAGTCAGATTTGTACTGATATCCAGATGAGAGCCTGTCGAACCCACGGCGCTTAGTTGAATTTATCCTGTACGTACAGTATGACTCACCGCATACCTTTCACAACACTTTAAGAGGTGAGTCAGGTGTGTTAGAGCAGAGAAAGAGCATTAAAAGCAATACAGGGCAGTGACGGTGGGTGATACGGCACAGATGCAACAAAATAGTGATGTATATATTTTTTTTTCACAATGCAGAAAAATCTATTAAAATTAAAATACACTGCTTGGTCAAAAATGGTGCACGCTTTTTAGTATTTCATTGGACCACCTTTTACTTTGATTACAACATGTGTTTGCTATGACATCGTTTCTTCCAGCACTTGCAGTGGAACCTCGGCATATGAATTTAATTTAATCTAGTTCTTAAGGTGAAAATTTGCTCTGCGATTAGAAGAATAATGTAAATGCAGATAATCTGTTCCAGATCCCCCCCAAGTATTACCAATATAACCAATTTCCAATACTATTATCATATTTTTGCATATCAAAACAAGTAAATGATGCAAAATATGAAATAAACAGGCATTAAACCCCTCACTTAACCTTAATTTATGATACTGCTTTTTTTAATCGAGGATTTCTTTCATAATTTTCACCGAAAATGACTCGCTTTTATTCTTGCTAATTCCTTGGGAATTATGGTGCTATGTCTTTACTAAATCTTGCACGAAATGCAAAAAAAATAAAAGAAAAATTTACAAATTTGAAACCTTGCTTTGCTTGGCTTGGCTTTTCACTGATGCAGACAATTTTTCAACGGTTCCTAGATGTACTCCGGCGTTCGGGTCGGTTCGTTCTCATGCTGCACTCTGTAGTGCTTGGGCCCTAATAATCCTTAGGAAAACAAGAGGGTCCTGCGCACCCTATAGTGCTTGGGCCCTAACTTAGGAAAACAAGCTTATAGTACTATGCAAAAGTCTTGTGCACATAGAAAAATATGGCATGAGCAAAAGATGCTTTTGAAAACATTTCTTCTAGTAACTTCTATAAAGAGTAATAAAGATCAATAAAATAAACAGTCAATATTTGGAGTGAAAACTGTGTGTTTAAAATCAGAAGTTTTAGACACAGATTTGTGCAGTTTTATAAACTGTTCCAAGACTTTTGCACAGTATTATAAGTAAAACAGTTGTTGTTTTACTGAGTTTGCTGGAGAATGAGTTCTTCTGGTAACTTTGTCTCACTCGCTCCTTTCTATTTTTATGTAAATCCCAGGAGCGTACATTAGGTTTTTTGCTTCCATCTGAAAACTGGTCTGTCTTGTACTATATATTTTTTTCTTTACAGCCTCCTGTAATGTTATTAATTTTAAGTTATATATGGAAATACTGAATGATTTTGTACATAATTATGGAGACATGATAAACATATATAAAAAAATTGGTACAGCATATATAAATATACACACATACATACACTCTACTATCGCTTATCCATCATCATTAAATCCAACAGAAAAAAAAATAAAATGTGCTCTTACCTTCTTATCATGATAGAAACAAGACAAAAAGCTCTTACCTTCCGTAAACTGCAGCCGATCTCTTTCAAGCTCCCACAGTCTGATCTGGTCCGTGATGGTCGGAGGAAGTACCGGAGTCTGAAAGACCGATCGGAGGAAATAAAAGATGTTATCATTTGATTAGAAAGAAAAAGGTGTCCCGAGTAGGTGAGATAAAACACATAAATGATAAAAAGACTTGGGGAAAGCTACCTGTTTGAGCATGACAGGATGTGCCCTGGTCCTCAGGAAGTGGATGATCTGAACAGAAAGAGTTTTTTTTTTTAAAAACATGTACGTGTAAATCTTGTGGAGAGTACGATTCTCATTAATCAGGAATGAGTCCCATCTTTAATGATGAAACATCTATAAAATCCAGGACACGGATCGTAGCTTACTGAAAGTCTACCGTCTCTTCGCGCCCCAGTGTGAATACTAATAGCTGTAGTGCTGTGTAGCAGGAGCAGTATTGATGTAGTGCTAAAAGGATTTTTACACCTTGGGAGAAGAAAATATGAAGAGAGTAGCTCATATCATCACAACAGCAAGTCACTCGCAGAGCCCCGTGGCTCCATTACCAGAGTCGCACTTTGTGGAACGCGGTAAACTAAAGCAACACGAGGAATATATTTATTTTTTTTATTCCTACAGATTTATGTCTGTCTGCAGTGTTTACAGTTGCGCAGAAGTTCTGGCGAATTCTAACACGCGCTGCGGGAGGTGGGATTTGTTGTGATATATCGTTTGTTACTCTCGACTCCGATGTAGTCCCCGAAATCCTAAGAGCTCAGCTCTTTAAATCTGATGATTTTTTCTCCCTTTCTTTTTGTTGTTCATAGACTATCAATCAGTGTGGCTCACTCCGCATACATCCTGGTTAGATATACAGTATAGTGATGGCCAAAAGTATTAAGACATCATATTATATATTATATATACAGGGAGTTGGACAATGAAACTGAAACACTGGCCAATTTAGCCAGTGTTGGAGGTTTCATGGCTAAATTTGACCAGCCTGGTGGCCAATCTTCAATGACTGCTCTTACTGGTGGAATGTGCAGAGTTTGAAGGTTTAATTAGAAGAACAATAGCACAGTTTTGCTTAAAATATTGCAATGCACACAATATTTGGGCTGCAATATCATATCAATGCTAGATGGGCACGTCACTGCCATGGACTACCGAACCATTCTGGAGGACCATGTGCACCCAATGGTTCAAGCATTGCATCAAGCATGTGCCGTGTATCAGGGTGATAATGCACCAATACACACATCAAGACTGGTGACAGAGTGATTTGATGAACATGAAAGTGAAGATGAACATCTCCCATGGCCTGCACAGTCACCAGATCTAAATATTATTGAGCCACTTTGGGTGTTTTGGAGGAGCGAGTCAGGTAACGTTTTCCTTCACCAGCATCACGTAGTGACCAGGACTTGTACATCACGTAGTGTGCAAGACTTGTATCTGTCATTCCCAAGAAGAATTGATGGAGGTCCTACACCATACTAATGAAGTATTGTGGTCTAAAAACAGGCGTTTCAGTTTCATTGTCCAACACCTGTATATATTAATTATGAAAATCTAACCCTAGATAACTTAACTGCGTTAAGTGGCTGGATTCCCACCCAATGCCCAAAAGTGGTTTTGGGCATTGGGTGGGAATCGCATGGCAGATGAAAAACCTACTACTGAGCCAGCAATGGCCCATGTTAGGTAATAGTGGCAAAAACACCTACACAAGTGTCAACAACTCCTTAGTCGCGTCACCACTCATGTGGCTTCTCTGCCATTTTCATTTGAGCGAATAAAAAAAAAAATTCCTATGCAATAACTATGTCACTCAATAACCTAGCTTGCTTTTGTGTAGGACAAAAAAAAAAACCATACATATATACTGAACCTGTTGTGCCGTGATGCCGTTAGCAATCGCCTGCTGGACCGACTCTCTGGTCACCTGCGCCACGACCACGTTAGGAAACCGATACAGCATCTCGCTGAAGAGAGCAACCAGAGCGATCTGCAGCTCAGAGTCTGAGAGAAACAACACAACACAAGGGCTTTTCAGCACCGTCATAAATCTGACCAAAAAAAACAAAACAAACACATCATATTACATCGACTTTATCTTTAAGACATTTCTACATGACGTTCTGATATACTGAGTCTAATAATGATTTAATGAATAGAGTTAACATCTTTAACACTAAAAAGGAGGAAAACTTTATTATTTCATAAACTCCTTCCAATGAGAGTTTGTAATCACACGGTTTAATTCAATCCTAGCATTAACTTGTTTTCTACGCACTTGTGTAAGCGTACACACGATAGTTGGTTTCTACCACAATGAAACCAGAGTCTCCTGTTCCTGGGGTTGGATTTAAAGCAGCAGAAGAGGAAGAGGAGGATGAAGGGTTGGCAGTGACTCCTGCAGCCAGGGTTATAGCCAGTCTGGTGGGGTAGTACCTCCTCGACTTCCTCTGGAGAGAAACAGAAAACATGCTGAGGTAAAATATCTACTAATACACATCATTTCATTCATAATGTACAGAATGGTAACAACTGGAAATGTTTAAAGAGCTCAGGTGAGGTAACTGTTAACACCCTGAGGTAAATCGTTTTCATATACTAGCATAAGGTGTTTCAATCCTCTTCTTCCACAGCAACTTACCTTAAAGAACAACACACCGTACATTTGATCTACTGTACATTTATTTATTATAGCAGCTGTAATGTATTGTTCTACTACATTCTCTTGAAGGTTAACGGATTAAATAACACACTTTTAAGATGCTTAATATTAGATTGGGTCTTAGGTTATGTGGAAGGTCTTCCAGTGAGTTAACGATTACTATAGAAACCATAAAGTATTACTATTACTTTATGTGAAATATATACCTGTGAAATATAGGGATATATGATGAGCGGGTCCAAGCACCTGTGCCATCTCCATCAGGGCGCGCCAGAGAGACGGTGGGCACATATATTTAAAGGGCAAATGGCAATACCATTACGACATAGGGGAAATTTTATGTCAAGACTTGCTGGAAAAATAGCGTCACACTATGATATCGCAGGAAGCTATTAACCACTTTTCGGCATAAGTTTTAAAGCCGATCTGTTTGAGATATTAAAAGTGGCCTGGCCGCTCAGGCATCCTAGCAGATTCCAACCCGTGTTTCATGATTTATTTTTTTTTATTAAAAAAAAAAATTAATTCTTAGAAAAACAAGAGGGCCCTATGACATCAGCACTATCAGACGTCAGTACTATTACAGCGATGATGTCGTAGTTATGGCTCATGTCATAGTGCTTGAGCCCTAATAAGTGGACATCTAGCAGACAGTTGTACTGTCAGAGATACTGTTGTAAAACATATATCAACAATCCGTTTTAATTAATTTGAGAAAACAATATGCGTTACTACACCATGCATTTATATAGTGGAGTTCTTTATTTGCATTAACGAACCTTCTCTGAACCTTCTAACCAGCCTCTGGGGGCATGTTACCTTTAAAACTTTGCTTCCAACATATACTAGTTTGAATTAAAAAAGTTTTTTTTTAAATTTATGATGACCAACCTTTCTCTGGAAAACCAGTCCGAACTCTCGTAAGTGCTGCAGAAACGTCAGCAGAGACTCACTCATGCCCTCAACAGAATAGTCCTGTGATGACAAAATGGAAATAAGTCATTACAATAATCACAGTAACCATTTTACTCATTTTTTTATAGTCATCTTCATAATAGACATAAAGCTGTCCAGCATTATTCAATCATTACGGATGCACAAAGAATTAATTGTAGGTATTATTTATACTTTTTCACTGAGATTAATTGTGCAGCACTAATTGTTATAGTTTAATAGATTTCTTTTAATGCTCTTATTTCTTTTTTCAACTGTGTTATAATAAATACAAATGATTTACAAGAACACTGTGATTTCGAGGGGATATTTGAGGGACTGTCGCCACCACAAAGTCATTTATTATTGTACAGTAGAACAAACATTCTATAGGGTGTTTTATTCCTCTTACAGTATGTCAATAAAATTACATTTGCATTTCTTAATGAATATTTTTTAAATAGTTTATATAATTACGTCAATACACTGGAACATAAGTATAACAACAGTATAATAATAACAATTTCATTGTCATTTTAAATAAGTAATTAAATAATTTTTTTTTAGTTTGTTCCATTTGACGCTTTCTAGGAGGGTTGAATTGCCAGAAGTGTTATAGTGGACGGGTTCCTATATTGCAGTGTAATAAGCATTAATACTTTAAAAGGACGCCTTTGGGATTTTGCACAGAGACGAGTCACAAATGGCAGATTTGTATTCTTTACAAATGTCAGTAGTTTTTATTGGGTCACCTTTATGAATATTTGAAAAAACAATAATTAGCGCAGTCAATCGATTAAAAAAATATATCTAGTTAATCACAGTCATTTAAAATACTCAGATTTTCTTTTATTAGATTTTCTTTTATTAGAAATGTGCAATGCTGAAATAAGAAAAAAAAATGCATGACAAACTGATAGGAGGAAACAGATTATGCAATCGTATAATATCTCGAACATTAACACTGAACAAATGTTAAATTTTAATCTGCAGTGGTAATTCTATTGTGAGCCCCGTCTGTTCCTATAGTGGTGACCGTGTCTGTTCTCACCTGTTTGTCAAATTGGCCAGCGCGCGTTTCTGCAAACTGCCTTTCATTTGTTTTTAACACGCCCAGAGTGAATGAGTGCAATAAATGTAATGTAGCTTCTGCAAACTGTCTCAAGTTCACAGACTTTTCAGGGTCATACGGTTAATACATGCTCCCGTCAATGGGTCGCCAGAGCGGACCATCCGATCCGCACACAATTTGACGCAGGTTTTTACGCGGATGCCCTTCCTGACGCAACCCTACCAGTTTATCCGGGCACACCTGGTGATGTTTCCTGTCACCTTATTATCCGCGTTAATCGTGGCATTATCACACACAGCCGGGTAACCGCGCTGCGATTATGGGAGGCCATCTGGGTCAAACTTGGGAGACATGCTATTATTTTTTTTTTTAAGTAAAAATAATCGTGAGCTAAAATTTCTAGGTTATTCATATATATTAATGCGTTCATATTGACAGCCCTAATAATAACACATTCTGTCAAACTTAATATTCTGTGCCTGTGATACGTATACTGACCCTGCCGAGGGTGGAGAAACTCAGCTGGAACAGGAAGGAAAGGATCTCCACGAGGTCCATTCCTCTAGACTGTGAAATGAAACATTACACAAAACCTCAAAATACAAAAACAGCACTTTTTTTTTTTTCTTTTTGCATGATTTCACATTTACAGATGGACGGGTAAAATATGTGGAGAACGGACCTGCACTGTTTTGAGGTACTGCAGCGTGAAGTACCACAGCTGAGAGGCGGTGTCGAGTAGCAGGAACTGAAACCCGGCTGAAGTGATGCACGGCGCTTCACCAGCCTCGCTGATGGAACGAGCAAAGCAAAGGCATGTTTTAATCTTTCCTGCTTGCTGAAGTCAAAAATCTCAGGAATCCTAAACAGATGTTTACCTTTTCATGAGGCCGGCCTGGATGAGGAGTTGAGCGAGGTCTTGGCTGACCGCGGCGCTCGGGGAGCCCACCATGAAGTGCAGGATGACCTCCCAGCGCTCCATGGCGTAGCGGTCCAGGCTCTCTACATCCCGGGCGTGCCGATCCGGACCGAGACTGCTGCCCTCGTCCGCCCATGGCTTACCGCTGAATGGCGGGAAAGACGAGACAAAACAAGGACAATTGCAATTTGGGTTTAGGATTAGACTAGACCTTATTTTTAAATTACAAAAAGTACAAGTTCACTCACCCTCCAAGCAGTGCGATCCTTAGGTTATCCTTAAACACCGGGTTGAGCACGATTCCCTGAAGGCCTCCCTGCAGCTGCTGGCTGTGCCACAGTCTCAGTCCAGTCAGCACAGACACACACTGATCATGATCCCTGCGACACAGAAGCAGTTTAAAATGAATAAAAAGTGTGATTTAGACATTTCGCTTGGAATTAAAGGAACCACGGATGTTGATCTCACTTTTGGCTGTCCTTTTTGACCCATAATGCCACGGCTGCCTGCGGGAGAGGGTGATCCAGGAACAGCATACGCATCACATAATTCTTTGCCAGAGATGGGAGCTCCCTGAGGAGAAAGAAAAAAAGGATTGCGGAAAAAAGTTATTTTATTAACTCACAGCAGCAGACTTAATGAAAAACTTAATGACAAAGTAACGTTTTATAATTCACTTTATATCAGCTCCTGATTAATAGGGATCATCGGAATATAATGCGGAAGGCAAACCTGTAAACGGCGAGACATGTAGCTGGGTGGTTGTACAGTCTGTCAAGGATGTCTGGACTCAGTTCCTTCAGGTATTCGTGAAGGTTCTTGCACTGCAGTTGTACCCGGAGCTTCATCATTGTGCGTTTGTCTCGACTGGATATTCTAACATAATTTGGTCTAAAACATATCGCAGAATTTCAGTCACCTGTTTGACATTTGCTGCATTAACATCTAGATGGGAAAACAAAGAGCTGTTCTGAATGAATGGATATTTCTCTCACATTTTGTGCTTGTACAGGTACGATGGGCGTTCAAGTCAAACCGTGACTTGTGACGACATTTCCAGAAGATTCATGAAGGTTAGCACACACAGTGACTGTAGTCATGATTTTAAGTCAAGTTAAAATCAAAATCATATTAAAATCATAAATCGCCCACTTTTAGTAAGTGATTTATTCTGATTCCTGAGCGAATAGGAATAGAGTCTACATCGAACCTCCTCACTCACTAGGAGTGTTTTATGTTAGATAACCTACTGGCATGTTTTGTAAGAGGAGCACGGAGAACCCCGAGGGAGCATACGAATCAAACCATACGCAAGTCAAACCTGAAGCCATGATTGAAGGCGTAAAAGTGATTGCCATTTAGAGAAGACTTCAAGCACAGTATGTTGGTGATGAGTAAACATTTGAACGCCGCACATCCGTGAATGATGATGATTCTGGTCGAGGTGGCTCGGAGCTCACATTCAGACGTACAGTCCTGACTTCGCTCATAGTCGTTTCCATATATTAAGGAGTTCCTGGGAGGCCGGTGTTTCAGACTTGTACTGAGAACTTTCTAGTAGACCGCTGGGATAAGTGCATTAGTGTATCAGAGGATTATCTAGAGAAATAAAGCTACTTTTTTACTCTCAAAACTGCACAATTAGAAGTCCTGGTTTGACTTGAACATCGCTCATATTTGTTTAATAACAAGCATACACACCATTATAAAATGATAATAAATCCATGTTTTCTTAGTAAAACAAAATACAGTGGAAAATTACTAAAAAAAATAAATAAAAAAGGGGACAATTCCAGCAGCTTTGAACACACACACACACACTTTATCCACCAGCACTTCAATACTACATCGCATACATAGTAAACATAGACTTATAATCCTACTAACTAACCAAAACAACCGCCTGGAAATTTAATTCCGCTCTAAAATCCTTTCCCAACCCTTACCTTGTGTAATTTGATGATCAAAATGAAATAAAATCCTTAAAATGTAACACTGTCATGTTCAAACTGCTATTGTGCAGCTTTAGAACGAGCAGAGGAGGCAGCCATGTTGGAATTATCACGTGACTCAGAAGAGACCGAATGGGCTTGTATGATTGGCTGTGGCGCTGGATAGTGGGCGTGGTCGTGCAGACAGTTCTAGACTAATCTGTAAAGAGGTCTCACAGGAAAAAAAAGTCTCACAGGAATTGAAAAGCTTCAAATGTTAGAAAATAAACTTAATTTTTTAAATAAAAACGATATAAAATAAAAATAAATAATAATGAATAACTAGATACTTGATATTATAGATTATATATAGATAGATAGCATTAGTAATATGTTATTTAGTCAGTTTTTGGCCTTAACAAGTCACACACACACACACACATAGTGTTCATGATCTATTATTTTAATGTATTATGATTATAATAATTGTCATAAAACTTATAAAGCATCCGACCAACATTTTTAGACTTTTAGATTCAATGTCCTGCTTTTGTAAGAAAATGGAAGCATGTGTGTGGTGTAGTGGTGGTTAGCACTATCGCCTTGCACCGCCAGGGTTTGGGTTCGATTCCCACCTTGACGTCTGTGTGCATGGAGTTTGCATGTTCTCCCCATGCTTGTTGGGCTTCCACCAGGTACTCCAGTTTCCCCCCACAGTCCGAAAAACATGCAGATTAATTAATTGACGTTCTCAAAATGTATTTATTGTGTAAATGCGTGTGTGTGCCACCCCGTCTAGAATGTACCCCACCTAAATGTGCCCCAAGTCTCCTTGGATAGGGCTCAGGATAGACCCTGTATACAGAATAAAGCGTTATAGATGATGAGTGAGTGAGGTCAAGGTTTATACTTTTTAAGATCAAGATTCAATTATTTGTCACATGCACCTTACAACACAGTTAAAGTATTATAATTTCCCCCCTACATATCACAGGTAGGAAGCTGGGATCAGGCAGAATTCAGACAGGATTGAGGGCCATGCTCAAGGGCTCAACAGTGGCAGCTTTGCAGGGACAGGACTTGAACCCCTGAACTTCTGATCAGTAGCCCAGAGCCTGAACTTTTTGAGCCACCACTGCACTTTCATCATTTATCAACATAAATTATTAACAACATGGCAGCACGGTGGCGTAGTGGTTAGCAGTTGCCTCGGACCTCCAGGGTTGAGGGTTCAAGTCCTGCCTCGGGTCTGTATGTGATGTTTGCATGTTCTCCCCGTGTCCAAAAACAGACAGATTAAGTTCATTTGCGTTCCCAAACTTCCTGTAGTGTGTGTGTGTGTGTGTGTGTGTGTGTGCGCTCTGTGATAGATTGGGGTGTACCACTCCTCTAAATCTCCTGGGATAGGCTCCAAACCCCTGCAACCCTGAATACAGGATAAAGCGGTATAGAAGTTGAACGAATAAACAATTAACATGCGGTATGTAGTACATGTGATTAGATCACCCACACAAGTCTCTGTGAAAAAATTAAATGGTAACTTGATAGGATATGAGTGTGTTGTTGTTAAGTCTGTGATGTGCAGCTGAACTAACTCTCACAGCTGCAGTAGCAAAATATTGTTCCACATCCTCTGACCAATCAGAATCAAGAATTTAACAGAAAATAAAAGCGGTACAGTCGTTTATGCTGTTATATTTATTTATTTTTTAATAAAAATTTTTTATCAGAAAACAGACTACACAGACCATACTGTAAAAACAATTGAGAAGTAAAACAACTTGGCTTTTCTCTCTCTCTCTCTCTCTCTCTCACACACACGCATACAGAAAGAATGAGAAATTTGAAAATTGTGTATCCTCTTGCAAAAAAAAAAAAAAAAAAAGGCTTTCATTTCCTTTCATGAATCCTCCTTTTCTTGGTACCTGTTGTGAAGAACAAAAAATCTTTCTGTTAATCAATCATAAGTACAGTACAGTATACAGAGATACAGTGGCGTTCGAAAGTCTAGAGCCTCTCTCAATTCTTCATGTTAGATTGCATAATGTAGATTAAATTAAAAGTAACGGAAACAAAAGTTTTACTGCGACAGGCTGCACAGTGCCTAAAGATACAACTTAAAAATCGGTTGTTAATGTAACAGTCTTGGCAGTGACCTCATATCCCCTCTCGTCCGTTCCAATCACTCCAGCATTCAGCATCAGCAGTATAATAATTACAGATCGCCTGATCATCTGTCATCATCTGCACCTGTTTGTCACTGGTTCATGCCTTAAGTTAGATGTTTTTAATGCTTGAAATGATTCATAGGTCACTTTTTAAATTAAAATACAAGAAAGTGTAAAGTAATGTGGGGGGTGTCAAGACTTTTGCACAGTCCTGCACATTTATGCAAACCACACTGATAAACCCAATCATGTATTTGTTACCCCTGCATATTATGTTCCCCTCAATTATCTCATATGATTAAGTGTTCAGATGCTAATTTTGTCAAAATAAAATATATGTTACAATAAATAAATAAATAAATAAATAAATATTTGACCATATTTTAGCTAACATATAATAATAATAATTATAATAATAAATGTAAGCAACATTGAATTTGTTGTTGGATTCCTAAAATGACTGATTAAAAGGATTTTACAGGAAGTCCATTAGATCCAGAAGTTTTTTTTTTTGAAGAATGAGTTTATTAATCATATATTATTTAGTACTAAAATTGTAATTATGTTGTCTGTGCATCTTATTTATACCTAAATCCATGTTCAGCACTCAGTCTCATAAGAGGCAGTTTGAACCTCATGCTCCTCTCCATGAAGAAATTAATCTAAATCAAATCTCAGTCTACATCTGATTTCGGCGTTTCTAGTTCAACCGTCAATGGGATGTCCTTAATGGATCATTTTGCGGAAAGCGACGAGCTCCATCCGGCACTTTAGATAAACTAATTGACTTGTTCGGGTCGTGTGAAACCTTACCTGCAGTGTATGCAGGTGAAAAACACTGTCTGGCCTTCATCAGCGGATCTCATCTGTCTCGTGTGGTAAACCATTCCTTCTTTATTGCAGCGTGAACACCTCCTGTCGACCTGTTAAACCATTCAAGGACAATGAGAACATCATGCATTAAAAAAAATATATATATACATAAATATTAATCAAGAGAATCAGAATCAGACGGTTCAGAGTTTTATTATTTAAGAGCAGAACTTTGGCTTTAAACGTTTCAGTTAATTAAAGCTCAAAGCTCAAAACTCACCACTGGGCCTTTTAGCTCGGAGTCTTCTTCACTCTCCACGGCAGCTGAACTCTTCTCTAATGAATTAAACACCACTGACGACTTGATGACTTGACCTGAAAGTTCTGAACAAAGAAGAAGGGTTTCAACTCATGCTCAAACATTAACGACATTATAATTAATATTATACAAAGTGCCGGTGGTCAAAAGTGGTCTGTAACAGCAACTCAGCCAGTAACACAAGCTCTAATTAAAATCATTAAGGCTATTATTATCATCAATTTTTATTCAGATTCTTTCTCTTTACCTAAATGGCGATGGATCTATTTTATATAAGCAAGCCCGACGTGACCCTAACCAGGCCGTTAAAAAAGATGAACAAATCGATGCCACAGATGCGTTGTTCAAATTCACATCGACAAACATAATCTTTCTTGGTCCTGTGAACCTTACATCTGACACTTCCAAGCTCATGCAAAAACATAAACCTCAAAGAGCTTCGGAAACTGTTTCTCTTATATTGTCATTTTAACTTATTTATTCATCTTCTATATCTCTTATCCTGTGTATCCTGGGGCCTGGAGAGAGACTTAGGGCAAGAAGTCAGGTACACGCAATTCATCACAGGGCACACACACACACACACACACACACACACACACACACATACCGTATACGCACACATTACAGGCAATTTGGCAACACAGCAATTAACCTAATCTGCAGGTCTCTTTATTGTGAGAGGAAACCAGAGGAAACCCACCAAGCAAAAGGAGAACAGGCAAACCTCATGCACACAGATGCAAGGCGGGAATCGAACCCGGACCCTGTAGGTGCAAGGCGACAGGGCTAACAACTACGGCACTGTGCTGTCAGGATATTAATCATCTAAGTTAAAGAATGAAAAAAGTGCAATTGTGGCTCAAACAGTTAAAGCTCTGGGTAACCTATCGGATGGTCGGGGTCCGAGCCCCATCGCTGAAAAGCCTCACCCGCTCCGCTGTTGAGCCCTTGAGTACCCTATGCTCTGACCTCCGCTTCCTACCTGTGATATGCAACGCCAAATAGGGATGCATGTCTTTGGACTGTGGGAGGAAACTGGAGAGAAGATGAGGCGGGAATCGAACCCGGACACTAAAGGTGTGAGACGGCATCACTAACCACTACGTCACTTTGCTGCCTTCGATTTCAATACACTTCTTAATATTTTAACAATAACATTTAGAAACATAGTGTGTGTTTATCTAACGCGCCATCTAGTGTTGAAACAGTAAACATACATATTTATTGTATATTTAAAAACTCTGTATGTTAGAATGATGAGTCAGCAGTTTTAATTGTTAAGTAAGTGAAATGAAATGAAATTAAGTCTCACCTCGGACAGGGATGCTGAAGGCACATCGAGGACAGGTAATGTAATCATGATGTCCAGGGATAGGAAGGATATTACCACACTCAGGGCAAAAGTTTATATCCCCCTTGAAACACGACATTCTTCTTCTTCTAATAATAATAATAGTAATAATAATTGTTATTATAATAATAAGGAAAATACGTGCAAATACATATACATATATATATATATATATATATATATATATGTATATGTAAAATATAGATAACACGCAATGAACTGAGACACTATAAACGACCTCAACACGTGTTCTCTACGTTCAATAACGTCAAAAATTTACTTACTTTTCGTTGGCGGGTTTTAAAGGTGTTAAAACTGATTTAAAATAATAATATTATTAATAATAACAGCAGACACGTGAGAATCCGAACAAGCTTGTATTTTAATTCAGGCAGTACACAGGACACTGTGTGTTCGGGGGGCCTTTGACGTGTCTGGCGCACGCAAATGACGTCAGTAGAGACGCGCGAGCTTGTGAAGCGAAATTCACGAAATAAATTGCAGCAGAGTGAATTCGGAGTAAGTGTTTTCTTTTGTGCGCATGTGAGATATAAATGTGATAAGTTATATACGCATGACAGGTTGTTATTTAGGGGTTTTGGGAAAGCAAATGAATAACGCGAGCTAGCGTTGCTAAACAGGTTACAACGTACAGCGTTATTCATCACCGTTATTATTGATATAAGCGGTCCAAATAACAAGTGTAATGATTGTATGACTGTAGTACATTATTTACATTTCATATCTCAGGTGTTTTCATAATAAAATCATTATTATTATAATTATAAAAATAATAATAGTTGTTATTATAATGGATGACAGTGTGGCTGTGTGGTCACGTGACTGTTGCCATCCCAACCAGTTACAGCTTCAGAAATGAACCTAATGGGGTTAACAAAATATTTTATAATTTAATAAAAAATATTCGGCATGGGAATTACCAGTCACCACCCGATACGATATTATCGCGATACCTAAGTAACAATTCGATTAAAATTGTAATTCTATATTTTCGATTTTATAAATATTCCAATTCGATATTACATTTCCCACTGATTTTGGTTGCAATTTAAAACTTTTTTTTAAATTTAATGATTAATTAAACATAGCCTGTTCCTTCTAACATTATAACGATATCACTTACAAGCTAACTTCAAACAGAGTTTGAAAGAGTTTAAAATTTTACTTTAAATAAACTTGAGACTTAGTGGAGCAGGTGCTTCAGCCGCCTTCTGTAAAATTCACGATTTCTAGCTTGTTGATACCAGTTTTTCCCCCCAAATGACTTTTCCATTTATTTCCCCCAGCGGTCCAGGGGTTAGCGGTTGCTGGTTGTTACACCAGAACGTCATTTGACTCGTCCACCGGTTGTCGTCTTGTCGCGCCACGTGTCCGGCCCATCAGAGTTTCCCTTCTCTGCCAACTACAATAATTCACTCCTACCACACGGGATGAAAATGAGTAAATAGTACAGAGTGCGCCACCTGTTGGATCATAAAGAAACGGCAATGTTTTTACCTCCTTAGACGCCTCCAAAGGCTCAAAACTCAACTTGACAGAGAGATCGTGCGGGTCGAGTGGCCAGAACCATCTGTATCATCCTGTGCACTCCTTATATTCTGATCTGTGCTTATTTTTCTTCCCCCCTCCAGAATGACGGAGAACGACGTAGACAGCGAGCTGTTAGACTACGAGGAGGATGAGGTGGACGCGGCAGGAGGCGTCGGGGACGGAGGTCTCGCCGGGGACGGCAGCACCATGGCCTTTAAGAAAGAGGGACTCAAAGGATCCTACGTTTCCATTCACTCCTCAGGGTTCAGGGACTTCCTGTTAAAGCCCGAGCTCCTCAGGGCTATCGTGGACTGTGGCTTCGAGCATCCGTCTGAAGGTGAGAGGGATGAGGAGTAACGCGAAACGGCAGTGTGTGTGGAGATATGTGGCTTCGTCTAGAACTGTGTAAACTGACAGTGGATGTTCTTCTTCTTCTTTCAGTTCAGCATGAGTGCATTCCACAGGCCATCCTGGGCATGGACGTGTTGTGCCAGGCCAAGTCGGGTATGGGCAAGACGGCCGTTTTTGTCTTGGCGACACTTCAGCAGCTGGAGCCAGTGACCGGACAGGTAAAATACTAAATACTAAAATCGTTGTCTTAACCAGCGAATAAGGTTTGTTGTGTTAAAGCTTTTGGCAGACCTTCCCTCATGTGGTTTTGCTTTAGATAAAAACTTTGCCTATTGCAAATTTGTCATCTTTTAAAGAGTCTTGGTGATATTCCCAGACTGGAGACGTCATGACGATGGGGCTGTAAAAATTAAGCGGCCGATTAATAAGGGATGAGAGGTAGTCTTATAAAAAAAAAATAAAAAAAAAAACCAAGCGATTTTAATGCTGTTATCACATAAGGCCTGATTGCTTTGTACCGTGGCCAGGAAAGTGTTACTTCACAGGGTGCTTCCTACTCCCTACACCCTTCTCCCTGCACAGGGAATGTCAGTGAAGGGAACTTCCCTCGACAGAACTCCACCATTCGGAAAACTCTGCGAAGTCACCAGCCCAGATGTCACTTCCTCCGTGCGTTACCATGGTAACACAAGCACCTCGGATACCTGTCGCTGCTGCCGCAGAAATTTCACACTAAAGACATTAAATATTGAATATTTATTGAAACGAAAAGTGATACTATTTATTGAAATGTGTATAACTTTTGATTAATTATTTTTTAGAGATTATTATTATTATTATTATTATTATAAAAAAAAATTGCAGATTGTTAGCCTATAAAATGCTAAGGATTTCTTTTCCGGTGAAGTGAACACCTGTTGTTCACTCGTTCCCTACACCATTCGCAGTTCCCTTTGAACTGAATAGTTTCGCTGCCTCCGTTGTTGAATCACCTTTAACATGACTGAACACCCTGAGAAGTGTACTGTACTTCGTGCCGATCAGAACACACTTATTGTTTTCGTTCTCTGTACTCAGGCACACTTGCGTATTTACTCTCTCTGATGCAGCAGGTGGCAGTATGCATGTACTTGGTTTGCGAGTCACCATTAAACACGAGAGAAGAAGAGAACAACGCGGTTAACCTTCTTGCAACGTCTAATTTGTTTTTTTTTTCTTTTATGGATCAAAGCCTTTTTTTTAATTAGAAATATAAACAAGTTACATATACATACATACATGGTACACAATTTTTTTACCCCACAAACAATATAAAAAAATTAAATATAATATCATAAATAAATTAAACATCAACAAAAAAATAGGGAAAAAAAGGAAGTATTAGAAGAAGAAACTAAAAAAAAAAAAAAAAGATTTTTTTTTATTACAGATCCAATAATTCATCTTCATCTATGTTTTCAAAGTGGCTTATAAATGTTTGCCAGACATCATAAAATTCCTGAGTGGATCCCTTTATAGAAAAGCGAATCTTTCTAGATGAATAAAAATACAAGACCTCTTCAATCCAGTGAGCGCCCACTGGAGGCAACGAGTCCGTCCACTTAAACAGGATCATTCTCCTAGCGAGAATAAAGGAGCTAAAGGCTGTCATATCGACCTGGGCGTCATTCAGGCGAGTCAGCACCAAAAAGTGGATCTAATAGTATTTGGCACATTTTTCGACAAAGTA
The DNA here is from genome assembly GCA_030014305.1 of Clarias laeviceps. Taxonomy (NCBI): domain Eukaryota; kingdom Metazoa; phylum Chordata; class Actinopteri; order Siluriformes; family Clariidae; genus Clarias; species Clarias laeviceps. The sequence continues at coordinate 6,298,484 of JAQMYJ010000021.1, forward strand.
TCAAAAATAAAACTCTTAAAATAAAACATATGCAGTATCGTAGCTGGTTCCTGCTTACACCAGTCACATGTGGGGTCGCAACGCCTAATATTACTGATATTTCAGAAAAAAGGTCGAGAGAGATGCTCTCGCGTTGCCATCCTGCTGTATCAGCTAAGAGACTGGCGCATGTTATGTGCACATGGAGATTTCGGAGGAGACACATGGCACTGATTCAATCGGTGCTTGGCGCGGTTCCCGAGCCTGGAACGATCGTGTTCTCACTGATCAAAACGAACCAGACTTTGGGGTCAAGTGTTCTCGGAAACAATCTAACGCCCTAAGAGTATCTCTTAACATGATAACACCACCACTATGCTTTACACTGAGACACTTACATTGCACTCAGTTTAACAAATTGTGACTTCTCGTGGTGAATCATTGCACCAAAACAAATGTAAATGGCCTCCGAGTGGCGCAGTGGTAAAGCGCTCGCCCTATCAGCCGGAGATCGCTGGTTCGAACCCCGGGTGATGCTGTTTTCCTCTCACAGCCGGAGGCACAGAGAGAGCTGATTGGCC
>JAQMYJ010000021.1:6300307-6316994 GCA_030014305.1 Clarias laeviceps
TTTTTGTTAAGTACAAAACTCCACATGTGTTCATTCATAGTTTTGATGCCTTCAGTGAGAATCTACCAATGGAAATGTTCATGAAAATAAAGAAAACACATTGAATGAGTGAAGGTGTGTCCAAACATTTGGCCTGTACCGTACGCAGTGTTCGGAGGAAGGAGTTGTTCAGGAGAAAGTGGTGCGCAAGGGATGTGGCGTATGATAGGAGGTCAAAGTTCAGAGGGAGATGATGTTCATGGGGTAATGTGGCGTTCTGGGGAAGGGACAGGTGTTTGGGGGTAGGTGGTGTTTGAAGGGATGTGTTGTTTAGGGGGAGATGGTGTCCATAGGGAGGCCTTATTCAGGGGGAGGTGTTGTTTAAAGGGACGCTGCGGTTAAAGGGACGCCGCGGTTTAGGGGGACAGCGCGGTTAAAGGGACGGTGCGGTTAAAGGAACGGCGTGGTTAAAGGGATGGTATGTTCAGGAAGAGGCGTTGTTTAGGGGGATGTGGTCTTCCGTGGGATGTGGTGTTTAGAGGTATATGGTGTTCAGGGGACGCAGTGTTCAGGGGGGTTGTGTACGCGAACACAGTGTTTATAGGGAGTAGGTGGTGTTCGGAGGAGGCTATTTTTGGAGGGATGTGTCGTTTAGGGGCAGGTTGTCTTCATACGGAGGCATCATTCAGGGAGAGGTGGTGTTCAGGAGTAATGCAGTGTTTTAAAAGGAGGTGGTGCTAAATGGGATGCAGGGTTCTGCGGGATGTGGTGTTCAAGGGTACATGGTTTTTAAAAGGAGGGGCGGGGGGCGAGGTGGTGTTGAGGGCAGACAGTTTTCCGAGGGCGGCGGTGGTGGTTATAAGGAGAAGCAGGCGGTGTGAGGATGAGTTGTTTACCGTCATAAGAATGAGGAATCTGAAGCTGTTTGTTTCTCCACACAGTCACACCGGAGTCTCATCTGAACCTGAAAAGTGTCTCAGTGAAATCACATCATTTGCTTTGAGAATCTAAAAGAGACCTTTTTTTTTTTCTTTTTTCCTTTCAGACATGCGACGTGATGTTCAGGAGATTTTCCGCATGACCCCTCATGAGAAGCAGGTCATGATGTTCAGCGCCACCTTGAGCAAAGAAATCCGGCCCGTCTGTCGAAAGTTCATGCAAGACGTAATTACACCTCCTCTCGCTTTACCACGGCAACTACCCCTCCCGTTAGCAGCAGCAGCCCCCGCCCTAGCACTAGCAAAGGGCTGACGTTAGGACAGGAGTAGTAGAGTTGGAGAGAGAGAGAGAGAGAGACTGTGTAGAGCAGAATGGCCTGTTCGTTTCTCTCTAGCTCCACAGCACAGGCGACAGCTAGCAGATTTAATTCTTTACTTGGCAGCCGGCGCTACATTTCCCAGTTGGAGGAATGTCACCCGGCGGTATTAGCGCAGCTTAGCGAGAATACATCGTCACATCCAGTCCATTCTGCGGCAGTTACGCCTGCTACACGGCTCCTCTGGAAAGAAAAAAAAAAAAGGCACATTTTAGCCGAATCACTTCTTGTCAAAACATCGCCTCAGATTAGACCAGTATTTTCAATTATCACGTCCCATATGGCCATGCTTTGAATGAAAAGCGGAGAAGAGCTGCAATTATTATGCTTCTCCTTCACAGCAGTTTAGGGTAGGCTGAGAAATAGGTGTAATTCAAGGTGAACAAAAGCATCCAAGCAAGCTGTGATAGGATTTTCAAATAGATTGAGAAAGAGGAAGATAGCAAGCCAGTGGTTTAAGACAATCAGGATTTTTCTTTTTTTTTTTTTAAACACCATTCCCTCTTTTTATCCCCCCCCCCCCGTTTATGAGGGCTGTTATGTTCAACGCTGGCCAGCCCGTCAGCTCACAAATCCTCTTGCTGTTTCATTAAAAACGAGGCCCCCCCCGGCGGACCTGCACGATCGCTAATTACATAAAACGTGAATATACACCCCAAACAAACAACATAAAGCTCCAGGGGCCGTGTAGTCCGTTTCCTCCCTTTTGATTTTGCAATCAAGTCATCAGCCGAGTAGTAAACATGGCCGTCTGCTCCCCCACCCCCGTCTGAAGACGGACCGCTCCTTCGTCGAGCCGATCAAGAAGCGACAAGATTGACTCCGGAGAGAAGAGAAGGACGAAGGCGGAGCAGGAAGGACGAAACACACGGCAGAGACTCGAATGAGTAACAAAGCGGGGAATGTTTTCCGCTGTGGAATATCATCCATGAAGATCTGACAAGACGTCAGGAAGCCACGTGAGAAGCTGTGTCCATCACGCCACGCAAACAAGATGAATCATGCACCGTGATATCCACACACACAGATACAGACACAACACACTTTGTACAGATTAAAAAATAAATAAAGACTGTGAGCGAGTTAGAAACGTCAAAAACAAACAAAAAAAATGATGTAACGTTTATACATTTAACAAAATAGTTTGGTGAGACTTATCACTCTGGTGATCTTTCCCACCTTTTAGCAAATCATACAAGCAGCTTCACCCGCCAGTTATATGATGTGTACTGTATTTCTCACTGCATGTTGACAAATACGGTCTTGGTGGGGAGATACTATCTCTCTAACTCGCCATGTTTGTTTAATTCATGCAAAACTGTCTGAGTGGATTCTCCGGTACAGGGGGACACTACTGGAGAATCCACTCGGACAGTTTTGCATGAAACCATTATCTATATACGGCATACAGTTGAGATGGGAATCACCAGGGACCAGCCGATACGATATTATCACGAGCCTATTCGATCTGTTGATTCGATCTGTAAGGTGATTGTGTTAATGTCACGATTTTATGAATACAGGTCGTCCCCGACTTACAGACATCTGAGTTATGATTTTCCTCAGATACGAACGGACATTCGTAGGTGCAAAATCGTGGAAATAGCTCACTGTACAGAAAAATAGACACTGCAGTGCACCAGATACCAACATTTACAATTATATACAATATTTTCAGTGTGTAAGTGAATGTGTATAAAATGTTTAAATATTGTATGTGTGCACGTGCGGGAGAAATGAGTCCGCCTCTCCGGTTGCAGTGAACATCAAAGCTGTTCTGATGGAGAATAATCTCAATTTCGGAAAAAAATCCTCGAGTTCACGGTCCAATACAGTGGAAAACAGCTCTGAGACAAAAATGGGGTCCGGGATTCCCCTCGGCGATTTAAAAGCGCAGAGACAACGCTGTTAAATTTGACATGTAATTTTCATTTCCTTGGGTGCAGTTAAGTTTTTTGGCCACATGATGGCAGTGTGGGTACAGGAGGACAGAGATTTAGTCAAGTGGATTGGTATCCCTCTACATTGTATATTCGTGTCAGAGGCATACAAGACTCACTTTGTCCGACTTAAGAACAAATCTGACTTATGAACGTGATTCTGGAAAGTAACTCGTTCGTAAGTCGGGGTCTACCTGTACTGCATGTGTATAGGCAAGTATGTGAACAAATATGCTCAAGACGTTGCCGGTCGACATGATCGCATGGTTTAACAGTTATGTTTAAAAGTATTCGACCGTCAATTTTGCTCCATCGGCTTTAATACAAGCTCTGTATGCGACTCTTGTAAGATGAACGCAAATCCACAGCAGAAGTAAAAAAAAAAAAAATTTTCAAATGAAGTTTTCTTCATTATTAATTAAACTTATAAAGCAGCATTAGAGTTAAACAGCTTATATTCATAAAATCTGCATTTGATCCGTTATATAAACTTCATATAAACATGGCGTGTACTGTGTGTAATCCTTCACTCTCTGCTCCGAATGGAAAACTTTGCTCGTCTAATCACAACCGTTATATCTTTCCACCTTGTTTTATCCGCAGAAGCGCTCGAGTGAGTAATGACCACAATTTCACACCTCGGCCTGTCAGAGTTACTAAACGGCGAGGCACGCTGTTAAAGCACATCCGGAATGTAATGAAGTCTTGAGAAGTGTCCCAAACGGCCGCCGTCAAACCCCCTAGATTACTCACGCGTCACAGATTTGCACTTCAGCTGTGAAATTGGAGAGGGTCCGCAGGGTTTAGGGTGCCATTCGGGACACCAAAGCGCGAGTGTGACAGTTTTTTTTTTCTTTTCCCCCAATTACTCGTTAGCTATATCAGCCTGCCGTAGGCGTCGGACTGGTCAAGTATGTTCGTTGTGTAAATTAGATCTTTCTTGTACTGGACTGTTTATTGAATAAGACCTGCATAGAGGTTCTTCTCGTTCATTAATTTGGACCTATATTATAGCAGAAGTTAAACCAGGCTGCAGAGAGAGGAACAGTTTAACTGGATCTCTGACTGACTGAAGTTTTAACGCTCCTAGATATGAGATGGATGCGGACATAACAGCCGCACGCTTGTCAGGGTAGAAGTTTAAGGCTTAAACTGATTAAACTGTAACACGTCTGCGGAGCGTGGAACATTAATTGACAGGTTTGACTGCCGGCATCAGAAAAGTTCAAAGTTCAAGTCGACCATCAGCTGGAAAATTCATCAACGCTTACAGTTTTCTGGGATTCTCAAGGGCCAGTATTGGATTGTTATCAGGAAAAAGGTTCGACAATCGACAGCGCTCGTTACAGTGAGATGCTGATCGGAGATCTGAAGTCTAAACTTCGGATTAAACGCAGAGGAACTAATATCCGAGGGCGTCGTGATCTTGCACATCATCCGCACACTTCTGTTCACACTGTTGACGCTCTTCAAAAACTTTATTTTTAGGTGTTAAAGCATCTTCCCTATAGTCCTGATCTCTCGCGCCATCTGACTTTCACCTCTCTGGTCCCCTGAAAGCAGCCCTACGAGGATGAACTCACGTCTGATGAAGAAACGAAGACGGCGACGCATTCGTGGCTCGCAGCTCAGGATAAAACATTTTTTAACACGAAAGAAGTTGACAGATGGACAAAATCGATTGAAAAGCAAGAGGGTTAGGTCAAAAAATTACAGTAATTATTTGTCTTTAATTAAAATAAATTTGTGCGGAAAATGCTCGACTCACCCTCGTTGTCGTTCTCTTTGATAGCTGTAGGTTTATCTTTACTGAATGATCCGACACGGACAGCAGTATATTATAGATTAAGGTTTTTATATTTTTTTTTACTGCATCATTTCATACTGTTTAACAATTATCTAATTTTAATAGAACGGCGTGAAACATTATAGGTTTAATCATATAGAATAAAGATTAATAGACAGGCCTGGCCTACATTGTAATGGAAATATAATGTACATATTATACTTGTGTAGGATTGAATTATATATATTTAGTCTAAATCGATTACTGCGAGGAAAGGAGGGGGAGGGGTGGGTGTGTCTAACCCACGTCCTTTTTTTTTTTTTTTTTTTCCCTGCTTCTCCTCTTTCTGTTTCACTCACCCTGCTCTCTATTACTCCACCCCCCTCCCCCCAAACATACCCCTTCTTGCCCCACATAAATAATGCCTTGTAAAACTCTACCTCCTGCATCTCTGCATCCTTATACCCTGTACCCTTCCTTCCTTCCTCGCTTCCCCCACTGATCCCGTCCTGCACCCTCACCGCCATGTCGTCCCACTGCTCATCCCAGCCCATGGAGATCTTTGTGGACGACGAGACCAAGCTGACCCTGCACGGCCTGCAGCAGTACTACGTCAAGCTGAAGGACAACGAGAAGAACAGGAAGCTGTTCGATCTGCTGGACGTGCTGGAGTTCAACCAGGTATCTCGGCGCACTCGCAACAGCATTACTTATTTATTATAGAGAAATCTCTCCTCCAATCACGCCCACCCTGCTGGCATTTCATAGGCTGGCTAGTTAATAAAACGAGCGTACGTCCATGATGGAGCCTGTTCGATGTAAGTAAGAGTAAGTTTAATTAGTATTCACACCCGGTGAGCATGGATTGTTAACATCCTGCGCATCTTTAATTATTAGTTATTATAAGTAATAAACATAGAGTGGCAAATAATATCAATATTTACAATTTCTCATTCATATATACAAGTATAAGAATTTTTTTTTTAATATTTACTGAAATAAATAAAACGTTTTGATGTAAAATTTGCATTCAATTAAATTTAATCTATTTGAAGTCTTAAATAAATAAAACCAGAGCTAATTTCTGGGCAAGAAATATGAATAAAATAAAGAAGTGACTTAAAATCTATTTATTCACTGCAAGCTACGTATGATGCATACTGTATTTGAACTTTATATCGTTACAATCCCAATACAAGTCTTTAAAGTTTCCGTTGATTTTTATGCGATTATTACAGATAGTTTGCAGTTTGCAAACTGGATCTTTCAAATCTCTTATACTCCACCACAAATACATTTCTTTTACGAATAAACAGCGGCTTCCTTTTCTAGGAAGGAGACTCTCAGGGAGCATCTAATCATTTTCACATTTCCATCATTTTCTTTTGATTGTGTAAAGCTGCTTTGCGACAATGACAATTGTGACAAAAGTGCAAATAAAATTGAATTGAATACAGAGTGTTTTTCGAACTTTGTCCAAAGTCTTTCCAGGGTGTAAATACTTTTAAACATTAGCGAGCACACTTTTAATCGTATGAATTTCAAGTTTAATTAGCATGAGCATATGATTTAAGGGGTGATTTTATAAACCTAGTTTATAAATATTTACAGTACGTAACGTCTCTCCTGTTACTTGGACATTTTATTATTAGCTTCAGTTTAGTTTTGTAATCTGATTTTTTTTTTTTTATGTGTGTATGTGTGTGTGTGTGTGTGTGTTCTGGCTGTTGTAGGTGGTGATCTTTGTGAAGTCAGTGCAGCGTTGCATCGCTCTCGCTCAGCTGCTCGTGGAGCAGAACTTCCCCGCCATCGCCATCCACAGAGCGATGCCTCAGGAGGAGAGGTGCGAGACCAGACCACTTCATCCGCACCCTTTCACATTAAAATCGTCGACCCCTGGAATATTCACAATTCCCATGATGAGCTGCCTTAGTATCAAGCAGCAATCAGAGGAGACGTGGCGTTTAACACAATACGTCTAGTAAACGTCAACAAAGACGTTCCAAAACAACAAAGACGGCTGAACTGAGTGTTAAGGTGCTAGCCATGCACATTTACATTACATTATACATTTAAATGCTCGAAACTCGCCGTCTCCCCAAATCACTAGCATTTCTCACTGAGAAGCAACTTATCTGTGAAGTCCCACCTGGGATTGGGTCCTATCTCAAAGGTCTGGCGACGTAACCGATCATAGACAAAGCCGAATTCTTGTCAATTATTATTATATCGCAGAAAGTGGGATTTATCCGGGAAAGGTCGAGTTTTTATTCCAATACTAGAATGAGCCCCGTGCTCTCGATCGTACTCTGAAGCACTTCAAAATTTGTAAGGTGATGCGAAAACAAAAAGAAAACATCTGGTCCTGTTGAGCAGTCTCCAGCTCAGCTGAACTTTCAGTTTTGTTACTCACTACAATTAGGGCGCCTCAGATCTACTCTGTATGAGATATCGGTGTGTTCGAGGCTAAAACTGTTTAAACCTGGCACACATCACACGTCTCGAAGTGTCGTTTCACTCAGATCTCCTCTCACCTCGTCACCGCTCAGTTCCTGCATTAAAGTCAACAACGACCCTCGATGCCACTTTCAGTTCCTTTCATCCGGCAACGCCGTGGGGCAACGACAGCGCAGTATTCCCGCCTTGAACTGGCTGTGTGAATGGGGTCTTAAACACACACACACACACACACACACACACACACACACACAGACGCACTCTGCTTCAGCAGTGTCATTTCCCCTGCAGCAATTTGACGTTTCAAATGGTTCCCACAGGCTTGCTCGATATCAGCAGTTTAAAGACTTTCAGAGACGCATCCTGGTGGCCACGAACCTGTTCGGCAGAGGAATGGACATCGAGAGAGTCAACATCGCCTTCAACTACGACATGCCCGAGGATTCAGACACGTACCTGCACAGGGTTGGTACCAACACTGGCTTAGAAATTAGAGATGTGATCATTTTAGCATTTTGGTTAAAGTAACGTGACGTATTCAACATGTACACTATATTGCATAAAGTATTCGCTTGCCCATCTTCACATGCCTATGAACTTGAGTAACATCCCATTCTTAATCCATAGGATGTTGGCCCCGCCCCCTTTGCAGCTATAACAGCTTCAACTCTTCTTGTTAGGCTTTCCACAAGGTTTAGGAGTGTGTTTATGGGATGTTGTTTTTTTTTTTACCATCCAGAAGCGCATTCATGAGGTCAGACACTGATGGTGGACGAGAAGGCGTGGCTCGCAGTCTCCGCTCAAATTCATCACAAAGGTGTTCCATCAGGTTGAGGTCAGGACCAGTCAAGTTCTTCCACACCAAACTCGCTCATGTTTGTCAGGACTTGGGCTCGGCCCCTAACTTTCCAGTGAAAGGAACTCTTAATGCTTCAGCATAACGAGACATTTTGGACAATTCCGTTCTCCCAACTTAGTGGGAGCAGTTTGGGGGCAGCCCCTTTCCTGTTCCAACATCAGTGTCTGACCTCACGAATGCCCTTCTGAATGGTCAAGAATGGTCAGAAGTTCCCATAAACACACTCCTAAACCTTGTGGAAAGTCTTCCCAGAAGAGTTGAAGCTGTTATAGCTGCAAAGGGGGTGGGGCCAACATCATATTATTAAATACTCAAGTTCATATGCATGCAGGTGGGCGAATACTTTTGGTAACATAGTGTAGTGTATAATAAAACATTTATATAGTAAATATTTCAAAATGTTTTATTTTACGCTGTTATTCCTTTATTTATTTAACCCTTAATGGCATTTGTTTAAATGTATAAACTGTTAATGGTGGTTAAAGTGCTACAGTACAGATATTTATGTCCAAATATTTTGTTCAAGCCGTAGCTGTTTCCTGTGTAACTTCACTTCTAGTAGAAAGAAGATGGATTGTTATTATTATTTTTGTTCATTCATTTATTTATTTATTTTACTTTGTCCAGTACATTTTTCTCAAGTAAAGCGTTAAAAGTTATCATGATGCGTTTTAATATTTCTATCTCTAACATTTTAATAATTCACCATTTTAATATTGACTTCATATAATATTCATGATGCTTTGTACCGCTCTTGTTCTCCCCGAAACTCTTACCGTTCCTCAGGTGGCCAGGGCAGGCAGGTTTGGAACGAAAGGTCTGGCCATCACGTTCGTGTCGGACGAGAGCGATGCCCGGACACTGAACGACGTCCAGGACAGGTTCGAGGTGAACATCAGCGAGCTTCCAGAGGAGATCGACATCTCGTCTTACAGTAAGTGCTGCGCTGCCTGGTCCTTCCTGAGGAGCTGCGAGAGACTCACCCATCTATAAAAAGAGACATGCCGTTTAATTAAACAGTGCTGAGCCACGGTACCATATAAGCTGTTATTCTTTTAATTACTGGTGTACAACATTAGCCTCATGGCATTAAACAAGCAATGTCTTAAGTGAATTGAATACCTTTGGTCTAAGAGGAATATCTTTTCATTTTGTTTTGGGTGAAATATTGATATAATACAAGAAAATAAAAAAATTATAATAATAATAGTCACACACTAAGATTTCATTCAATCACCTTTAGCTTCACCCAGTTCACGTGTGAAAATGATTCCCTCGTGCTCCCAGAAACATTCTGTCACAATCTGAGTTCTGGAATATTCCTGTTCCATCAGGGAAGAAAAACTCCATAGGTGTGATAATCTGGTCATTCAGTACATTCAGGTCGTCAGCTGACTTCATTTTATTGCCACTTAACGTTGCTGATTCGAGACCTGAGCAACTGAAGCAACTCCAGATCATAACAGTGTCTCCAGAGGCTTGTACAGTGGACACTATGCATGATCGCTACCCTGACGCACCTAACGCTCTGGAATAGACACAATCTGGACTCATCAGACCACATGACACATTTTCCAATCTTTAAGTTTCAAGTTTTATTGTCATATGCACCGTAAAGAAACATGTTCTCCTGTACGATGAAATTCTTCCTTTGTGGTCCTGAATGCCACTAAAAAGTAAAAAAAATAAACATGAAATAGAATAAAAAATAAATAAATATAGGTATAAAACGAATAGGTATTAAAAAAAAAAAGGATCTATAGAATTAAAAGCAGAATATAAAATTATGAAAGTGTGTGTGCAAAGCTGCAATGGTTTGTGCAAACTGTGCAGAGTCTGCAATAAATGGTCTAAGATCTGCGTCAACAGTCCGAAACAGTTGGAAAACCATAATTCCATAAACTCCTGTCAGCTATTTAGGAGTCTGATGGCAGTGGGAAAGAATGAGTTCCTTATCCTGGAAGTCCTGCATCTCTTCTTCTATACTGTACACTTCTACTGTATATCTACGTATTTATGCTTCCTAGTGAATTGAAGCCCGGTTTCTGATTAGTCTGACCAGCAAGTGAGTTTTCTTTATGGACACACAGCTGTTTAGTCCCAATCCTGCGAGCTCTTACCACACTGGGTGTGTGTATGGAAATGCTCGTACTTTCAATATTAAACATACTGTAGCTCAGGGCGTCTCAGAGTAGGAAATCGCTCCTAAAGTGGCCCGACATTCTCAGAATTACTCTTACTTTCAGGAGTAGGAGTAAGAGCTATTTATCAAGATTCTTAAAATAGGAAATCACTCCAGTTTCACTCTGTTTTCGAAATAATTTTGATCAGATTGTGACCATCCTACACAGCTCTATTATAGGGGATTTAAACAGTAGACAGATTAGGGTAACGTCATGAGTCACATATGCATAAGTTTTGTCAGTGTGTATAAAGTTTTCACACAAGTACCTGTCCAAACTACAACACTCACTATAACGTGCAGCCCACTTTATCGCTCTCAGTGTCGTAAAAAGTGACGTCACGCTTTCCCTAATAAAGTCAAGCTTTATAAATAACTTTTATGTCCTACTCTGAGGTAGGAAGATTTTCAGTCCTGTATGAACTCACCTACGAGTGATTCTGAGACTCTTAGTCAATATGGACCCTGGTTTTTACTGTTGATTTTTTTTTTTAATCATGCAACTTCACCAAGTATTCAAGTGATCTCCAGGCATGATTTATTTTAGTTTTTTTCCAGCGTTCCACGTTTGGGTTCTTAACCCAGTTCCAGTTATTTAAAATCTTCTTAAATGATTTCTTTACCAAATAATTTGACCCTTCTGAAATAGTGTTTTTGTTTTTTTTTTTAAAAACAAACAAACTATACAACAGTATGATTTAAAGAACGTGCGTAATAAAATGACGCATGGGTAAACCAAATATAAAGCCCAAAATGCCGAGCCCTCTAAACACGCAATCTCTCAGTGTTAGAAATTCAGCAAATACGAGTGAACAGACCGCAGACGGCTTTGGCTCTCGAGATTCCGGAGTGTTTATTTGTATTTGTGTGTCTCTCTCTCTCTCTCCGGATCATAACAGAACTTCTCCAAAGCTTATTTAAAGAGAAGGGAGCAGAGGGAGATGAGAGTGTGAAGCAGGCCTGGAGAGATAAAGAGTACAGCAAGATTTATCACCTCTGACCTCGATGTGTTCCATCTCTGAAACTCACCAAACCGAAAAGACAAGAAATAAGAAATACGGCACGCCGAGCAGCCCTGAAATAGGATACGTGATCGAACGTGAAACTTTCAGGCCGAAAAAAGAAAGAAATCGTCAAGCGAATGATTAAAGGCAGTCATCAGGCTGTGATGTGTTTAGTGCCACTTTGGTAAACAATAATCCAAAGGATTAAATTTTATCCATGCAAAATAAATAAACAGATTTACTGTTCGCTGCTCGTGCCCTTATATGTTGGTTTATGATGTATGTTTGTTTTCATGTGTTGCTTTTATTAATAATTTTTTTTTCTATCATTTCTTTCTGTGCTGCAGTTGAGCAGACGCGATAAAGCTGACACGGAGGAGGACGCCTGGGAGGAGCGGTATTTGGTGGCCTGCGTTTCACACGGACTGTTAGCGAAGATCAGTGAGAATGTACACCAGAGAAACTAAATCTGTAGATCTAGTAATCCAGCATTTACACGGGTTTTGAAATGTCTCTGATGCTTATTGTTTATTTAAAAGAGAGAGGAGGAGAAAAAAAAAGGCTTCGATTATTTTAAGCTATAGAATCAAGATGTTTAAAAAAAAAAAATTATCTGTGAAGGATTTTATTTACCTTATCTAAGGTTTCATTTATTTCCTTTGAAATTTATTTTCCTTTGATCTTTTTTTTATCATTATTATTAACATTATTATTATTATTATTTTTAATACGAGTGCAGTGCCTGTTTCATTTTCGTTTGCATGTCCGGGTCAAGCCACGTGATCTCGATCGTAACTGAAGCATCAGTGTAAAATAGCCGAGTAGTAAGCTGTTTCAGTAGTTATTAATGAAGGCATGATGGATATGGAGTTGTTAAAGAGTGTTACTGTGCCTGATACACTAATCTGTGTTCTATGTTTAGTGCTTATCGAGAGAAAAAAAAAAAAAAACATCACCACCACTTTGTTTGTTTGTTTAGCTATACTTTTATCCTAATAATGTTAAACGTGTGCAATATTGTATTAAGTTAACGTTAGTATTGAAATGCTCGACATTAAAAGGTGCATTAGGTACGGGTTTTCCTTTTTATATTTCAGAACCGGTTGCAGTTGCAATCGCAAGTTGTCGCAAACCTACAGCAAAGTATTAACCTGTAAGCTTTTCTTTTTAACAGAAAAAAAAAAAGAAAGACAACACTTTTTTGTTTTTTCTTTCCTACATAATGCACCTTAAGGACTTTTTGGTACTTCTCATAGCACTTACCAATATTCAGAGTTTCATAATTAAATACAAAAATGCAAAATGCTGTTGTGTCAATGTTGTTTCTTCTGATTCGGGTGCTCTTTAGTGGCTTACGTGAGGAATAAATGGTGCTTCATGGTGCGGTGTTACAGGAAATGATTAACAGTCGTTATGTTAAAAAGTGTTTAGTTCCTTTAACTCCACAGGATTCTCCTATATCGAGTCTTTCCTGTGGTGGAAAGTTTTCTGACTGTTTAAAAGTTCTGATGCTGAAGACCCTTTCTAAAAATTCCAAATTAACTTTATCTACTCAGACAACTCTCATATCAAAAGTACACAAAGTTTTAATTGTTAAATACATTTGAATTGATAACGTTGTGGAGTCCCGTTGTTAGCTTTTAATATAGAAACGATAAAGGTGTAAGATTGAACTGTTGATACAAGCCTGCGATTTTCGATCAATCAGAATCAAGCCGTTGTACAGGTAGTCCTCGGCTTGCAAACGAGTTACGTTCCAGGAGCTCGTTCGTAAGTCTGATTTGTTCTTAAGTCCAACAAAGTGAGTCTTATACGCATTTGACCAGAATATACAATGTAAAGCAAACCAATCCACTTGACTAAATCTCTGAGCCCTCTTTTATTTTTTGGATTTTTCCCCAATTTTTTCAGTAGGGAGGGCCGAAGACTATCATGTGTTTTCACTGTCACGCCAGCCGGCCGCATCTTTTCAAACTGCTCGCTCACGCACCGTTTTGGGGGCGGCATAACACTTGGAGGACAGTGCTATCTGCTCCTTCCGCTTGCGTGAGCTCACAGACGCCCCTGATTGGCTGTAGAGCCATGATTAATATGGGAAGTACCTCTCATGCCTCCCCTCTGTGAGGGCTCGGCCAATCAGCTATCTCTAGACCTCCGGCTGCGAAAGATTACAGCATCATCCGGGAATCAAACTCGCGATGCTAGTGGCGCAGTGCTCGCCCTCGGAGGTCCTTCTGAGCCCTTTCCCCACACTGCCTTCATGTGACCAAAATCCATAACCATGCCTAAGGAAATGAATATCATACAAATGTAACTGTTGTCGCCTCACCTTTAAATTGCAAGGAGAATCACAGAAGCCATTTTGTCTCAGAGCTGTTTCCCACTGTATCTCACTGTGAAAATTAGGATTATTCATCATCAGGACAGATATTTTCTATTGTCGTGATCCCGGACTAATTTATTGAAAACGGTAAGGCTGACTTGTTTCTACCGCCCATCCCCGCCCCCCGGGTTGAGTCCTCAGAGCCTGAGCAGACCAGCTAGCACCTGTGTTCACCGAGATATTCAACCTCTCTTTATCTCAGTCGGTGATCCCCACATGCTTTAAGGAGTCCATCATTGTTCCTGTTCCAAAGAAACCCCATCCTGCTTCCCTCAATGACTAATCGCCCTGTAGCCCTCACCTCAGTAGTGATGAAGTGCTTTGAGCGGCTGGTCAGAGACTTCATAATTTCTTCACTACCTGACACACTGGATCCACTGCAGTTTGCATACCGCCCGAACCGCTCTATGGATGATGCCATCTCTCATCTCCTTCACACATCACTCACTCACCTGGATGCTCGGAAGAGAAATGATGTTAAAATGCTTTTCATCGACTACAGTTCAGCTTTTAATACCATAATTCCCTCCACACTCACCACCAAGCTGGAGTACCTTTGACTCAGCTCATCTCTTCGTCAGTGGATCTCCAACTTCCTAACTGGCAGACCACAGGCAGTAAGGATGGGCGGACATGTCTCAGCCTCCCTCACTCTTAGCACTGGAGCCCCCCAGGGGTGTGTTCTGAGCCCCCTGCTGTACTCTTTGTACACCTATGACTGCATAGCCACTACGAACTCCACCACCATCATTAAGTTTGCTGATGACCTGGAGGAGGTTGGAAATCTGGAGAACTGGTGCCAGAGGAACAATCTCCTCCTGAATGTCAGCAAGACAAAGGAGTTGATAGTGGACTTTAGTACTAAGCAGGAGAGGAACTACCAGACCCCCGTCAACAGGAGCCCAGTCTTCCCACAGGCTGTACGAGCTCTCAATCACAAAACCACATAGGACCTAACACTCACACGCTTGTACATTTTGCACACCTTTGGACTGCAAACTTTTACTTTTTACTAGAACACACACATACGGTTGCACATTTTGCACACTGTGAACTTGAACTGCAAACTTGCACATTATCTTGCCAATAACTGGACTCGGTTCTACACTGCACTACATCATATTCCTACTATATTTCATTCTACTATATATATATATATATATATGTAATTTCTATTTTTAATATATATTCTTTATCTTTCTATCTTATTTTACCATTTTATTTAAATTTTTATTATTCCTATTGCTGTATATTATGTAAATTTAAAAGTTTTTTTTTTTTTTTTTTATAATTCTCTTATTTTTTATAATATTGAGGTAACAGCAGTCGTATAAGCATTTCACCTCATATCATACTGTGTGTGACTGTGTATGTGACGAATAAAATTTAAAATTTTCTTTGAATATACCGGACTTTAGAAATTTCATACATTCACTTACACGCTGAAAATACTGTATATAATTATAAATATTGGTATCTGGTGCATTGCAGTGTCTATTTTTTTGTACAATACACGTGAGCTACTTCCGTGATTGAACCAGAAATAGAATCACGGTCCGCTCGTATCTGCAGAAATTCCTAACTCGAACGTTCATAAGTCGGGGACTACCTGTATATTTAAACAATCTCACACGAGCAGGAGTGCTGTTGTACCGAATATCAGCACGGCTGCGATGAGGTCAAAGCTGTAAGGTCCCACAAACACCATTTATCATCAATACACTATGATTAGTTTGTTGATTTAACCAGTTATTTTGCTCCGCACCATAACAATTCCTGCACATTTGACAGTTAGCAACCAACGGTTAATGTTATTAACAGGGGTGAAACTAGTTTTAAATACTTACCGGTACTATAAGGGGTGGCTTTTGGCAGGCGGCTGCTCTCTCCTCAGTACTGTGGACCATACAGACCTACTTTCAACCGACACTTAGTGTAATTAACTATTGTAGAACACCTATGACATGGACAGATACATACAGTTAAACGTTCCAGTGCTGTTATGGTCCATTATCACCACTAATACAATGCATCTCGATCAATCAAATTACTCGGCTGGAAATAACTATTGTATAATAAACAATGTCGATTTTAGTTTATCTTCAGACTTCCCTTCTGTGTCCGTCAGTACCAGTGAAGGGCAGGAGCTGTGGCCTTACTGCAGTTTAAGAACATAAGCGCAGAAATAAATCATATTTTACTGCCAGGGTCGATAAATCTTTTACGCCTCTTAAAAGGAGAGCTACAGTACATTCTTACCCTCAGGTGATGTTCATCTTAGTGCTTTAAATCTTCCAAGGTTGAAAATCCTCACTGACTGATTGTCTCTGTTCATCCAAAGACGTGTATTCATTATTCAGTTATTTCCCATCAAGTCACAATCTATTGTTCTTTTGTACTGTATATATATCGTCATACGTGCATTTCATTTTAAGATATTTAGCAAATTGAGGCGATGGAGAGAAATGCGAATCTCTGACCCAGTTTATAAGATATACAGATTTAAATGCTTCAAAGGAAACCGCATGATAATGATCTGCAAATAACACGAGCCAAAATCCACAGAGAAACTGACATTTCACACATCAGCTAATCAGATCATTTGATGTTTTACCGTATGAAAGATCTGTATTTAACTTAAAAATGTGACTTCACGAATAAAATTATATATATATACTCAGCAAAAAAAGAAACGTCCTCTAACCTTCAACTGTTTTTACTTTCAGTAAACTTAATGTGTAAATATTTGTATGAACACTAAAAGAGTCAACACCATAAGACA
>JAQMYJ010000021.1:6317094-6331128 GCA_030014305.1 Clarias laeviceps
ATTATTGTTGAAATACACAGTCCTGAAAAAGGGACGTTTCTTTTTTTGCTGAGTATATATATATATATATCACATATACATACACGTGTTTACGATGACAGTTAGCTTCCTAGGTCAGTTTGTTAGCCAACATACAGACATTTATCTCAACTGTAGACAAAATGTCTTTAATTTATGCATAGTTTAAAGATTTCCTCGAGCTCCATGTTAACCAAAGCTGACTTTTTCTTTTTTCTTTTTTTTTTTTTTTTTAACTCCAGCTCTATATTCTGTTTCTCCTTCATTCAAGTTAACAGTACCTTAAGCAAAGCCCGTCTAGTTTTTCTCAATGCTTAAGGATAAGATAACAGGAAACAGGCAGCACAGATCTTTACAACACGAAGTCAACAGAATGAGAGAAGTGACAATGGACATCAGGGGAGGAACAAATGAGTGTGAATGAGGGGTGTGTGTGTGTGTGTGTGTGTGTGTGAGAGAGAGTGAGAGAAAGTTGAGAGTAGGGGTGAAAGAAACAACAAGAAGGCACAAACGTTTGCATTTAAAGCTTGCGTGAGTTTCTTTCGAAAGCAGATTTCAAAGATTAACATTTAAATATCTAGGAACAATCTGCTGAGATTGTGACGAGACTTGTAAAAGCCAAAAAATAAATACAAGTTAAATACAGATCTTTCATACTGTATATAATGTGTGTTCCGACACCTTTCTATCAGAACCAGCATTAACCTTTACCTCAATTTAAGCAACACTAGCTGTTCTACCCTATTGGATCAGTCTACAAGGGCCAGCTTTCGCTCCCCATGTGTACCAGTGAGCCTTGGCCAGCCATCACCCTATCACTGGTTCACCGGTTTCCCTTCCTTGCACCACTTTCGGTATGTCCTGACCAATGCCACCTAGGAACATGTCACAAGAGCTGCAGTTTTGGAGTCGCCCTGACTCAGAAACTGTAACCATTATATTGGTGGGATATACTGTATAAGTTGATGTGTTGAAAGGAAAAAAATGGGCAAGCGTAAGGATCTAAGTAACTTTGACAAGGGACAAATTGTGATGGCTAGAGAACTATGGGATGTTCCTGATCTGCAGTGGTCAGGACATACAGTACCAAAAGTCATCCATGGAAGGTAAACCGGTGAACTGGGCCGTGTAGTCCGAACCCAGTGGAAGCGCTAGTTAAAGTGAGGAAAAGTTTAATGATAGAAAGGTGTCAGAACAAACAAACAAACACCCTTTTTGGTGGCAAAAGGGGGAGACTTACACAATACTATGCAGGTGGTCATAATGTTCTGGATGATCAGTGTACAGTATGTGTGTGTGTGTGTGTGTGTGTGAGAAAAAGTGAGAGCGTTCATTAAACCAAATACAGCTGTAGTGAATTAGAATGCATGAGGTGCGGCGGTGCGTACAGAGAGTATGTTTATTAGTACAAGTCCAAAGATTCATTGCTGGTGTCAGGTTTTGATAGGCCGTCGACTCGTACCATTCCACATAGATTTCTTTTTGTTTCGTTTGCTACAGTATTTGGGTTGGTGTGGAATAACTTCAGACTGTACGTAATTAAAGGAACTTGAGGGGTGTGTAACTGAAGTGATAAAGTCCTTGTGAAAATCCATTAGAAATAAAGCAAAAGGGCAAACTTGTTCCAAGTGTACACACTGTAGATAATAAAGTCTAGAAAGTTCTAGAAATAGCAAGTTTAAAACAGTTCATGTTTCATCGTTACTCTTTTTTAATTGTTGGGCCACAGCGAGCATCAGCACTTTTTTGAATATCTGGCCGTCGCCATCTTGGAAGGAGTTGACAACGCCTACACCCTGGTTAATCCATAAAAGGGCAAATGGGCGGAGCAACAGAACCTGGCTGTTGGTTGGAAATTACCTCAGTCTATTTAGCTCAGTTACCACAAGCTAGCTAGTTTAGTTTTAGCTTAGTTAAAATGCCGGTGTGGCTAATGTTGAATTATATGCTAAGGTTAATTAGCATCTGAATGAAATCCATCATGCATTCACTACACCATTCCAGTTAGCTGGTTAGCTAAAGAGATGCAGCTAGCAGTTTGACACCTGTCACCTGTCAAATGCTGCTAATTATTAATAATTTTACCTGATGATTTACATAAAAATTCACCCTCGTCCTGGTCATGAATGAAGAATTTAGCTACAGAGACCAAAACTGTACTTTATACCAGGTTGTTTATGTCCATTGTAAAGTTATAGATTTTTAACATGTGCCTCTATGGGGATTGACTTACTTTTAGCGCCAGCTCCTAGTGGTCATGTGAGGAACTGCAGGCTTTGACACTTGGACTCATTTCTCATTCACAGAAATTGCTGGAGGCAAAACATGAAATATATTAAAACAGTATGTTTATATGATTATCTAACTGCTTATTTATCAACGGCGTTGTTAAGAAAACTGTCTCACTTATCATAAAATCCTCCCAAGGGTTTCTATTTTTATCACCTATTTAATTTTTTTCTGAAAGCAGTCCCTGATACAATAATGTAGACCAGAAATGCTCCAGGAGGAAAGTTTAATAAACCGCTACGAGAGTGGATCTGTGATCGGGTGATACGTGTTTGTTTTATTCTTGTTAGGGGTTTGCAGCCTGTCCCAAAATCACTGCTCATGAGGTGGGAATATGGCCTGGATAGGACAAAAACACACACACACACACACACACACACACACACACACACACACACACACACACACACACTCCCACCTAGGGGCAATTTAGTGTAGCAAACATACAGTAATTTACAAGGTCTGAGGAAATGAAAGAGCACAGAGTAAAGCCAAACAGAACCTGAGAGAACCCGAGAGATCCTGGAGCTGTGAGTCAGCAGTGCTATGTACAGTACACACCACGCCGTTTCTCATCAAGTGAATGAGAAAGTTTTTCAGAGTAATTTCCATCCCCAAAATAGCTGAGTCATTTCAATCCCAGAGACTGAGGATTTAACTTCCAAACTCACGTCACATGATGTTGCGCCCACACCTCTTGGTTACGTCGACTTGTACCGCAATAAGTCTTACAAATATCTTTCATACTGTACATCTTGTGAAACAAAAGAGGTTTATCAAAAAGGACGTATCAAAATAGTCTTTTATTATCAATGTATTAAATTTAGAAACACATCAGGCAGTGGTTTTATACTTTTGTCAGACAGACATATCAAACCTTCCCACAAATACAGCATATTTTAAATTAGTATCGATTCGTCCTCTGGTCCGGGGTCTACTCGGACCCGCTGAAAAGACCGCGTTCTCCATGGTCACTGCGACAAACCCAACAACTTAGGATATCTTTTAATCTTAACTAAAAGGTCTTGAAAGTGCTCCCAAATTCTAGAGAACGTAGTAGCGTTCAAGTACTTCAAGAAAAAGTTTTGGTGCTTCTTCACATGTGGGACCTTCGCCCAAAGCAGTGCTCCTTTAATAATCATTTTTTAAAAAGAGGTACATAAAATCTACTTTTTTTTCCTCAAGATAAACGTGGATTATACCTTCATTAATAAGTCAGGAGCTTGATTAGAACGAGTTGGAAACTCTCACTGGGTGTTGATAGTCACTCGGAAAAATATACAATTTAGCAGTGATTATGACATGACGATCCTTCAAAAGAGAACAGCCTTTACTTCAGCTCTTTTCTCAGTATGATTACGGTATGTGCATGAGGAAGTGGCTTTTTTTTTTTTTTGTATTGTCGTCGTTGGTGTCGTTCCCAGTACAACTGGGCTTGAACCCTAAACATATGTTCACACTAGCAAGTGATAGAGCGACAGCCAAATGTAGGTGTTCCATACAAGGTGCGTGACACGTACGGAGCCGTCATTTGAATTTGACATTCTCAGTTCTATGCAAATCAGGCATGGAGCGCTGAAGCGACAAATGCAAACGACCATCTCCAATGGACTCCCTTAATCACTATTCTCACATGACCAGTTTCAGACCCGTGTTTAGTTTAGTTCCCTTTCTAAAGCCTTTGGTGTGAAGGAAATGAAAATGTGTTAAAAGAGTAGTTTAAAAATAATAAAATTAAAAAAATAATAATAATTTAAAAAATCCACCAGTGCGCACCCGGTGTCACCTGACGTGACGTTGTCGCTTGCTAGTGTGAACGCTACGTATATCATCGGAACAGAACAAAGCTGCCTTCCTTCATGAAATCTCTCACATTTTGACCGAGCATTCCCGTCTCCACCATGCAACGTGTTTTCTTTGGTTTAAGAGGACAATCGTCATCTCCTCTCGCATGGTTCTGTTACCCTGTCCACATCCCATGTTGGAACCCTTCAGCTCCAACTCGTGTCGTATTTTGTCCAGCCCTCAGGTGGGGCCAAGTAAATCCTTCGACCACGAGAGAGAAAGCTGACCACGCCCCTGTAACCGGCACGCGGGACGCCGGACTTCAAGTCGTCCATCACTCCCAGATTCCGAGCCGAGACCTTGAAACTGTCCCTGCTAGAGTACTGGACCCGGAACGGTCCTGAACCCTGCAAACTACCACCCTGCTGCAGCTCCTCGGCTTTCACCAGAGGCGCACTGTACACTTCTTTATTAAAGTTTTCATCGTAGTGCTCCCTGACCAAGTGAGACAAATCCTGTTTAGTGAAAGGCACAAATTCAGTGTTGAGTTTAATGTAGCGCAGGTACTGGTCGAAAAACTGACCCAGACTGACTCCTTTCCGGCCGAACGTCATAGTCCTGGAGATCTCCGGCCGGATGCAGGACCGCTCTTTCCTTTGCTCCGGTTGACGCATCCAGTCGTCCCAGAACGCTTTGGGCCACTTGGGCTCAAGCTCCGCCCACACCTCCTTCAACAGCATCCATCCCAGACCTGGGAAGAAATCTGTCCGGTAGAGGAGGTCGGCCTTGCCCGGGTCCACCAGGCCGTCACGTCCGTTATCGTTCCAGGCTGAGATGCACCACAGCGTCGGGTCGGAGAACAGGATCGGATGGAGGGCGCGGAAGTACTCGAAAAAGTCTGACGCCACCTACAAAGCAAAACAAGTCTTGTTAAGATTGGGAAAAACAAGATTTCTCAAACTTAATGATTATTATTTCGAAGTGGTAGAATGCTTCAAAATGGTGATATTCCTGTTTGGCCGTGCTCTCGGGATACTTAACGACATTCTGAGAATAATGATCAGTTCACTGCGCTGATCTGTGAGAACGGACCATCAGCAGAAGCTACAAAGACAGATTAAAAAATAGTCTTATGTGACAGATAGCACTTTACAGCCACCCTCAGCGTCTATGTCAAAAGTCGCCTCTCGTGTCTGGGCAGGTGCAGTTTATGCAGACGGTGCGATTGCATTACAGCACAAAACTCATTTCACTGCGTCTGGCCCTGCAGCACTGCGGTGCAACAAGAGGAGTCGGTCCAGTCAAGTGCGCATGCTGGAGTTTTCCAACATATTAATTACAGCTGCATTAAACGACACCCAGGCTTTCTCTCGGACGTGTCGGTTTCCAAGTACGATTGGTTCGCGTGTAGTTCTTAAGTCAAATTCTGACTGACATAGGCAAATGAAAAGCCGACCAGATCTATTGAGAAATCTTGCAAATAAAAAATTTGCATTGAAATTTTTTTTATTTAAATTAATGTTAAGATTTTTTAATTAAAAAAAAAAAAACATACATAAACAAAGTCAAGTCATGTCAGATCAAATTCCAACATGAAGTCACATCTTACTTCAAATGCTTACATTAAAGTCAAAAAGTCATTCCTATAATCAACAAACTTTTTATTTACCTAACGTTTGCATGCACATTTGTGTGCTGATCGTTTTAAAATGCATTGTGTCCATTGTACCTGAAATCCTGAATTCGGTCTCGTGTGTGTGTGTGTGTGAGAGAAAAAAAAATGAGGATTTTCCTGTTTTTTGTGTCAAAGCTACACACGAACACTTAACCAGACGCTGTACATCCAGTTAGTCCAGTGTTGTAGCAAAAACACATGAAGAAATACAACACCGGCATTAAGTATTGCAGGACAACTTTTGTAGTGATACTGATTACACCCTAAGAACATTATGATTGTTATCATCATCATTTCCTCAATAAGAAACTTTGCCAGCATGTTTTGGACGATTTTCCAGAACCCAGGTTTGATGACGTGATCCTCATTTGTTTCTCAGGAGTGAATTTGCCTTTACAATGCGCGGGTTTGAGCTGAGACAGTTTCAAAAGAGCTACTGATGAAACAGATGAAAGCAGATCCGCCAACACCGACTGCTACTTTCATATTTCATCCTTATAAAAAATATAATAAATAAAAAATGGAATTCCAAATTTAATTCCAGATAACGCTGACGTTCAGAGGGTTTGATTTGTGCACATTGTGCTGATGCTAACTGGAAGTTAGAACAAGTTGAGAATCTTCGTACCTGTTGTATGTGAACATGCTTATGGTTACGTCCGAGTTCTTACCTCCAAGTCGTCTTCTACGATGACCACGGTGGAGTACCGGAAGACGTTAAACACTTGGTTCAGGGCCCAACGGTAGTGTCTGGCGATCTTATAGTAACCCTGGAACTTCCTGTGATCGGGCCGCACAGGAATGGTAGAGAGGTCCGGTTGGCTGATGTGGGTCACCTGACTGCCGTACGAGCCGATGACCCGGGCCGTGTCGGCGTGACCGCAGTCCTGGCTCACGATGATGGGGTAAAGCTCGACTGAAGGCCGGTACTGTATCAGCTTGTCCAGACTTCTTTTCACGGTGACCCTGTCGCAAGCGATGACCAAGATCGGGATGACTGTTTGAGGACTAGAAGCCGTAACGTCCACGTTATGATTTCCCAACGGCGTGTCATCGTCGGACTCCGTGTCCCGTTTTGCGTCCGGGGGAGATTTTGTGACGACGGGAACCTGCTTGCTTTTTACAATAATTTCATTTCCCACCGAGTTGGGTAACTGGGGCAATTCGTCTTTTTTGTCCCTTGCGTCCTCAGCCTCTTTTTTGCTCAGTTTTTTACTCTTTTCCCACGACGATCTGTGACTGTGTATCTGTTCCACCAGTTTCTTTTGCGTCTCCAGTTCCTTCTCCATCTCATCTGCCAATCGGATCACCTCGTCCGCCAGCCCGCTGGCTCCGCCCCTCTTCCCTTTCCCGGCTTGCCATTCCTCTCCCGCTCCTGGTTCGGCGCCACCTCCATCTCCGAGTCGCCCGATCGGCGGCCGTCCCCAGAGGAACAGGAGCAACAGGGCATTCCAGGCGACGAACAGAACCGCTCCGCATAAGATAAGCGAGCCTTTCTTACGAACCATGGCCCAGTGGCACCAAAGGAGAGACCGGAGGGAGGAGAAAGCTAGAGCAAGACAAAAAGTAAAAAACAGAACAGAAATTTTACAGGTGACTAAAAAGGCATGTTTTTTACTCCACCGTAGATGACAGCAAAAACGTTTTTGTAAACGGTTAAATCAAGCTTCCTCAGCAGTCTACCCTTAGAGAATACATCCAGCAAGGATACACTTGACACTTTCTTCTAGGAGCATAAAAGACGGCCTGGGCTAAACTAGAGCGACGTGAGAAAGAGAGGATTTCGAAGGCAACAAAAGGAAGCCTTGGTGTAGTATTGAATGGTGAGGGTCAGAGAAGATGTGAAAGGCTATCCTCCTGCCTGTGCACTGAGACAACAAAACAAGACAGAGAGAGACAGAATTGGATTTTTCTTTTTTTTTTTTTTCGCCAGTTGCTCAGGGAATTCAGTGTCACTTGTAATGCGGCGGTACGGGTACAGCGTCCACAGTTTGAAAGTTCACATGATCGCTCATTCGAAGTCATGGAATGCGGCCGGCACGCAGGTGTGTTTTATCTGATCTGGGCGACGACTTAAATCTCTTTCCTGCTCGTTATCTGTTCAGCAGCCGGAAAGACAGAGTCGACGGAGAAAACGTGTCCAAATCAAATAACTCGCATGAAAACAGACATGACAAAGATATCCAGGCCTAAAAATTATTGATATTGCAGTACCTTTCCATAACACGGTCAATGAATAACCATCCTTATTTGAGGACAGAATTGCGTATTTACTCCTGGTAGTAGTTTCTTTTTTCCTTTCTCAGCATTAACCATCCAAACCCACGGTGACTAAAACCATTTAAATGGCCTAGGAAGCTTCTTATTCAGTTTTACCCTTGACTTTCTCTCACGAAGGCCCCGAGTGACATCTAACGAACGTCCTGGTGCAGTCATGCGACAGTCTGTGAATTTGTGTATCCATGAGATCATTTCCAAAATGGCGGTGTGTCTAAGTAGCACATTTACATTTACACCTAGGTGTTTGGCAGACGGTGCCACGGCGGCTTAGAGGTCAGCACTGTCGCCTCGCACCTCCAGGTCCTGGTTTCACCATTACCGCGTCGGGCCGTCTGCATGGAGTTTGTATGTTCTCCCTGTGCTTGGTGGGTTTCCTCCCACAGTCCAAAATGCAGATTAGGCCGATTGGCGTTTCCAAATTGCCCGTAGTGTGTGAATGTTGACTGGAGGTCCAACCACCATTGGTTTTATTTATTTCCATTGGTACAACCATCACCACTGGCCTCCACAGTCCCTAGTTTGACTACAGAGGTTCCCAGATGATTTGGCAGATGCTCATATCCAGATGTTTGACAGAACTAGGTCATTTTTAAAAGCTTGTTTTTTTTTGTCTTTACCACTTTGTCCTGTATACAGGGAGCCTATCCCAGGAGACCTGAGGTATGAGGCGGACTGGACAGGGTGCCAATCCATTACACACTCGTTCACACACTACGGGCGATTTGGGAACACCAGTTAACTTAACCTGTCTGTCTTCGGACTGCTGGAGTGAAACCGGAACAGGCACACAGCCCTCGAGTTGGGAATCGAACCCCTCGATCCTGGAGGAGACCGTGTTAACCACTACAACGCCGTGTCGCCATTTCTTGAACAAACTGATTTAAAACAAATGAAGACTTTTGATAGCTTTAATTTGAGGCTTTCAAGTCGAACATATCAGTCGAACATATCAGTGGAAATGCCACGTTACTGTATATCCCAAATAATTCCCCTCTAAAGGAGAAATGTGTCCGGGCTCTTACGGATTTAAATTACTGTACCGATGACGATTCGACAGCAAACATATCACTTACCAAAAACCAAACAAGAACCGATACCGCATGTACAGCAGTTCCAATATAACCATGTTTATAAATGGAGTTTAACCCCAGCCCGTTTTTCAGAAAAGTAGGGCAGGTATACGCCCAGTCCTTGCTCAACATTTCCTTTAGACGCACAGTATTCAGGCCGAAAGAGGAAATATGAATCTTGCCTTAAAAAACACCAAACGTCAGCAGTGTTCTCACAAAGTCAGAGGTGCTGGTGAAACAGTGGTGTCGAGATGATTTAACGGTCAAGCATTAGAGACGCGTTTCCACCCAAAGACATGAAAATTTAGGTTGCCCGTAGTGTGTGAACGAGTGTGTGTGTGTATGCACCTCGTCCCCACCTTTTATGCCTGTAGGCTCCAGGCGCCTCATGACCCTGTATACAGGATAAAGCAGTACAGAAGATGAAGATGGAACGCTAAAAAGCCCTAACACTGGAGACTCCTTTCATAAAATCCTAAATAAATAAACTTCACAAGTTCAGACTAAACTTCAATTACAGATTTTTCTTTCTTTTTTTATTTATTAATTTCATTCCAGGCATTCTGCAGACGCCCCTACTCTCGAACCTCAGGATCGAACCTGTGACCTTCTTATTAGCTTCAGCCTTGAGCTAGCATTGCCCTCGAATTACTTGTTGATTATGCGTCGTAGATTATGTGCAACACGTCCGTGCATAAATAATTCTATAAAATCGATAACGTACTAACAGGAAGGAATTTGCTCTTATTTATATATTTATGTATTTACACTGTACACTTACTGTCAGACCTGCGGTTATAGAAAACAAATCCCTGTGTGTTGACCAATGGGATTCTTATACTAATATTTCCTTTAGATTAGTGTGGGAAAACATTCAGAAAAGAAAACAATCAAATGGGTAGAGGAGTGTACGAACACACCCGCGCTGATCGGAGTGATAACGGGTTCGAATCTGACAGGATGTGGAAAAACCACAGAGTGTCCAGAATGTGTATTTTTTATTTTTTTTTAGTTGAATCATGATTTCCATTTCTCCTGACTCTCGGCATGCTGGGAAGGATCGCTTAAAGTCTGGACGCCATGTGATCATGTGATCATGTGATCGTCATTCTGGACATGTGTGTGTGTGTGTGTGTGTGTGTACGCTATTTACACTACTTACAGCTCGGAGGTATTATTCAGTATTTAACAGAGGAGTGTGTGTCGGCTTCAGGATGCTTGCGAAACCCTCCCCCCGTGCTGGAAGAAACGAACGCGGCGCCTCTTCCCATGATCCCGTGGGTTTATAGGGGTCGTAAACGTTCTTTCTTTCTCCGATTGAAATGTATGCAGATGAGGATCGTATCGAAATTTACTGTGTTTTCTATACATCCTATAAAAAAAAAACAGGACCGGTTGGCTTTCCGCTGCTCACTCAGAGACGCCAGAGAACATTCAGGCTGTGAACTATTTCACAATTACAAAGTCCATTCATCCCGAGTGTCAGCCACGAGCCTGCACAGGAAAGTCAATACTCACAGGAGTGTCGGCTAGGAGTGTCTCACTCCGCTGTGCTGACCGGGTTAAACTCCCAATCTGTTTTTTTTTTTTTTCCATACCAGAGAGAACGTTCTAAAAAAAAAAAAAAAAAAAAACTTATTTAATAATAACAATAGATTTATGAGGTGATATTTCCTACCAGGAAGCCGACAAGGTGGTAACAAGACACAGGAAGTTCAGAGAGAGAGAGAGAGAGAGAGAGAGAGAGTGTTGTAGGGGATTATATTATGGGAAATCATGGTGTAATCATGGAACAACATGGTATATAGTTACTGCTGCCGTGCCTATGTTTTAGTTCTCTCACACCGACAAAATGTTAAAAAAAAAAGGTTGGAGTTTCTAAGAAGGATCGTTCCTGTAATCGCTTATGTCACAGCAGCTATAAACAGTCTGTCCCCAATCTCGAAAAAACTTCTTTTTTTTTTTTTTTTTTTTCACCCGTCTTCAACAACAACAACAAAAAAAGAAAAAGTAAGAAAGAAAAGAAAAAGAAAAAAACTCACAGCTTGTCATCTGATGCGACAAAAACAGAAAGTGCAAAGACTGAGCAAAAGTTGAGCAAGTGCTGACACTGGAGACTCCTTCCCAAAAACAACAAAAAAAAAACATAAATAAATAAACGCTTTTGATCTGAACACAAGATCTACATAAAATATGTGAACGAGCTAGAAAGAATAAGAAACTTATTTAATTTAAAGTTATTATTGAGTGTATTCCAGTGACAGAATGAGCATGACCGTCAGTGGTTAAGAGGTCAGAGGTCAGTGGTTAAGGCTTCGGGCAGTTGGATTACGGTTCAGAAGGCGGCAGGTTCTTTTTTTTTTTTTTTACACCGATTTTCTCCCCTAATTTTGTCGTGTCCAATTCCTCCCAGTCACTAGGGGCTCCCACATTAAGTTCACACTGCCACTCAGTAGGGATGGCCGTAGACCGCCCACGTGTTTCCTCCGACCCACGTGACGTCACCGACACAACTGCTTGCTCACGCACCGTTGGAGGCGGCGTAACACACTCGGAGGAACAGCGCTATCCGCTCCTTCCGCTTACGCGAGCTCACAGACGCCCTTGTAGATGTAGAGCCGTCGTTAATGTGGGAGCGCGAAGTACCTCTCATCCCTCCCCCCTGAGAGAGCTCGGCCAATCAGCTCTCTCTAGGCCTCCGGCTGTGAGAGGCAACAGCATCATCCGGGGTTCGAACCAGCGATCTCCGGATGATAAGTCGAGCGCTTTAACACTGCGCCACTCGGAGGCTCCCAGAAGGCGGCAGGTTCAAACCCCACAACCACCAGGTTTGGGCCCTTTAGCG
This sequence comes from Clarias laeviceps, assembly GCA_030014305.1. Taxonomy (NCBI): domain Eukaryota; kingdom Metazoa; phylum Chordata; class Actinopteri; order Siluriformes; family Clariidae; genus Clarias; species Clarias laeviceps. The sequence goes on from JAQMYJ010000021.1 coordinate 6,329,057, forward strand.
AGGCCCTTACCCCTTAAAATGCTGTGGAACACTTTAAACGAAACGAAGGTTGATTATGTGGCAACGTTTAGACATTATACAATTACTTCAAAAGAAAAAATGCTTCCATGAGATAAATAAGATTCAGAACGAAATACGGTTCGATATAAAAAAAAAAACTCGTTCACGATGATGATGAAATCTGAGCTGCTGATAACAGCGATGCAAAGTCCAGGACGGGATCCAGAAACCGCACGTCACGAAACATACGTACAGTAGGAACGGACACGGAAGCCACCACGGCTAATGACCTGTTACAATAATAACACCGATAATCTCCCCGAGATGCGGCCGAGCAACTAATCTCCACCTGATCCTGTTAAACAAGAGAGGAGAACTGTGAAGCCTTTTTTTTATACACTAGGAGACTGTCAGCGTTCAGACTGTTTAACAGGATTTAATCAGAGATGGAAAGAGGAAGCGAAGTTAATAGTGTGCACGCGTGAAAGCTTTCTTTTTTTTTCTTTCTTTCTTGTTTTTTCCACCGAGCGGACAGAGAAAACGAACAGCATACCCATACTCGCCTCGCCTCGTGCCAACAAGCGAACGCAGCGTGGGTCTGCTTTCAAAAATCAAAACCACATGTGGACCTGGTACGGCCTTACGCACAAGGCAAGGAGAGAAGGAAAAAAAAAAAGAACCAAAAGAGACCAAAAAGTTATCAGAAAACTCAACTCAACTCTAAAGAAAAAAAAAAAAAAGTTCTCTCTTATTTAAAGACCTGACATGATACGAAACGTCCTGATGTTACGAACAATTGATAAAGTAAAAGTACCTCTCAGTCAAACTTTGCTCCACGTCTCTCTCTCCCTCTCTTCGTTCTCTCGGCTCTCAAGTAGAAGTGGATGACAGAGAGAGAGAGACACATACACACACACAGCAAGACACAGAAAGGGAGGAGGAAAGAAAGGGGAGGGAAGTTCCCCTTGTCTACCCTCCTCCCCTCTTTTTTTTCCTCTCTCCTTTCTCTCACTTTGCTCTCCTGTAAACGTGGATGAGTCTGGTAGGCTGCTGAGCAGGACGAAGGTCAAAGCTCATGCATGTACATACGTTTTTAAACACCAGACAGGACGTGCTAGGAGGAGCGAAATGTCCACGAAACGAGCTGTAATGGCTTGCACATGGCCTCGGGTTTTAATGCATGTTTACCTAGCAGGCATGGTGGGAATTCATTACAGGAAGACCTCGTTACTGACTGTTGGGAAGAAATCCTGGATGGATGGATATGTGTACGGCTTAACACGCATTTTCTCTTATATCCGTCTGTCTAGGAACCTCTGGAGTCCAACGAGGGGCCGTGGAGGCCAGTGATGATTATCATTGTATTTAGTCCCATTTTTACGTCAACATTCATTCACTCACACACAATACGGGCAATTCGGAAACGCCAACCTGCATGACTTTGGACTGTCGGAGGAAACCAGAGTACCTGGAGGAAACCTGCCAAGCACTCCATGCACACACACACAAGGACCACGAAGCGGGAATCGAACCCGGATTCTCAAGGTGTGAGGCAACAGTGCGACCTATGTTTTTAGATGGAACGCTTTTTTTCCTTGCACATGGACTCGATCCTGAGCCAATATTTTAAAAAGAGCTTTAATGAAGAATCACATGACCCCTTATTATCAATTAAGATTAATTAAGCATCCTAAATGTTTTATTGTTACTCACTCACTCATCGTTTATATCACTTTATCCTGTATACAGGAGACTTGAGGGCATGAAGCCGGTACATCCTGGACGGGGTGCCAAACCATCGCGCACTCACACTACGAGCAATTTTGGAACGCCATTAGGGAACGCTACTCTGAATGTAGCAGGAAACCCACTAAACATGGGGAGAACATGAAATCTCCATGCACACATAGACCAGAGGCGGGGATCGAACCCGGACCCTGGAGGTTAAAGGGACAGCGCTAACCACTACGCCACTATACTATATATATATATATATATATATATATATATATATATATACACACATACACACACACACACACACACACACACACACACACACACACACACAC
>JAQMYJ010000021.1:6331228-6354724 GCA_030014305.1 Clarias laeviceps
TATATATATATATATATATATATATATATAGACACACACACACACACACACACACACACACACACACACACACACACTTATTTATAAACAGAAATCCTTTATCTTTGCATACGGAATAAATTCTAATCCAAGCTGCAGAATCAGAAGCACGACAAAAAAAGTGCTTTAATAAAGAATCATATAAACCTTTTAGATTAATTAACATTAATGAAGCATCCTAAATGTTTTTATTATTACTCGCACCACTTTTTCCTGTGTACAGGGTCACGGCGGGGGGTCTGGAACCTATCCCAGGAGACTTAGAAGTGAAATAAAGCTGTGGACATCCTGGAAAGGGTGCCGTTTTCAATGCAAGGCACTCGTTCACATTACGGCCAATTTGGGAACGTCAATCTGCAGGAGTACCCAGAGGAAACCAAACCCAGTAAGCACAGAGGGGGAGAGAACATGAGAACATGCAAACTCTATGGACACAGACCCTGAGGCGGGAATCGAACCGGGACCCTGGAGGTGCGAGGTGACAATGAACAAATATCTATGCCACAACTCATATATATATATATATATATATATATATATATATATAAGGACTAAATGCTAAGCCAAGCTGCATGGTCTGTACAATAATTATTTTTAATAAAGTGCGTTAATGAACGATCACGTGACCCCTTTAGATCAATTAAACGTCATAATTGATTTACTGTTACTATAATGAACAATTCCTTGATCTAAATCATGCAACCTGTCTGTGTGTCTGTCTGTGTGTGTGTGTGTGTGTGTGTGTGTGTGTGCAATCTCTCACCTTTATTCATTTCAGGGTTGCAGATAAGCATGCAGGATCAGCCCCCCTCTCTCTCTCTCTCTCTCTCTCTGTAGTATCCAGATGAAACAGATAAATGTCACAGCTGACCCTTCAGTGTTCCTCCTTCACCACGCATTGTCAGGGCTCAGAATAACGCCGGTGTTGTCGTGGTGATGATGATGATGATGATGATCCTCATTCCCCATCCGTGTCTCCCCGGTTCTGTCCTCCTCGCGCCGTTCAGCTGGACGGAAATCTCCCCACATTACTTCCTCCTTCGCGTGAAAGCGCGCGATGTCTCCGAAATAAAACGCGTTAAAACCGACGGATTCGGTGTTTTCTTTTTTCTTTTTTTTATTCTTTATTATAATTAATTCCACACCGCTATGTGTATAACAGTGCTTTTCCAGCCACTTCCGGGTTGACTCATTTTTTTTCTCCTTTTTCTTAAATACAAGCCCCGCCCCTCTCCTGGTGCAGCCCCTCCTCCTTCAGTTTCCCCTAGCAACAATGTTGCCTTAACAACTAACCCCCCCACCTCACCCCCTCCCCCGTATCAATTTCTAATTTCTTAAATTTAGTAAACTTAGAGATGGAAAAGCATTGTAATAAAAATCTAAATAATAATAATAATAATATATATAAAAAAACATACAAAATGTTTTTGTTCATCTGAGGTTGTATTTGCCTAATACTGAGACCTGATTGGGTCAGATAATTTTTATTATGTTTTTATACAACAACAATAAAAACTGAATTAAAAGAGCTAAAAATGTACATTATTATTAATATTATTAATATAATAATAATAATAACTATTATTATTATACTTATTATTATTATTATTATTATTAATATTAGGGCCCAAGGACCCATGGCTATGACATCATCGCCATCACTCTGATAATGCTGATGGTTTAATCGTGCTGATGTCATAATCCTTCAATATTATTATTATTATTATTAGGGCTCAAGCACTCCGACATCAACACATGGATGACATGACTACATCATCGCCATCGCTCTGATAATGCTGATGTTTTAATAGTGCTGATGCTGTAATGTGCGAAGGCCCTCTTGTTATAGTCCTAAGGATTATTATTAGGCTCCAAGCACAATGACATCATCACGATGAATACAGACAAAAATCAGCACACAGATTGGAATCCGCCGCCATTGGGACGCCTGATTGTCTGGGCCCTGGGCGTGGCTAAGGGCCTTCACAGGAGATTTTGCCATATAGATCATAACCATTTGCATGTATGCTTGTGAAACTCTGTACACTTCTAGATCTCATTGAGCAATTGAACAATTTTTACTATGCATGTCATGGGCTCATGTCAACAATGTAAGTGTATTTTTTTTTTTGAGTAAAAACAATAACAACAAGAGGGACCTGCGCACCCTTTAGTGCTTGGGCCCTAAAAATTATGGGATCATATCAGGTCTATTATTATGCAAATCCTACCTCAGAGTATCAGCAACGTATAACTTTTTTTTCACTGTGGAATTATTTATTTTTTCAAAATGAAGCCGGGCAACATGCGGGCAAAACTAAGTACCCCTCATGATTCATTAGTTTGTAGACCCACTGGATATGCAAAGCTCTCATAAGGTAACACCACAAGATTTGCATTGGGTTGAAGTCTGGACTTCACCTTGATTTTTTTTTCTTTCTTTCAGACATTCTGATGTAGATTTACTGGTGTGCTTCAGATCATCGTCATGTTGCATGACCCAATTTAGACCAAGCTTTAGCTTTTAGTTGGACAGAAGCCCTCACATTTGCCTTTAGAATACTCTGGTATATAGAGGAGTTCATGGTCGAGTCAAATCATCGCCCTTTGATCGCTGTGAGCGACAGCAGGTAAGGGGTGTTTCTGCTGAAATGCTGTTCAACTCCACTTTGGTCTGATTTGTCCATAGGACATTGTTCCAGAATCCTTGTCGTTTGCTCAGATGCATTTATGATAACTTCATTAACTTCTGTTTAAACCCTTTCAAACAAATTGTATTTGTTCAGTCTTCTTCCAATTGTGATGTCTTGGACTTTAACATTAATCATCCTCAGCAAGGTCTGTAGAGTTTGAAAAGCAGTTTTTTTTTCTTTTGCGTTAATAATGCATGCTGCCACATTCACATTGGAATTAATTTAACATTCAAGTGTTTAAAAAAAAAAAAAACATATTTGATAGATACTGTTAAACCCGTGAATAATACTGTTAACACATAATTTCTACCTTCAACTCAATCCATAATTACATTAAAATCCTGTTGTATTAACTAAAATAATGCCCCCCACCCACTAAAAAACAAAACAAGACAAAACAAAACAGTTCATTGTGACTACAATGTATGCTTGGTTATATCTGTTTGAAGAAATTACAAATTAAACAATTATAATTTAGAAATGATTTAAATAATCCAGAAACAATGACATTAAAAAAATCACCATAAACAACAACAACGTCATCAAATTAAACTGTAAATAAAACATTCCCATACACATGTACATGATTTATTTCATGTATACAAATACTTTCTACAACAACATTTCTTTATATTTCATCTTGATCCAGTCAATAATTTTCCACAGTCTCTAGTTTATTTTGTTCTACATTATTTGCTGTTGTTACCCAAGCTGTACTTTGTGTTAACTATCTGGACTCTTTTCTGGCCGTCTCCAAAGCTAACAGTTGTTTCTCAATGCTCTTTACTTCGTGCTCCAGTGCTGCAATCTGTAGATTTGAAGATAAAGAACTAAGTTACATTTTAACATGGATAAACTGCTTTAAAAGGTACCGCTTTAAATACAAAATTAGACACCAAACATGTAGCTTAAACAATTTTCCGGTTTCCTACACAAGGTAAGAGTAAAAGTTCACCTTATTGCCCGTCTCCTGCCGAATGTGGTCAGGAACCTTCTCTGTGTAGTTTGGTAATCTTGTCCGAGACAGGAATTGCTCAAGTTTAAAGAGAAGTTTTTCTCTACGCTGAGAGAGCAGGAGCAGCTGGTTGTTATTATTACTGCAACTCTAAAATAAAAAAAATAAAAAAAAACAAAGTAAAGGGAATATATTGGCAAAGACCAACTGTGATACTGAAGTAAATGTTTAATTGTATTCGAATTGTACAAAGCAAAGAGTCTTATAAGCTGTGGTTGTTGGTGTATTTCTTATCACCTGCACATCAAGGTGTAACTGGATTGAATGGTCAGTCACCCCACTGGTGGTCCCTTCACGTGGAGGTGGTGCAGGGGAGAACGGGAGGGAGCCGCTGCCCCCCTGAGGACAGTGCAGATGAAGATTAGCGATCCGGCCCAGGATGCAGATAGCGTGACTGAAGCTGTGGAGTGTTTGTGCTTGGTCTGTTGTGCACACTGCCCACACTAAAGGAGGCGAAAGGAAACATGTCAGAACACATTACAGCGTTTTTAACAGCACCTTATTTGTCTTATAGCAACCAGCAGTACCTCAATCCTTACATAAAAATTATCATAGGTTTTAAAAGTAATGGATGTTTGAAATTTCCTTCTCGATCAATTAAGTAAGTTTGTATGTATGTATGTATGTATGTATGTATGTATGTATGTATCTATCTATCTATCTAACTAATCTAAAAAAATGAAATGGTTTACCACCGTTTATAGCCAGTGGTTTACCACAGAATATACTAATGGCTTACCACAGTTTAAACCAGAAGTTGCCTCAATATACATCAATGTTTTACCACCCTTTCTACCAATGCTTCAACCAATTACCTCAGTTTAGACCGATGGTCTACCACCATTTATACCAATGTTTTACCTTCATTTAAATCAGTGGATTACCTACATTTCACAACTAGATTATCTTCATCTACACAAATGGATCATCTCCATTTAAACCGTTAAATTATCTCCATTTACACTAATGGATTACCTTCATTTATGCCAATAGATTGCTTTAATTTACACCAATGGACTGGCCTTCATGTACACCAATGGATCACCTCAATGTACACCAATAGATCACCTCAATGTGCAATAATAGATTACCTCAATGTACACCAAAATATCACCTCAATGTACACCAAAATATCACCTCAATGTACGCCAATGGATCACCTCAATGTGCAATAATGGATTACCTCAATGTACACCAGTAGATCACCTCAATGTACACCAAAATATCACCTCAATGTACGCCAATGGATCGCCTCAATGTGAAATAATAGATAACCTCATTGTACACCAATATATCACCTCAATGTACGCCAATAGATCACCTCAAAGTACGCTAATGGATTACCTACATTTACTCCAATATAATTTTATTTACAACAATAGATACAAAAATAGGACCAAATTTATGTATACCAATGGATTACCTCCATTTACACAATTGGACTGCCTCAATTTGCACAAATCTGTTACCTCAATTTATCAATTAATCACTTTTCCTTACACCAAAGGATTAACCCCAGATTACACCTTCATTTACGCAAATGTTCTACCATCATTTATACCAATGATTTTCCTCTATTTACCCCAATGAATTACTGTACTTCTGTTTACAACAATATTTTGCACTACTTACACTACCGCTCAAGAGTTTGGGATCACTTTCTAACTCCATGCTCGTTCCTAATTTTTATTTCTTTCTACATTGTAAAGCAATGCTGAAGGCATTTAAAATGTACAATAATTTACATTTACATTTACAGAAAGTGCTTTGAAATTTCCATCACTGGATAGATCCTTACACTGGGAGTTAGGTTTCTAGGATACTAACTAAGAGTTTCTTTTTTTTCTTTTTTTTGGGGTGGGGGTGGGGGGGTGATTAGTCCAAGTATTGAAGAAACAGATACGTCTCGAGTCGCCGATTAAAAATACCCAAAGACTCAGCTGTACTGACATCTAGAGGAAGTTCATTCCACCACCTACAGTAGGTGCCTTCTTTGATCCCTAAGAGATGGTGGGATGAGGTGAGCAGTGATGGAGGATGTTGTGATTAGGGCTTTGAGGTAAATAAATGCTTGGTCATTTTTAGCTTTGTAGGCTAGCATTGGTGATTTTGGAGACTAGTAACTTCAGGAGAGGTAAGTTTTGGTCTTGCCTTCCTGGGAAGATCTTCATGAGAGACAGTTACATCATGGTGCTGGATGGGTTTTGCAAACGCACTTGACACAATACTGTTCTTACAAGAACTGTTCCAGAACAGCTGACCTTCATGTCTTAAAATAACAACTGACTATTGTTGTTGATGTTAATTAATTACCTAATTAATTACCATATGTGTTATTTCATAGTTTTGAAAGTCCCAGAATTGTTCTACAATGTAGAAAATAAATCACTTGCAAGGTTTGTAGACAATACAAATAATACAAATTTTACACTGTTGTTACACTAAACCTCAGAAAAATGCTGACACTGTAGATATTGTCCGAACAAAGAAAAGGGGAAAAACAGACATAATTCAATAAAACTCACTGTCAGGTCTTTCCCTCGTCATGTGACGCTGGGCTCTGAGTGACCTGGCCACCCTGACCACATCCTGTACCACGGGAAAATCGGCTTCCTCTTCAGGAAAGTGCCAATGCTCCTGCGGAAATCATGAAAAAGAACAATAAGAGTGGAAACAGGAAACAGCCGAGAAGCAAAGCAGCCAGACTGTCCTGTGTTGAGTGAGGAATAAAACATTGGGGGGGAGGCTATTATGGGGAAAATTTAAAATGGCAAGGCACTGTGATGCAACACTATGCAAAGCTAAGGCCTGCTACCACCCAGAGGCTGTTTATTGTCCAGCAGCAGCATGTCATGAATTGTTTAGACCACAGCAATTATAATGCTTAATGAAAGTTTATGATGTAGCTCAGTCAATGGCTCACCAGCTGAGAGGCTGTTGGATATGGCTGCAGACACACACTGGCTGAAAGTGGAGTAGGGTCGGGGCTAAAGGGCTGCAATCTTTGCCAGAGCTCTTCTGTGAGAAAAGGCATGAAAGGGGAAAGGAGGCGGAGAGAGACGGACACGCAGTGATAGAGCACAGCGGTGGCAATCTGCCTCTCTTCATTTTGCACTTCAGTTTTATTCACGTCCTGTTTCAAAACTGGCTTCGTGCATTCCTAGGGAAAGAAGGAAAGAAGTACAGAAAGAGACACAAAAATAAGAACGAAGGATGTGTATGTTAAACAGTGAAATAGGAGCCCCTTTCATGTTTGACGCTTCATAACAATTAAATATTTTTAAATAAAAATAATTATCTTTTTACAAATATGACCAAAAATGTGTGTTATTGAAAGCAGTAGCAGCATATGTTTGAGGATCGAAGAGAACTATGTTTAGGTGTTGTAATTAAGACGCTCTTTTGAGAGTGCCAGGATATGTTTTCATTTAAAAAACTTTCATTTAAAACAGTGGATCACCTCAATGTACACCAATGGATCACCTCAATGTACACCAATGGATCACCACCATTTACGCCAGTGGATCACTTCAATGTACACCAATGGATCACCTCAATGTACACCAATGGATCACCTCAATGTACACCAATGGATCACCACCATTTACGCCAGTGGATCACTTCAACGTACACCAATGGATCACCTCGATTTAGGTCAATGGATCACCCTAATGTAAACCAATGGATCACCACCATTTACGCAAGTGGATCACTGCAATGTACACCAATGGATTACCTCAATGTACACCAATGGATCACCTCAATGTACACCAATGGATCACCACCATTTACGCCAGTGGATCACTTCAACGTACACCAATGGATCACCTCGATTTAGGTCAATGGATCACCCTAATGTAAACCAATGGATCACTACCATTTACGCAAGTGGATCACTTCAATGTACACCAATGGATCACCTCAATTTAGTCCAATGGATCACTTCAATGTACACCAATTGCAAGTTGCCAATAAGTTACAACCATATATCTATCAAATACTGTATGTTTAAGTTCAAAGCCCATCTCAGTGCATGAATCATTACCTTCTTTATAACTTTAATAATAGACCATTAAGCGTAATGCATTAAGAAACATTATCTCAAGTAAAATACAGTTTTATAAACAGTAATCAACACAGAGTTTGATTGATTACTGTAAACTCACCAGATACACATCGCAGAGGCTGTGGAGCCAGAAGGAATGCAGAGCAGAGGTGACCGTGTGGAGCTCATAGCTCTCAAAGCCTTTATCACACTGTATTACTGTACTGTAAAGTCGCGAACAGATCCATCTGTCTATTCTCGACACAGGAAAGGTCTGAGACAGAGTAATAAGGAGAAGGAATCAATAATAGAAGCAGTGAGGTTATACTTACACTAGCCCATTCAAATTGGTTTATAATCACAGCACAGCTTTGCTACGGTTGGGTCTGAGTCTACTGGGATTTGGGAACTCACAACCTTCTGGTGAAGACCATAGAGCTTTAACCACTGAGGTACCACTGCTCCAGGTTAAACACCTATTTTAAAATGCAATGATTTATGAAATATTCCTGGTCTAAATAACTGATCACTATACTATGGAAACATGTACAGTATCCTTAGAATGCAATCATACTGTATAAGACACTAAACACTCAAACCAAACACAGGGGAACTTCGTGTTCTACCTCCTCCAGTGGCACCAGAGGAGCTCCTGCATCCTGCAAAGCTCCCAGAGTGAATCGAACCGTCTGCCACATCTTATTACAGAAGTGTCTACAGCTCAGGACCTGAGACACGGACATGCTGATATCCTCTCCTGAAAGACAGAACCACAGAGAAGATCTCTTCGCCTTGTTCACTGTAGTTTCGCGGCAGATTGCACCGAGCCATGTTCGTTCCAAGATCCTGCCCGAAGGCCACGCCTCTTCCTCTTTGACTGACAGCGACAGAAGTTCACTTACCTTGAGCTTTATAGGAGCAGAGCGCAAACCGCAACGCGTCTGTCCCGCATTCTGGGATACCCTTTGGGAAATCTTTCCTCTGCGGCGTGAGACACAGAGGACACGAGGTTGAAATGAGCCAGTGGAGATGAGAGAGGACGTGTTGGAAGTGAGTGGAAGGTGATGTCTCGTATACTGACCTGTGCCTCCAGGGCGACCGCTCGCTCTCTTGCATCCAAGTTTCCTTCCATTACTTTTTCTTGAAGACTCTAAACACAAGGAGGAGAACGTTATGCTTTATGTGAACGCCAGATATACAGTATATCATATGTATTATTATGTCTCATTAGTTCACTGCATGTCTAGAACAGGTGCATTGAATAAAAAAAAATTAATGAATAGCACAGCTGCATGATTTGATAAAAAAAAGTGATTATTTTGACGCTTATTCTAATAAACTCTACTGTAGATACATTGCTGAGTATGCGATTAAATAATTGCACAGGTCGCTATCATGATTTAGATTTTTTATTTTACACAATTAATTGCGCAGCACTACAGAACAGTGACAGCAGTTACGTTTTAATGCTTAGCCATTAATGTTTAGTCCATGGCTATGAATAAATCTACGTAATGATTGCTGGAGCAGGTGGCATGGTCGAGTGTTGTTTGTGGACAGGTTAAACCAGCAGTGTATGATCACCACCTGTTTACTTATACGTGCTTTGTTCGTCCTTTCAGTAATGTAGAACGAGACAACTGGGTGACCTGGCTCTAAACCCACACACACACACATACACACACACACACGGAGGATGAGCTTGCACGTGAAGTGAACTTAAGGAGTGCGATGTAGTGAGACGGTGTTTTTGTTAGGGCTTGTTTTTAAAGTTTTAAAGAGCGGCAGAGAAAACTATAAGGGTCTGCCTGCTTTGCGAGTTCTCCGTCTCGTACGCTGACACAGTTCATGTTCACCGACAATTTACCAGTAGATGCATGAACTCTGAACAGATGTGATGCATCTGTTTTGAACTTAAAGTAGAAAATAAACTCATTCCTTTTTTTGTTCAATCAGGTTATAAAAGTATGATAAGCAGATTAAGGGTAAAAAAAACAAACAAAAAAAAAACGATGTAGTCTCTCGTCTGGCACATTGTATCAACCTCTAGCTAAATCCTTTACATCATCACAAACGTCTTGCTTGACTGAACACAGATTCTGTACTCTTTTAGTTTAACATGACGTTTTCCTTTCCATTTTCCTATTTTCCTTTTTATTTTCATGATTATGATCCAGGAGTTTATATCCGACCCTTTTTTTAGTGTCTGATTAATATAGTTAATTAAGCAAGTTCACATGAGATGGGTGTGATGGAACAGCACAGCCGTAATGTGGTCATGGGCACGAGGGCGCAGCCCGGCGACCTCGAGTGTGATATTACTTCTATACAACAGCTCTATGATTTGGAGGGATTAATTAATCGCAAGGACTGTAGCAGAGCTGGCGACTGACAGTTAGTGTAATTAAAAGGTTTTAATTCTGTAGCTAAAAGGTGAGGAGAATAAACCATGAAGGTGGTGGACGGTCCTGTAAATCTTGTGAGTTGCTCTGTACATTTCCACTTATTCCACTTTAGGATATCAGCTCTGTTAATACATTATGGGTTCAATCCCAAAAGGGAAGCAAGTGCACTATGTAACAATCATTAGATTAGAAAGGGAAATTTGGGGGCCTCTGAGTGGCGCAGTGGTAAAGCGCTCGCCCTATCATCCGGAGATCGAGTGTATAATAATAATAATAATAATAAATAAAATGTCTGCGGTTACGTGTGTTAAATGTGTTATCAGTGGTTTACAGATTTTTTATGTGTATTAACAAATTATCCGTTAATTTCATTTCGTTTTTCACATTTCATGTGCGGAATTGCTAGACATTCTTTTATGAGACGAAAAAAGTCCATCGACGACTAGAACCCGTTCATTGATTGATTCTCTCAGAACTGTTTTTCTTTGAGGGCTGTGAGGCTTTTACTCTGATTACAAGCAGGACTGTCAACTCCTAGGAAATCTGCCGTCAGCGTACCTCCAGAGAGACACCCGAGATTACATCCAGAGGGTCGATGACGTTCCCCAGAGACTTGCTCATCTTCCGACCGTGCTTATCTCTCACCAGGGAGTGGAAGAGCACCTGAGAGAGATCAGAAAGTCAGAGAGTCGGGCGCAGATGTGCTGAGGATGCAGCTTTTAGACTTTTTAACTCCTCAGAAAAAAAAAAGAAAAGAAAAAAAGGGAATAAATCTGAATATATTTGCACATTATTTATTATACACTGTGTCAAAATGTAAAAAAAAAAAGAAAAAAAGTTTGTATTGTATTTTATTAACCGTACCACATAAACATAGAAAGTTTCTAAAAAAAAAACTTTTTCATTAAAGGATTGGCAACAAGATGAGTACAGTACCTGTTTAAAGGGCAGCTGTCCTGTCAGCTCAGTGCCTAGCATTACCATCCGGGCCACCCAGAAGAAGATGAGGTCGCTTCCTGTTTCCAGAATGGTGTTGGGATAAAAGTGCTTCAGGTCATCGGTCTGGATAGATGGATGGATGGGGATTGAACTTAATGTACTGTATGCTTTTTTCTCTTTTAAACCCTAATTGTGTTTACATGATTTTCAAACCCGAATCAAGCCAGAGGAAAATGGTTGTACCTGCTCCGGCCAGCCCAACATCGCGAAAGGGAAAAGACCAGAGGAGAACCACGTGTCTAACACATCTGGATCTAAGACATTAAAGCACAAAGATTGAACATCATCTCAGACTTATGGCCTGGCGAGTCTCCAGTCAAACATTCTTCATACCGTTACATCATTACCGAACTACAGCCGAGTCTGAGGACCGTCATTCTATTCACCTCGGGTCAGGACAACAGCGTGAGGGTCCACTCCAAATTTGGCAGCAGCGCGCTCCCTGGCCTCTGATTCACTCCGGCCCCAGACCCACCGCTCCTGCTCCTGGAGAGAGAGAGAGAGAGTGAGAGAGAGAGAGAGAGAGAGAGAGAGTGAGAGAGGCGTGGTCATGGCACTGTTTGTCAACGCTTGTTTGTTCGACTGATTACAATACACTACACTAAAGACATGTAATGGCAGGTGCACTCGTCCCTGATCAAAGCCAAACAAAGAAACAACAATGAGACGATGTCAGCTGCTCATACCTCCTGTGTGGGGGAGCGTGGGGACGTCACTGTGTACGCTGGAATCTGATGTCCCCACCAGAGTTGTCTGGAAATGCACCAGTCGCTGCAGGAGGTGTGTACACGTTACAGCGTTATTAAGTATTTACACCTTAAACTTTCCACATTTTCTAGTAAACCTGGGACTGAAATGGCCCTCATGTCTTGAATCTGCATAAATAACCCATAAAGGCCTCTTTGTTGCTGTTCCAGCTAATGCCTCCTTACCCAATTACTTGACTTTTCAGTGGACGACCTCCTCTGGACAGCGTCAAGGTTTATATAGTTAAATAATGGATGCAGTAGAACTCTGCAGGAAAAACTCTGTTTGGAAAATCTTTTTTTTTTTTTTTTTTTAAAGAGCCTTGGTCTTTACGTATGTTTTTTTTTTTTTTTTTTCAGGTCAGGTTTATTTATATTTAGGTCACTTGACTTTTTTTGTGCTTGACCACGAGTGGTGTTCAAGTCAAACTGGGACTTTTGATTGTGCACTGATGCACTCATCCCAGTGTTTCACTCATTCAAGGTAGAAAGTGTTCTCAGTACGACAGCCTCCCAGGAACTCCTTTAATGGACCAAGCATGTGGAAATGGCTTGGAGCGCGGTCAGGACTGTACAAGGGATGTGGAGATAATTCCCAGCTGTTTGTGAATGATTGTGTGCACCGTTCACACAGACAAATGTGTCTCTTCTGCAAGTTGCGATGAGTTATCTGTCGATTTTTGAAAATCAGGTTTACAGGAACGACTGCGATCGGACCCCGATCAGAATCGTCATTCACGGACTTCTTTAAAATATGTGCACCATTCAAATGTTGTAATCGCGGCTAAGAGTCTCATAACCGTAATCACTGTAAACGTCAATCGCTTCATTCGCGAGAAATTTCATCACGAGTCCTGGTTTGACTTGAACAACCACTGTAATTCTCAAATTATGTAACAGACGATGGTATCTAGGTGCTCCAGAGCTAGTTTAGTAATTTTATAGATATTCTTTTGTAAACTATATTCATTATTCTTCGTTATTAAAGATGTAGCTCTGTGACATACAGTACAATATAATCCCAATTAAATCCATTTCAGTAGCATTACAGTATGTAAAAAAAAAAAAACAGGGGGGTGAATATTTATGTACATTATTATGTTAAAGAGAAAATCGTATCAGGATAACCGTGAATTTTTTATTTCTCATAAACAGCAAAGAAAAAAAACGAGGTGCTGCTTTTTATTAAATAAGCAGCTTCTCTATTTTCCTTTAACCGAGTGTCAGAGCATAAATGACATCACAAAAGTCAACATGCGTCTATAACCTCCCGTGTCCTTTCCCCTGCGGCGAACTTCCTTTTTTACGCCTATTTGTGCTGAAATCATTAACGTTCGACTTTATCAAGAAAAGCAGAAGGTTTTCAGGTTTCCTGTTTCAGAGATAAAGAGAAAACAAGTTCACATCTGGTCACGACACTATAACTAACCTGATGTTAGCCAGCCAGTTCTTCCACGTTTTGCTGTAGAAGTGAGGAATTATCTCCAGCTCTCCGTCATCCACGGCCTGATGGTGGTAATAAGAAGATTTCACGCAGACCATCGATATCATTATCATTATTATTATTATTATTATTATTAATAAGCTGGCATGTGTAGCTACAATAAGAGGATCATTTTTCACATACTTGAATTGCCTTCTGTGCCATCTCCTCACATCGAACAAACCACTGTTTCTTCAGCAGAGGCTCGATCACGTCTCCGGATCGGCTGCAGGCAGAGAGACGCATCGAATCAGGACCAAAAAAAAAATCTACATTATGCAATTATGCAGTTTATTACCGATCTCTGGAAAGGACATGGAATGATTTTTTAAAAATTATTATTCCTGTGTTCGAGGTCAAGAAATCTTCATGATTTACTTTATTCACGCTTAATGTTCTCCATTAATAATACTGCACCCATATTTTGGATAATTTGTGCTTCTGGTAATTATTCCGAGCAGTGAGCTAATAAACTTTCCACCAGCTGTTTGAATGATCCAAAATTATGGTCAATGTTGAGGTCATATCATGATATAACTCCACATTTTCGCCACGTACTGTACCAAAGGCATCAATTATGTAGGATGGAGCAAATATACAAGGAGCATTCAAATCAAACCGGGATTTTTGATTGTGCAGAATAACAGAACACAGTTATGAGGGTAAAATCTCCCTTTATTTCTCTATATACTCCCCTGATACACTAATGCACAAATCCCTAAGGTAGAAAGTTTCCTCAGTACACCAAAGTCATTATCGGACTGCCTGCTTCATGTCTTAAATGGCCCAAACACTTGTGAAATGGCTTGGAGCGAGGTCAGGACTGAGAGTTCCTGTAATGGAAAAATAAAAATTACATAAAACCTTTGTTGATCAAACCAAGTAGTTTTTTTTTCTCCCATTAAAGTAGAGGGCCATTAAAGGAGTTCCTGGGAGGCCAGTGTTTCAGAAATGAAGCAGGCTGAATCCGATCATGGCTCCAACACATTCTGCGCAACCAAATGTCCCAGTTTCACTTGAACGCCCCTTGTAAAATACCCATCTTGCATTGCTACAGAAGATAAAACGACACCTAAGCTGATACCGTATTTTAAGATGATACTGTAGAGGTTGGACGTAAGGGCTGCTCTTGTGGTAGTTTGGTGTATAATAATGACAAAAGAAAGACTGATCCACTGAATGCTTTCTCTGTAGTTACCAGGAATGGGCAATTATTTTGTAATTATTTAAATGTTTTTGTATATGAATTTTTTTTTTTTACAGTAACGCTCTTACTTATGATTGAGTTTGATTTGTTCTTAAGTCCGTCAAAGTGAGTCTTATACGCCTTTGACATATACAACGTACAGCATACTAATGTACAGTGGAACCTTGGATTACGAGCATAATTCGTTACGGAGACGGGCTCGTATTCCAAAATTTTTCCAATAAGAAATAATGGAAACTCAAATTATTCGTTCCACAGCCCAAAAAAATTAATAATTAAAATTAAAATTAATTAACACAAAATATAAAGTAAAAATTTAACAAATTAACCTGCACTTTACCTTTGAATAAATTCCGACAAATAAGTGTTTCCGTTTGTGCGCGCGGGCGCTGTGTATGTGTGTGTGTGTATGTGTGTGAAGTAAGAGGAGGAATCAGCCCCTCCCCCTTCTAATCTTACACAGTAAACCTTTCTCTTCTCTTATTTGAATTTCACACACACACACACACACACATTAACGGAAAGACTGCTTTGTCAGAAAAATTTGCCAGGAACATCGCTAATAACACTCGCGTGAGCGCTTAATAACGGAATCACTGCTGTAAAGTAAAACAAATAAACAAATGAACCACACGTTACCTTTGAAAAGAATTGCGACAGAGCAGAGTTTCTGTGTAAGGCAGAGAGTGTGTGTGAGAGGGGGTGGGGGTGGGGGGGTGGGATTGTAAAGGCGAAAGTGTGTGTATAACGACAGAGAGGGAGAAAATGGATTTTCAACCTCTCTAATGTGACTTTCTTTTGCTTTACACGCGCACACATGTATGTTATAATGAACAGTACACGCGCCCTGTACAAACACGCTTACAAACACAAAATAAAATATGTTTTACACACACATTTTTACACACGTGGTCACAGTGTTATAGTAAACGGTACACACGTGCATGGATGTTGATTATATCCGTAAGAGATGCGCACTAAGACCCAGCAGGGGAGACGATTAACCACAATTCCTCAGCACAAGAGAGAGAAAAACCGTTGGCTCAGTTGTGATTACGTGATGCTCGGCGTCAAAACAAGAAGCGCATGCGTGATACATGATACTCGGTGCTCGTAAACCAAGACTTGTTAATTTTCCAAATCAAAATTTATTAAAAATCTTTGCTCGTCTTGCAGAACACTCGCAAACCGCGTTACGCAATCCGAGGTTCCACTGTACATGACTAAATCTCTGTCCTCTTTCCCCACACTGCCATCATGTGGCCAAAACATAATCACACCTAAGCAAATGAATCTCACAGTGAAATGTACAGTAAGTGTTGTCTTAGCACATTTGAATCGCGAGGGGAATCGCGGACACCATTTGGTCTCAGAGCTGTTTTCCACTGTACTGGACTGTGAACTCTGTTTTGTTGAGGATTTTTATAAATGATGATTATTCACCATCAGGACAACTTTTTTCCATCATCGTGCCCCCGGACTGATTCATTGAAACCTGTAAGGTCGAGTCATTTCTTCCTCACAACCATAATTCCAGATCTAAACACTGAACAAATTAAAAACGTGAATAATTCAAATAGCCTTAATTTACCTTCCTGATTGGTCATGATTTTTTTCTCTAAATCTCAGCTCACCTGCAAATCGGTAAAGACATGGGATGATCCCTCTTCCCCCTGAACAACTCCTTCTCCATCAATGCGCTAACCACGCGCTCCCTAGCGTCAAATCGCTTCAGTCCCTGAGACGAAGAAAAGAAAACGAGAAATTTTCAGATCTTTGTCATTTCCAGTACATTCAGATGTAAAGGTGGGGAAAAACCGATCATATCGCGGTGATGAAGAGTTCAGCACCTCGAGCCACGGGCCACAAAGGGGCGTCATGGTTCCGTCTCCCCCGATCACGGTGAGGCGAGGTAACGAGTGTCTCTGAGAGAGTCGGAAGTCGGTGTGATCGTGAGCCGGGGTCAGCTTCACCGCTCCTGTCATGTAACAGGAATGTAAAAATATACATCTTAGTTTTTATAATAAAGCAGTGACAATATCAACAATAAAATGTTAGAAATGACACAATGCCATTTTTCCTGATGCTGTTTACATTCTTATTATAAAAGCTTTATTGTCTTTTGTTACTGAAGCAGTTTACAGTTAAACTCTTTCACACTTTCAAACAAAAATAAAAAGTATACAGTGCAAATATAAAAGCAATCCCGACAAAAGAAATAAAACAATTATACGTCTTTATGTATACATAAATGCGTTCCTTTTCCAAAATTTGTTACAGGACCCGGTATCATCTCTAATAAGAAGGTCCGACATACCCGTCCCTAATTCCATGTCCACCATCGTGTCTGTGATTACGGGTAACAGCCTGTCTGTAAACGGATGTCTGCATTGTTTTCCATGGAGATCCTAACAGCAAAAAACATCTCATATATTCTATAATCACTGTATGACTTGTGTGTGTATATACAGTATTTCAGTGTGTATGTGTGTGTGTGTGTACCTGGTATCGAGGATCATCAGGGTGCACAGCGATGGCCACATCTCCCAGCATGGTCTCGGGACGAGTAGTCGACACAGCAACCTCTCCTTCTAGCAAAAGCACAACAGCAGCAAGGACCTCAGGACCAACTGCACAATTCAGTCCAAAACCTTTTTTAAAAACTTTGATCAGAATAGAAAACTCTCACGCTGTCCCTCTATCGGGTAGGCGAATGTAACCATGGTGCCGAATTCGACTTTCCGCTGGTAGCCAGGAACAGACAGAAGAGTCCGGCCTGATAACTGCTTGGAGTCGACCTGGACACAAAGACGTCCTGTATATCAGGGTTTAGGTCTGAAGATGACTTCAAAAAAAGGCTTCAAAAAAAGAATAATAAGAACACCATTCTCACATAGCCAGTTGTCACTAGTTTTTCAGGTAATTAGCACAACTCTTCAGCCAGACAGGCGAGAACTAATTAGTGACATCACCAGTTTTGTGCACAGGGAGGCATATGCTGTCGTAACACTTTTGACCACTACTGTAATGTTATCTCCGTTTCATAACCGTCACTTTCACTTCATGTTTTCTTTAGTACGACACTTAATAATGAAACTTACTCATAACATGAAAATATGAAAAAAAAAAAACTCCACTGAACTTCTTTTAAATGAACTTCTTTTAAATCGCTGTTTAGTCATGTTTAGATATTCAGTTGGATCTCCAATGTGTGTGTGTGTGTGTGTACAAACAAAAAAACCTGCTTTAAAAATTTTTTTTTAACATATTTACATTTTTGTATTTTCCAGAGTTTAAACAAGCCAATTAGACCCCTCCCCCCAATGTGACCTCATATAAGAAGCTCCCCTCCCCTAGCATGTTGCTCAGCTCTGCTGCTCTCTAGAGGCTCAGCAGTAGCTCATGTACATAGGTATTGAAACGGAACGTTTCAAAGAGTTTCAAAGAGTTTAATGTATGAAAACAAGCATCATCTGAGTGGTTCCTTTCTTCCTTCTCTAACGCCATGCCAGCTCCTACGGCCATATTTTTGTTATTTGTTATATATTAAAAATAGATAAGATTTTTTACGAAACTAAATTTGGATTAACTTGTTTAAAAACTTTTTTAAAAGTGTCAACAGGATAAAACAAGTAAAAATCACAGAATCACAGAAATCAATTACTTGATTCATTATTTAAAAAATTATTTGGAGAGCCCTGAGACCGAGGTTAACTTCATACAGAAGTAGTAAAATATGGGACTGTTATGTTTTGTGAATCCGCTGCATACGTTCACACTGTCTGTATTAAACTGGGTTCTTTTTTGTACCTCGATATCGGAGATGGCTGACTCCAGTGCACAGCTCCAGTTGACCAGGCTTTCCGAGCGATAGATCAGCCCCGAATCACACATCCTGACGAAAGCCTCGGTCACGGCGTTACTGAATCTCTGAGAGCGGACATGAAAAAAGTAACAATCATAGTTTGACAGGACAGTTTTTCTCTCTCTACCAGTTCAAATTTAGATAATTAGTGTTTGCGAAGATTACGGCTTACTAGTCCTGCACCGTTTGTTGTAACCACATGAAAGAGGTGTCAAATCATTCGGCTTATTAAGGATAGGGTGCTTTTGACATGACTTTTCTAAGGGGTGGGTAGGAAAATGCCCCAGCATGGGGCAACTGAAATATAATGGTAACTTCCATAGGAACATTGAACCTGAACCTAACTGTGGATCGTAGAGACGCGGGGGAGGGCTCATTTAACTCTGGCAACCAATCATGATGCTCAGCAGCAGCTCATTGACATAGGTATTGAAACGGAACGTTTCAAAAAAGTTTCAAAAAGTTTAATGCATGAAAACAAGCATCTTCTGAGTGGTATATGTTTTTTTTCTTTCTTCCTTTTCTAACGCCATGCCAGCTCCTACGGCTATATTTTTGCTAGCATCATGCTAACTATATTAGCATGATGCTAGCAACATCATTAGAATGTCACTAACATGATGCTAGAGTGATTAGCATGTTGCTAGCATGGCTCCAATGTTATGGCATGGCTAGTCCTAATTTTACAATCCTCTAGATTTCGGCTTTCATCTTAAATTTTATAGTCGTTTCCAGCCTCCACATTACACTCCACAAAATGTAATTAAACACCATTATCAATAGAGAATGTAATCTGTATACTCTGGATACTGATGGAGAATACTAAAATGTTAAAAAAAATTTAGATTGCTTATTAATTATGCAAACTAATATTCTATATGGAAGGAATCCTTGTGTATGACTTGTTAGTATAGAAACCACAACAAGCGCATTAATGTAAACCTGTGAAGTGATTTGCAGGCAGAACCACCGTCAGAGCTGCTGTAACCGAAAATTAATCAACACCTTCTGACCAATCAGGTTTAAGCAGGTGTCGTGTGTTACCGTGTCCATGGTGAAACAAGTCCGGCTCCAGTCCAGCGAAGCTCCAAGTTTCTTCAACTGTCGATAAATCTCATCTCCTTTCCTGCAACGCAAAAACACCCGACACAAACCATGGAAATGTAAAAATCTAAATTCTACTCAAAAGAAAAAAACAAAACAAAAACATAACCTGTTTCTCAGACTCACTCGTTTTTCCACCTCCACACCTCCTGCAGGAATTCCTCTCTCCTGTAGTCCTGTCTGCGCTTCCCATGCTCCTGTAACAGCCTCCTCTCCACCACAGCCTGAAACAAACAGAAAGAAAAATCTACAAAAATCTACAGCCCTGAGGTAAACATTCACGATACTGCAACAAAATACGAGGGGCGTTCAAGTCAAACCGGGGCTTGTGGGATGAAGTTTCTCTGAATGCATGAAGGCGTTAAAAAACCCTCCAGCACAGTACAGTGATGAGACTCTTAGCCACAGTAAGACATTTGAACGGTGCAAACGTTTTAAAGAAGGCCCAAATTACATTACTGTAAAAAAGTATTTGCCCCCCGCTTTCCTGATTATTTATTAATTTTTTTTGCCATAATTTGTCACACTTTAATAATTGAAATCATCAAACAAATCACAATATCAAAAAACAGGGTAATGATGGTTTTATTTTTATTTTTTATTTATTTTTTATGTCCAAAGCTTTTTTCCTTAATAAATGATATCATCATCTAAAAACTGTATTCTGTATTTACTCGGGTTATTGTTGTGTAATATTAAAATTAGTTTGTAGAGCTTAAGTGTGACACAAATGCAAAAAAAATTATTATATATAATAAAAATCCAAATACATTGCACGGCAGTGTATATAGAAAAATAAAGGGAGTTTTTACTCTCATAACTCTGTTATTCTGCGCAATCAAAAGTCCCTGTTTGACTTGAACGTCTGGTATATATCACAGGATTAAAAGAGGATACCTGGGTGGCGATGCCAGCATGGTCACAGCCCGGCACCCACAACACTCTGTAGCCTCGCATTCGTCTCCTGAACAAGCAAGAGCTGATCATATCAGATGTCTTTCATGTATAAATGATTACAAAATATATAAATATACCACAGCACTATTACAGCACTCGCTGTAATTAAATTAATCAATGATGTTGTTATATAATTTATACATTAATGTACTGTTACTATAGTGACAAGATGTTCACGGATACTTGTACGGTGGCGCAAAGTCGAATGAATGTCAGATTTTTATCAAACAAGAAAAACGTATAATCATTGACATGGTAAATCTTTCGGCAAGGAGACTTGAACGTCTCCAGTGTTACAAGCAGTAGGTTTCCCTGTCATGGCAAAGTCTTCAGGTTTCTCTTTAACAAGACAAGATTTATTTTTGTCTTAATAATTTCCAGAAAGAGAAAAGAAAAGCTGGTGAATTTCATTCATACAGTAGTTTGTTGTGACCGAGTAATCTGATTGGACGAGAGGAATTCCACAAGGTGTTATAATGGACTGTAACAGCACATGGACATTTAACTACTGTATATGCATCACTTTGTGTCACAGATGCTCTAGTAAATATTAATTACACAGGCTATTGCAACATAGATGAAAGAAGGTCAGTAATGAGGAAAGAGTAGCTGCCTGGCAAAACCCACATTGTAATCCAGTCACAGGAGAACAAACACATCTGATAACCATCTGTTATGCCATCTTAAACAACACTTTGTCCCCGTAATAAGTTATTTTTAATAAAGTCTTAATAACATCTTAATTGCTTAAGAGATTTATGGTTGATTATATTCAACTTTTGGCTACATTGTACTGGACAGAATTTAAAACTACTTTCAGCCTGGTAATTACACTAAATGTCAGTCGCCAGCTCTGCTAGTCGCGGTTGGTTAGTTCCACCAGTCGCGTATAAGGGTTCGTGCTAGTGGAGCAAAATAACTGCTTAAAACAAACGAATCGTAATCTGTAGATACTCCATGGTGTTTCTGGAACTGTGATGTAAAAGCAGGATCAGACTCGAGGTCGTGTTGTTGATATTCCACACAACAGCACTCGCTCTCATGTGACATTCCTTAATTATAACAAGAGCGATGTTGCTTCATGTTGGATATCTGACATCATTAAACGCACCAATACAGTGATAGTTATCATCTGTTGTTTGTTAATAAATTGAGATGGCGGCTTGTCGTGATATAACAGAAACACATAACAAGTCATAGGACAGACATAAGCCAGTATTCACCAGCGAACCAGAGCGTCCTCGATTGCCACCGTGAGAGCGTGGCCGAGGTGCAGCGTGCCCGTCACGTTCGGTGGTGGTATACAGAGTGAGAAATGTTTATCCACAGCTTGCGGCATCTCACCCTAGGGAAATTTTTTTTTTAAAGAGAAATAATATGTAAATAAGAAAACATATCCTTGTTTATTTAAACAGATAAGGACAAAACCAAGCAAGAAAAGCTGACTAAAAGCTGTGATTATGAGCGCTTACATGCTTGTCAGGGCTGAAGAATCCCTGCTGCTCCCACCACTGATACCAGCACGACTCCACATACTCCGGGCTGTAGGACTGTGGAAGGGGCAGAGTGCTATCTGAGGAATGATACATACACTGAGGTTTAATATTCGTCACACATCTACAGCTGAAGTTCAATACACATCTTCCTATCTATACAGTATATAAGCAGTACTACATTATAATAACAGCCTGTACAGTACCTTTCTTCTCTCCGGGTGTGAATGCAGCAGGGTATGTTATCTTTTCTTTTTCTGACCATTTCATCCCCCCGTTGTCAACATCCTAAAAAGGTCAAAGGTATAGCAAATGAGTATAGTCTTGATCAAACAGCCACAGATTTAATGTCATAGATTCAAGAGCTAACATTGGAAATAACCCACGCTGCTGAGTATAGCCGTCTCTCTCTTTCTTTTCCGCTTGGCCTTTTCTGTTTGAGACCTAAGAGACTGTAAGGGTCGTGATGATGATGATGAGGAAGATTGAGAAGACAGTCTGCATCTCCATGCATGCCACACGTCAGATCCTGGTCTGAAACATTTGCTACAGGTTGGCCTCCACATGACCTGAAGGTACAGAGAAGGTAGAGAGGTTCACATCATGATTTCTGTGTAAAGGTTTCTGTGTTCGAGTCAAACCGGGATGTTTAAAAACTCCCTTTATTTCTCTAGATAATCCCCTGCTACACTAATGCACTTATCCCAGCGTTTCACTCGTGCTTGGATACCATAAGGTAGAATGTTTTCTCTGAACATCGGAGCCACGATCAGACTGTCTGATACGTCACGTCTGAAAGGATCAGGTGTTGAATGCAGTGAGCTCCAAAGCCACCTCAGCTGGAATCGTCATTCATGCACTATTCAAATGTTTTACTGCAACCAAGAATCCCATCAAGAGTTCTGTGCTTGAAGTCTACGGGAAATGTATATTGCTTTTTCACCTTCAATCAAAAGAAATTTCCTCACATGTCCAGGTTTGACCTGAGCACCCTTCGTATCCTCCTACAAAACATGCCTTTATTCCTGAGTTATCCCTAGTAACGCCCAGTTCCCCAGTAATGCCAGGAATTTTTATTTTTATATAATCTAGATTTTAACAATAATAGCATGAATTAATGAGTTAATGGTTTTTTTTCTTTCAGTGAAAAACATTTTACTCAGTGAAAGACAAATTTAATAACATCTTGTGGGTGCTTACTCACATCATTATAAATACATTTGGTCCATCTACGTGCCATACACCCCACCCTGGAGATATTCCCAACCCATCGTTTCTGTGGCGGTTACTTACAGGGTCGGGTTGCCAGCTCGATGCCCGATTGTCATTCACACACCACGGACAATTAAAATAAAAATTAGAGATGTTCCGATACCGATTCCGATACTTGGGCTCAGGGTATCGGCCGATACCGAGTACTGATCCGATACCTGGGTGTGTATCTG
>JAQMYJ010000021.1:6368369-6390862 GCA_030014305.1 Clarias laeviceps
ATATATATATATATATATATATATATATATATATATATTTCACCCACACAGCAGGAACATGTTCAGTTTACTGTGAAGAGCTTCATGTTGCATTCAGAGACTCTAGTCTAATGGATCATCAGCACATGTTCACATTCACACAAACAGCTCAAAAGCATGCTGTAAGAAAGATCACTAACCTTCTCCAACACTGCTGCAGGAAAAGGACACATCAACAAACCTACACGAGCTGCAGAATAAGGCAAGAGTTTTACTATAAACAATACACACCATTATGATCTGCAGTGCAGCAATAAACACATCACCACGAGGTGGCGGCCATATTGGAACAAGTAAAACAGCTCTATACAAAAAACTACAAAGCTTTTTAACTTTAAAAAATTAATACGAATTAAATCAAAGCCTGTACTCATATAATTAGAGGAGCACTAGAATGTAGAATGTTTTTAAAAGACAAAGCGCTTTAATTACAAACACATTGTGGTCTCTTACCTCTGTGAGCTCCTGCAAGACAGAGAGAGCGCGAGCGAGAGCGAGCCCAGCCACCAGCGCGAGACTTTATTGGGGTCCTCCATCAGAAACGGGGGCGCTGAGTCAACTGCCTGAGTAAAATACTACTTATTAATAATAATAATAATAATAATAATAATGTCAGATATTAAAGCAAATAATTACAAAACAATTTTAAATTTCACTTCACATTGAAAGGAATAAAAGTTTTGTATTATTGCTTTGTCGTTTATTTGTATTGGGATATTTATTATTATTATTATTATTATTATTAAGCATAAATGTAATTTACAAAGCAAGATAGAACAAAATATTATACGGACAAACAGTTATGGAAATAGTGCTTCAGATAAATTAAACAACAACAATAATAATGAGAAGAAGAAGAAGCAGAAGCAGAAGAAGAAGAAGACGAATGCCAGATAATTACTGTTACAGTTGTATAATTTTTATATATTAGTAGTAGTAGTAGTAGTATAATTAACAGGGAACCTAAATACAGACAAACAGTGTTGGAGATGGTAACTTGTGCTTCAGACAAATTAAATATTAATAGGAAAGAAGAAGAAGAAAAAGAAGAAGAAGATGTCAGATATTCAACATGATTTATCCATTAGATAATTCCACTTCACATTAAATGAAATAACATTACATCACTTTTTTAGAGTTTTTTTTTAATTTTTTTATTTTTTTTTGTGTGAGACAGAGCATGGGAGCCTGGAGCCTATCCCAGAAGACTTGGGGTATGAGGAGGGGTACACCCTAGACAGGACACACACACACACACACACACACACACACACACACGCTAATCTACATGTTTTTGTACTTTGGGAGGAAACTGGAGCCCCCTGAGGAAACCCACCAAACAGGGGGAGAACATGTAAACTCCATGCACACAGACCGGAGGTGGGAATCGAACCCATACCCTGGAGGTGTGAGGCAACAATGCTAATCATTATGTTACCGTGCTGCCATTATTATTATTATTATTATTATTATTATCACATGTTCATATACTCTAATTTGTAATTCACTCTTATATGATATAAGCCCATGACGTCATATGGCGTCTTTCTCCTTAAAGAGGGATAAAAGATAGGAAAGAGATTTTGTTCCATCTTTCATGACCATAAACGCTTTATTTATTTATTTATTTATCTATCTATTTATATCAATATCATAGCAAAGCATAGTCCTGGTTGCTATGTAAACGCTCGAACGCGGCGCGTGGTTGCCAAGCGGAAGCGGAAGCGCGGGGACTTCAAACAGGCTCAATCTCGAATGCCTTGGTGCTCACTAGACACGGCCACTACGGAGCGCGTGGACATAATGTCTCCCACGCCCTGACGAGTGCCCTACGTGCGTAATAAAGAGTGTGTTGGGAGGGTCGGTCTAAATTTATCCTCTGATTAAAACAGGCTTTGCGTTTTGTGGAAATCTGGCTCGATCAGGCTACGTTTTGTTTGCTTTTAGGCTGAATTTTGTCTCTTTTGTGTTCAATTTCGAGGAAATGCTGTGATCCCATGCAGTCCTGGTGGTGCACTGGTTTATTGCATTAGTGTACTCTGGCCTGTGAGTGTGTGTAAGAGAAAGATAGAGAGAGAGAGTGTGTGTGTGTGTGTGAGAGAGAGAGAGACACAATGCAGGACAGGAGGCTGCAGGGATAAATGTGTGCAGGGTTTCATGGGCACTGATCAGATGTCCATGTGTAGAGTGTAGTAGATACTGCTGTGGATCTAGCTCTAACTCTGTGCATCTCTTTCCCTCTCACTTACTCTCTTTCTCTCTCTATATATATTTATCTTTCTATTACATATCTATATAATATTACTTGTAATGGATTTCCCCTTCGACCTGAACTCTCTGTTCCCGGAGAGGATCTCAGTGCTGGATCACAACCTGTGTGCTGCAAGGAAACCTCATGCAAGGTACGAATGTTTCTTTTAGATTTCAGACATTATTTCTTCCTCCAGATGCAAAAAATATCCGTCAGGCTTTATGAGGTGTGGCTTAACAGCTGCTTGGCTTCATGCACTCACTGAACCCTATTGTTGTCTCCCCATAATGGCTGCTTTAATCATTTGATTAAAACCTTCCTCTACATGTTTTTTTTTTTTTTTTTATTCTTCAATTTTTACACATTATAACATTTATATTTGTATAATATTAAGGCTGGGGAATATTTTCCACTATCAAGGCGGAAGCAAAAAGGTGCATGCAACCTGCAATAATGATAATGATAATAATAATAATAATAATAATAATAATAATTATTATTATTATTATTATTATTATTATTATTATCATTATTTTGCCTTCACTTTCCCTCGACAAGGTTGTGATCGATTCATATTCCAGGAACGGTGGGCGTGGAGATAAAGCACTTCCTGGATGTTACACCAACCCATCCCACCACAGGGCAACACACACACACTCACACACACACATACGTACACTCATGTACACGCACTCACTCTACGTATACCTTCACAAGTTTACCGCAGCCACACTGTGGCATGGTTTTATTCTGTGGAATAAAACCACCAAATCCATCTCCATATTTGTTTGTTTGTTTACATTCCAACTTTGTTTTATGTTTAAACAACACAATACAGTGTTTGTATAATATTTGAGTTGGGGAATATTTTCCACTATCAAGGTGAAAGCAAAAACTCCATGGTACTTGCAATAATAATATTATTAATTAGTCTTTATTATTATTATTATTATTATTATTATTATTAATAATAATTTACCCCTTTACTTTCCCCTGGTTAGGGTTGTGGTGGCCTCATATTCTACAAACCCTGGGCATGGAACTAAAACACTTCCCGGGTGTTACACCAACCCATCACACACACACACACACTCTTGAATAAAACCAGCAAATCCAGAGTAAAACCTGTCGTTACTGGTTTATAATTTGGCCAAAGTTCCCACACATATAGTTGTTGTCTTTAGGTCGCTCCCATTGTGGGGTCGCCACAGCAGACCATCTGATCTGCACACAACTTGGCACGGGTTTTTACACCAGATGCCCTTCTATCCCTACAACCCTGCCATTTTATCCGGGCGTGGAACAGACAATGCATCTATTAGCTGGGGTTTGGGCATTTTGTGGGAATTGAACCCGGACCTTCCGCATGTCAGACGAGAAACTTACCAACCACAGAGCCACCGATTCCTAAACTGCACTGTTTAGTATTTAAATAATCTAGGTTAACAGCAAACAATGGCACAAAGGATCACAAATAATCAAATTTAAACAAATATTAAATGATTGCAAAAGCTACATACTGTAGGTGACAGACTACGTCTATATGATGTTACCGGTTATAAATTGTGTCCTTTTGCGGTTAGATAAATGAACTCGTCCGTATCGGCATTTAGATTTTTGGGCAGATAATTGTGCAGCACTATGTGTCAGTGTGAATGCACGTGTGAGTGTGTGTGTGTGTGTGTGTGTGCGTATGCACATGTGTGGATATGGTCGTGCAGTGGATTGGTGTCATAGCTAGTGTGTATTCCACAAATCTATATGATGTATTACTACAACATCAGTGGCTTAGTGGTTCGCGCTGTTGCCTTGCACCGTCAG
The DNA here is from genome assembly GCA_030014305.1 of Clarias laeviceps. Taxonomy (NCBI): domain Eukaryota; kingdom Metazoa; phylum Chordata; class Actinopteri; order Siluriformes; family Clariidae; genus Clarias; species Clarias laeviceps. Next base: position 6,372,481 of record JAQMYJ010000021.1, read on the forward strand.
GGTGCAGGTTCAATTCCCGCCACGGCTCTGTGTTCAACCTGACCCCTTAGGTAACTGTCATGAAAACGATGGATATATCTCCAGAGTGAGGTGAATCCGTCAAGTAAAAAAATGACCACTACAACTACTTCAGCTACTATTACCATGGCAACAACGGTTTCCACAACTGTAAGGAAATATTAATAAATCATAATGATCAGTAATTGAGGGCGACGGTGGCAATAGGAAGAAAACCTAGAGAGAAACCGGACTCAACAGGGAACCCATCCTCGTCTGGGTGATATCAGATAGCAGGGATTGATTTGCGGTCACACTGTGTGTGTGTGTGAGACATTTGAGGACTTTATTAATCCCAAAGGGAAGTGGTTTAAAAAAAAAAAAAAGTTACTACAGTGCCACGGCTACAACTATTACTACCTATAGAAGTTATTTTTATTGCTCTTCATAGCTGGAACGAGATATCTTTCTTAAGAATAAGGATGTTTGTTAATATGTCACTTCAGTTTATTACAGTTATATAAGACGGGCAATTTACATTTATGGCATTTGGCAGATGTTAATCGGAGCGACCTGTATTTATATAATTAAACATCTGAGCTCGACAGTGTTGACTTGGTGGTGCTGGGGTTTGAACCCATGACCTTCTGAGCTATATAGCCCAACGTTTTTAACCACTAAGCTCACAGAGTTCATGTTTGTAGTCAACGCTCCTTCTGTACAGTTCCAAAACAAACATCCCATAATTATATCACTGATATTGTAATAATTATTTACTTTTGTATTTCAGACCTGAAGCCCAGAATCAGACTGCCGCTGTTATAGATGAGTTAGGGAAAGCCTCAGCTAAGGTGATTTATATCTGTTCTCTAGCTGTTTATGCTTTTTTTGTGTCATTGTTATATTTATATATAGAGTGTGTCATTATAAAATCATTATAAAAAAATGTAAACAAATGATTTTACTTTAGGCTCAGAAGCTTCCTGCGCCGATAACGAGTGCCGCAAAGCTTCAGGCCAACAGACATTACCTTTACCTGCTGAAGGACGGAGAGCGGAACGGGTGAGACCCAAATAGACTGGAAGTCTAAATTGTACATCCTGAATAAATAAATTGAATTTCTTCACCTCTTAGGTGTCATTAACACCTGTCTCTGTGTCTCTTTGTGTCTCGGGTTAAACAGAGGCCGCGGAGTTGCAGTCGGATACCTGAAAGTTGGATACAAGAAGCTCTTTCTGCTTGTAGGTGTAAGTTTTGAACCAAAAATCTGGAGTAATATCAGGGAAAAATGCCGTTTGTATTCTGTTAAATAATTGTCCATATTGTTGACCTTTCAACAAGTCGTTTGACTACCATGTCGTCGGTCACAGCAGTGGATGGAGGAAGCATGAGGGCTACTATATATCTTCTTTCGTAATTACGTTCAGGGTGCATTTCGAGGGCAATAAAAAGCATTATTATCAAAGATCACCTGATGACTAACTGTTTGTCTAGCGGTGACCTGATGGGTTTGTCACACAGATAAAAGAGTGACTTCGTAACTGATAGCTTCTGTTCTACTCATTATTTTCATATACGTAAGAAAATGGCATGTGAACCTCAGACAGTGTACGAATACGTGATTTCCTCCTGGATTTGGTGCGTTAGTGGTTCATCATCTCATTGCGGATGAGACGATGCTGTAGAAAATGATGTGCGGGTAGCGTTAACTTTATACCGACTGATATTTCCAGCTCTCTAATTAATAGCTAACTAACTGTCCTGGTGTTGAATCCAGTATTAAAAAAGTCTCATATGGAAATCTAGTGCAGGACAGTATGTGAGGTGTTAAATCCACAGTGTAGTGCACAGTGATCAGGGGTTAAATGAGGGATTTGGGATTCAGGCTTGTGTTAGAAGCTAGTTAGCTTTGTAACTCAAAAGACAACACGGAGATGATTAGAAGCAATATTTAAGGAGACAAAAGTGTTGTTTAAGATATTGGTATCTGGCAAGAAATGTCTCTTTTGTCGTTCAGAAGTGGGCGGGACCATGGCGGACGTCATGATGCAAAAGGTTGATATCAGGATGATATGCTGGATAATTTCTTTAAAAACTTTAAAACTGCATGCATTAAAAATGTTACCTAATTTATTTTAAATCATAAACTAAACATGAAATTGTTCGGATCCATGGTTAAAAAAACAACAACTGTGTTTATTAGTGAAAGTAAGAGCATTTCCAGACACACACACACACACAATGTGATGAGAACTCACAGGATTGGGACTAAACAGCTGTGTGTCCTTAAGAAAACCACTTGTTGGTGAGAATAATCAGAAAAAAAGACATCAATTTGTGAGGGATCATAAAAATTGGACTTTGGAGCAAAAGAAAAAGTGATGTCATGTGATCTGATGAGTCCAGATTGAGTCTATTCCAGAGTGATCAGGGTGAGAAGGGAAGAGCATGAAGCGATCATGCATAGTGTCCACTGTACGAGCCTCTGGAGACACTGTTATGATCTGGAGTTGCTTCAGTTGCTCAGGTCGAGACTCAGCAATGTTATGCGGCAATAAAATTCAAAAAGTCAGCTGACGACCTGAATGTACTGAATGTCCAGGTTATCACATCTCTGGAGTTTTTCTTCTTCCCTGATGGAACGGGAATACTCAGATTGTGTAAGAGCCGTTCTGAGAGAAATCATTTTCACACATGAACTGGACATCACATTGTGTCCTGTAATCAATTATAAAGGTTATGGAATAAAATATGTTGTGTAGCATGTCAGTTAAAAGGTGTGACCCTGGTTCTCTCGCATGTTCCTGCATTCTGTTTTAGGACCAGCGGGGGGCGCAGGTGGAGACCGAGCCTCTGTGTGTGCTGGATTTCTATGTGACCGAGAGCTTGCAGAGACACGGATACGGGCTGGAGTTGTTCCACTTCATGCTGGAAGTCAGTCCGCTGTACTACAAATAAACAAAGTGTAGTAATGCCTAAGTAATTACTCTCTAGTAATACAGTAGTTTATTTAGTAATGCACTTGTACATGACATGGTTTCTCCAGCGGGTTCCTTGAGAGAAATGTATCGTCTGAGTCACTATGTTGGTTTAAATATTTCAGAAACTGTTGATCTCTTGGGGTTTTCACACAGCAAACTTAAAAAAAGAAAAAGCATTCGTTACAACCCTGGTGATCAGAAAAGCATCTCTCAATAAACAGCATGTTGAAGCTTCTACAATAGTTAAAGACCACACATCAGGGTTCAATCCCCTCAGCCAAGAGCATGAATCTGGACCTACATTACCTACGGCACAGGCTAACTGAGACAGGACAGGTGGAGAATGTAAATGGACCAGGTCTAGTATTTTCCTAGTCCCCCTTATTGGTGGACAAGAAAGTGGACAGTCAATGTATGTTAGTACATTATAGACATTTAACATGCTATTGATGGCTGGATCAGTGCATAAAGACATGATATTTCATACTGGACATCATTTTGACCCACCGGGTGTATTAGTGGCTCAGTGGTACTGTAGGTTTCTCACCTGCCATGCAGAAAGCCCGGGTTCGAATCCCATCTAATTAAATTAAAATGGGAGGGTTGTGTCAGGAAGGGCATCCAGCGTAAACCCTGTTGCTCCTTGGTGCAACTGAAAGCAGCTGAAAGCCCAACATCACCTGGGTTTGACCATCTGGGTTTGATTTAAGCAACTTATGGGGAAAAAAGAAAAAAATCCAAATTAAGGACTTCTTAACAAATGTATTTCTATATATTGCCGTCATTTCAATATACCAGTATAAAATGTTCACTTACTCATATCTTTCTTGCTTTTTTTTCTTCTTCTTCTGCCAGCACAAGAAGGTGGAGCCTGAGCAGATGGCTTATGACAGACCTTCCTCGAAATTCCTGGCCTTTCTAGAGAAACACTTTGAACTTAAACACAGCGTGCCTCAGGTATGATTTACCTGCATTATCTTACCGCCACACCACCTGTTATTTGAGATTCGTGGCCTTTACAGATGATCAACAAACCAACACTCCGCCCTTGCTTTAATCCTTCTCAGTACATATAGGAGCAGTGGGAAAACATACAGCAGGAAAAGAGATGGAAAGCTAGAAAGCTTTTTTATTTTTATTTTTTGCTTGTCTCTCACCCTACAAACCATGGCATGAATATCTGTTTAAAAAAACAAAGAAATGAGAAAGAAATATACAATAACTTTATTCCAGATAAGAACCGTTGTCGTTTAAAATTTCCACAGAAAAACATCTGGAAGTCATGCCAACTGGACTTTTCTTTCTTGTTTGGTAGAATCGTTTCACTGCTCTTCCAAGTAGCTGGACGCGATAGAAAGGCACCAATGTGCCCAAGGTCACTGACCTCAAGCCTCCACACCCCTCAGATCTCAATCCGATTCAGCACCAATGGGATGCACCAGACAAACAAGCCTGGTCCTCTGGAGACCCCACTCCACCAATTGCGCCAAACACCACAGCACAAACCCGGATCTCCCCAGTGGAGCTTTTTTGGAGATGATGAGTTTTAAATGACATGGCTGTCAGCAGAAAAGAAAGACAGGACAATTTTTTTTCTTTTTTACATCTGTACTGTATGTATTTGCTAAGAACCCAAATATTGTTGTAAAGCTCCACAGTGACAATGGGACGAACATATGTATTCGTAAATCATCTAAGGGGCATCAGAACAAGAACTTGTTTCTCTTGAAGACTGAGTTCATCGGAACAGACGTTCAGATCATATAAACGAATCCTGATTATGTCTAAATGTACTTAAAAGGAGATGCCATAATTCTTCTAGGGACCGTTGAGGCCGGTGGTCGATTACCATTGTATTTATTCCCATTTAACGACCGGGCAATTGCCAGTTAAAGTTAAGTTAAACTGCATGTCTTTGGACTGTCTGTCGGGAAACCGGAGTACCCGGAAGGAACCCACCAAGCACGGCGAGAACATGCAAACTCCATGCACACAGACCCCACAGAATCAAACCCGGACTCTGGAGATGCAAGACAGTGGTGCTAACCACTAAGCCACACGTCACATCCACATAGTGGGGCACACAGGTGGCTCAGTGGTTAAGGTGTTGGACTGCAGACCAGGATGTCACCTGTTCGAGCTTCGAGTTGCCTCTGTTGGATCCTTAAGCGAGGTCCTTCACCCCCCAAAATAGAATCGGGAGTCGAGCTTGCAGAAACGGCGGATGTATATCCGTTGCCTGATGTGCCAGGCAGCACATAGACGGAACCATCCACATCCACATATCCTCGTTGAACATCATCCCATTCCGGATTTATTCCCGCTTTACCGTTATCATAACCTCCACTCCTCTGGGAAGACTTTCCACTAGATGTTGAATCGTAGCTGTTGTGAAGTCAAGGTCTGGTGGTACATTAGGTGAGGGGTGGGCCTGGGGTAAGCAGTGTTCCAATTCACCCCCCCAAAGGTGTTCAGTGGGGTTGAGGTCATGGTTGTATTCTGTAAGTCTTTATAGAACTTTATGGTCCATATTTTTGGACATTTTCTTATAATACACGGCATACACGAACACCCTTATTAAAGGTTTGACAAACAATAATGATCAATGTCCTTTTATTTGTCTCATTTGTTTCCTGCATCAGGTGAATAACTTTGTGGTGTTTGATGGCTTCTTCAGGAACAGATCAGGTGAGATCACCACCATGTGCATCCCCGAGGGCATTTGGAATTGGAATTTGGAATATGTCCCCCATTTTTATTTCCATTTATTCATTCATTTGGCATTCAAATCTTATCAGATTATTTACTCAAGGCGATGAGATGTAAATTTTTTACCTTCCGGTCATTCATCGGTTGTGCAGAGGACTCGGGTTTAGACACAATGGTTCTGTGCAAGCTGATAGATATTTATCTGCTTTTCACTGTTTAACCTCTTGTTTTTTTTCTCTGCGTTATTTTTAGTAATGTAAATACGCCTAACACTTTGAGATTACGCACCAGGTCGGACCACTAACGCCGGCGTTACGGCAAATCGTTCGGAAAGCGGTTTCCGATTACGTCGAAGTACGCTCGGAAAAAAAAGGAAAGAAAAAAAAAAACTCGCCGAACTCGTTTTCTGACATTTACAGGACACTTGTGGGTGCATGAGTGGAGGTTGGGAATGGGAAGACCGACTCAAGGCATGTGGCAAGATTGAATTCCAGATTAGCAGAACCTGTGTTTGATTTTTTTTTTTTTTTTATTTCACAAAGGAAACAAGGCCTGAACAAGCCTGTACATGCGACAGGGTGTTACGTGACGCTCATTACCCCACGGCACACAGTCAGGAACAATGAGGTGACGCTTTCTTTTCCACTGCAACCAACTAATATCTCAGAAAGTCCAACTTCCTGATGAATGAACGCATAAAACTGGTTGACATTTACAGAAGACTTGATGAGCCTCTTAGCCGCAGTGAAACGTTCGTTTTAAAGTGAACATTCAGCGAGTGGAACGCATGATCTTGAAAAACGATGGATAATTTGAGAACTCATCATTCAGCAAAACACCAGTTGCACGTTACAGGAACTCAGCTTGGAGTTATTGCCACATCGCCCATACAGTCCTGATCTCACTCCAAGCCATTTCCACATGTTTGGACCGTTTAAGGAGTTCCTGGGAGGCCAGGGGTTTCAGACAGGTGGTCTGATCACGGCTCTGGCGTACTGAGGGAAAAAGTGCATTAGTGTAGCAGGGGATTATATAGAGAAATTGATGACGTTTAATGGCGTCTGATATAAAAAGAGATAACGCATCAGCTTGCCAATTTGTGACTTAATAAAAAAAAAAATTTGTTTTATATAATAACTAAATCTTATTTAAGATAAATTCACCTATTGTCACCTGGTTAGATCTAAGATTTTGCAGTTTGCATGTGTTTAGATGTGAAATTCTACTGATTTATAGAATAAGGACAACAATGGGGGAACAGTTTCTGACGGCTCCCTGTTTGTTTTCATCAACCTTCTAGGCGCTCCTTCCTCCCCTGTGACGGATCAGGGGATGTACGGATTTTTGTAAGAACGCTCACTTTCTACACCCCTTCCCCCACTTCAACAGTCTTTTCCCTGTTTTATCATCGCAAAACCTTATCACACCTGAGGCATCTCGGTGTAAACACCCTTGCTGTCCCACATCACCCTTGCTGCTGCTGCTTCTTCTTCTTTTTTTTTTTTCACTTAAAAAAAAATAAATAAAATAAAAAATCGCACTATATTGCATTGCAAAGAGAGTGCGATGATATATGATATCCTGGCTTGCTCGCTGTTTTCTCCGCCTCGGGAAACAGCATCCACACCTCTGCTTGTGCGAATGCAGTCTGTCCTCCCCCTCGAGGAAACATCCCCAACTCATAAAGCAAAAACCCTTAGAGCTTCCCAACAACAGCAAACCCAGAGAAAAGGCAAAAAAAAAAAGCGTACCATGTGTGTATACATATATATTCATGAATGCTGAATGACAGCTTGCGGATATGCACACACACAAATCATGGACATGAATATACAGTATATACATATAAATATTAATGAACTGTCTTGTGTGGCTTTGTGTTTTAGACTCAGGCAAAGCGATCACATTTGTTGTTTTTTTTTCTTTCTAACAGGATTTTTTTGTTTGTTTGTTTGTTTTGCAGCGGCCCAGTTGAGAAAAGCTCCTCCAAAAAAGCCAGAGGGAGAGATCAAACCGTATTCGCTAATGGAGAGAGAGGGTGAGGGTACAATGTAAAACATGCCTATGAGGTCTCGCGTGACTTATTTATCACGTGTGTGACGGGTCATGGCTTATAGTCATGGTGGTTTTAAATTATTCATTTCTTTAATTCTAAGCAGAAATATGGAAAAACAAATATTACAGACAGGAAAATAACCTGTGGCCGTGTGTGAACAGGCATTATCGGAAAATAGAACAAATAGAATAGAATATCTATATGGAGCATGTGGCGTCTCCGACGAAATCAGGTGCAATACACAAATTACATTTTACACCCTTTATACAAATAACGCAGTTACGCCTATTTCGCAGAAATTCACGCATTTTGCACTAAGAAGTGTCCTGACGTGACATGACCGGACGTGACCTGACCTGACGTGACGTGACGTGACCTGACGTGACGTGTCGTGACCTTACGTGACGTGTCATGACGTGCCGTGCCGTGCCGTGTCGTGTCGTGACGTGACGTGACGTGACGTGACGTCACATCACATCACATCATGACATGAAACATAGTCATGTCACCAAGTGAAAAACACAATGTCTGGTTGGTATTATGAGTTATTTTATCACACTACTTTAACCAGATTAAAAAATGCCTCATGCATACATACACACATATTTAAAAACACAATGACACACGCACTACTGAACCGTGTGCTAAAATAGAAATAGAACTTGTACCTCTTTTGATTGACCGATTTTTGATTGACTCGAAGTAAAAAAATTCAGGAATTCCAGGACCTTACAGGTGGAATGTCTATCTTGCGATCTAAAACCGTGCTTCTCAGCTCTATAGTCCACTATCCTGCTGCATATTATAGTCTTTTCCCTGCTCTACTACACACGTTAATTAGTTAAATCGTTGTACTGGGAGCACTAAAGAAAACACCAGACTGTGTGGGGCCGGCGGTCCTGAGAACTGCTGATCTAAAATACTGATATTAAACGAACAAGCAAAAAAAAAACAACAACAGAAAACGGATTTGCCTTTCAGTTATAAAAGCATCAAAGTAATAAATCATCGTTTCCTCTCTTAAGATCTTAACTCTTACTAACCTAACATATTCAGTTATATAATGAAATGCCACTTAACAATCTGGCTCATTAAATAATACATAATCGCCTAAGAACTTGCCATTAAGTAATTATTCTTGTAGTAGTTCCTCTGAAATTAGCGCTCCCTCAATAAACCCTGGTATTACGCTGACACATCCATAATGACCCGTTATCCCCTTCTGAATCAGTGTGTGTCATATGTGCCCTCGATTTGTCATTACAGTACAGATTACTCACTGCTACTCAAGTCAGGAAGTACAATAGCATTAATGACGGCACTGTATTAGAATTTGAAGTGTTTGCGGACTCTCAGACGTTTGCACTTTACACTTTACTATGTATGCAATCACGTGACTCATGACGTCTGAGATCAGTCTGGAGGGCAGGAAGTGACAAACCGAATTAGAGAGAGGGGGGAAAGTCCATATTGTATGATATTCCATATATTATATTCTTCTCACAGGCTTACACTATGAGCAGTATATATATATATATATATATATATATATATATATATATATGATTTGCTAACACACACACCTCTCTCACCTTTCCCGAAGCTGTGAGAGAGGAGCAGAAGGCCCTCCCGTGGCCGTTCGTCCGCTCCACGGCCGTTCCTCAGTCCCCTCCTCTGGCGGCATCCTCCCCGTTCTCCCGCTCCCTGAGCGTGGGCTCGTCCCCCAGCCACACTCCTCGCCCGCAACCTCACATTCCTCCGCACATGGCCGAGAACTGCAGGACAAAACGCACCAGGTACGCGCAGCAGCTTCCTGTTCTTTTTATTTTTTTGACCTTTACAAACACTTCTGATATCGTACAGTACAAGTGCTCAGGTTGATTTACTGGATTTGGTGAAACATGCATGAAAAAAAAAAAAGCAAGAAGTTAATCATTTTTTCTAACTACATTCTGTAGCTAGCATACTAACCAGCTACGTGGCTGCTTAGCAAGACGAACAAATGCATCGAGGCTGCTGTACATCATTCAAAATCAAAACGACGATCAAGATCAAAACATGGCCGATGTTCTACACCTACTAATAAATACTAGGAGATATTTAAAGATTAAAGATTAAACATTTGCGGGTGCCGTTTTAAGGAAAATAGTGATGATTAGTTTCTACTAACAGCTCATTCAGGGGTGTTAAATAAATTTTTATACCAAAATTATTTGTCAACATTTAAAAAAAAAAAAAAAAAAGTTTTTAATGAATAAAAAGTCATACTTTTTAAAAATAAGGTAAAATTACAGCTTGAAATTTTTTTTTTTACCAAGCGCAAAATCCTGACGCTTACCAAATGCTGACACTGGAGACTCCGTCCATAAACGTTAAATAAATAGAACACTATTCCTATTCCTTTTATTATTAGCCTTAGATATTGTCTGCCAAACAAACTCTTGTGCGAGTTGTTACTATAGCAACAAGAACATATTAGTGAAAGCACATTAATATAGACTCGCCTCGCACCTGGACGTACTGTCAGAGGAGCGGTTATTAAAAAAATAATCAAGATGAGCCGATCAGAATTGATACTTCAGCTGGACGCGTCCATCACTGTGTAATAGGCTCAATCTGGACTCATCAGACTCAAGTCCAGTCTTTTTTTTTCCAGGCCTTTTTTCCCCCCTGACGAGTCTCACTAACAAGTGGTTTTCTTATGGCCACACAGATGTTTAGTCCCAATGCTGTGAGTCCTCATCACATTCTATGCGCATTTAACTCTTACTGTCACTATTTACTGTTGATTTTTTTTAACCATGCAACTTCCCCAAGTGTTTAAGTGTTGAAGCATTCTTGACCCAGTTCCAATAATTTCAAATCTCCTTTGTTGTTTTCTTTGCTTGATGCAGACCAATAATTTAACACCATTTGTTATTATTATTATTATTATTATTATTTTTTGGCCAGGCAGTGATTATTTGCAGTAGTTGGCAACCAAACTGAACTGAAAAGGAAATGACTTAAGAGTGCAGAGTCACCGCTCCTGAGGTTTATTGACATGTTGACTCATCCGTCATTTAAAGGTCACTTAACAAACTTCTGGTGAGCTGTAAAAAATCGGCGCTGGAACCCGGCCCGCCCCGCAGCAGATGGAATTTCCTCTCATTAGTGTTTCATTGCTTACAGCCTCTTGGCACTTGCAGCGAAGAATCATTTTCTACTTACTTTCTAAACAGCTTCTCTTCCTCCCTCTCTCTCTCTCTCTCTTTTTTCCCTTCCACTTTCGTGTCCCTGTTTTGACAACCTCATTTTTGTGCATGATTCTCCTCCTTCGACCTCGCCCCCGTCCCTCAACCGCTTTCTCAACCTTTTCTCCTCCAATGCAATCGCTTTCCATCTTACACAATGCCACATTCATTTCGGCTCATGTCTCCGCAGTTCTCTAAATAGATCTCAGCTCGGCTTCCGTTGACCTTTAAACTTTTAACGCAGGACTTTTACAGCTTAAAGCTTGAAAGATGGCTGCATTTTAAACCTTTTAGAGATTTTGTTGTTTTCTGTTATTTGGCTAATTTAAGGATGTGGGAATTGATGGAATTGTTCTTTTAGGGATGTGAAACATTCAGACTTTGTTTTTGTTTTTTTTTGCATAATATGGCAACGAACGAGAAAAGGAAGTGATTTGGAGTAGATAGGTTTTTGAAAATTTTCCTGTAATTCGCTTAAAAACGAGGAACAAAGACTGTTCGTGTAAAATCTCCCAGAAAACAGAGGTTTATGTCTAGTAAATCCATCCTGATCCTGTGGCCACTTCTTTTACTCTTAGCACTCGGATCTTCAATAAAAACAGTCCAAAAAAAAAAAAAAATGTTCGGCTTCATAATTTTTGAAGAATTTTCTTCATAAAATGTTAACTGTGCTCATGAACAAAATATTCCACTAAGTAGAATAAAGTTGAAGTTGAACATTACACGGTCATTGCATTCCTTATTCTTTTTTTCACTTATGATTATGTTCGTGACGTGTACAAATTTGAGTTTTCTAATTATGTTCCTTTCCTTTTTTTATTTTTATTTCATCATAATTTCTTTTCCCATTTCCTTTATGGCACGTCCTCCCCCCATTCCTTCATCTCCTGTCCTCCTCCGTGCGTGTGTGTGTGTGTGTGTGTATGTGTGTGCGCCCATTTTCACATCACCTTTAGCGCTCAGGGTTTGGTTGCCAGAAACAACCTCTACAGTCGCCATGTGAACAGCAGAGGTCTCGGGCTTTTAATGACGGAACAGCTGAACCTTCCAGGTAATGCGCCTTTTATTTTTTTTTTGGAAGTACAAGGGAACTTGGCTCTGTGTAGAGAGTGTGTTTGTGTGTGGGAAGAGCTAGTGTGGTCCAAAGAGAACTCCATTTCCTAGGTATTTACTTGTTAGCAGTTGTTGTGTGTGTGTGCGCTTCCTCAGGGTTGAAGCCAGTGCTCAGTGAGAGGGTGTGTGACGCAGGGGAAAAGGCTGACGCACTGGGACACACAAACACACCACAAAGGTTGGTGTGAGAGTTTCAGTGTGTTAACGATTACGGAAATAGTGGAAGATCTCAGATTCCTGTATTCATTTCCAATATATATATATTTTTCTTTCATATCATCATCACCATCTCTCTCTGTAGAACAAATCTCCAGGGCTCATCTGTGTTCCTTCCACCGCTCCCGGCTGTTATCAGGCAGCAGGCCTCAGACCAGGAGGCCCCAAACGACGCGAGTGGCGCGCCGGATACCAGAACAGCACCGAATCCGAGGCACGGGGAACGAGCGGAAAGAGGCGGCTGGTCCTGGACGGTGGACGAAAGGCGATGCACGGCTCAGTGGGTCAGACAGAAACACGAATTCCGCAGCACACGGCCGTGGTGACGCGAGCGTGAAAAAGAAGAAAAGAGAAGCTGGACGGAGATCAGAGACGAGAAGGGGAAATCGAGGACATGCAAGGCGGCGGGGGGAGGGACGAAGCAAAACAAAGCAGGGATAAGAAAAGCACAGGACGAAGAGCTTCCTGTAGAAAGCTGGATAAGAAGCCATAAATCAGACGAGATTAAGCAATGTGGCAGCTAGAGGTTTCGTAGCCATGTGTTAAATGCCTCCATTTTTGTATTATTTAAGCAGTATTATGTCAAATCAGGGATTTTTTTTTCTATTTCAAAATAAACTAAAACCAAATGGATCCACTGGGGCAACCTTGTTATTTTTGTGTGTATGTTTCACCTATTGTGAATTCAAAGGAAACGTGACAAAATCAGATCTTTGTAGGACAGACAGGGTAAACATCCCCAGTTTTCCCATTCAAACATCCTAAACAACATTTTAAGAGTTCTACAGACAAGGAAAAGAAACTCTCAGGGCTTGTTAAGCAAACATTAAGTTCGGCACTCCACATTTAATCCAATGTACTTGTTGAAAAGCCTAAATGGCCGAGTCAGAGATTTGGGATTTGCAGTTAATGCAGTGAATACGGCAACAATTACAGCACTTGTACAACTGGGAAATCCTTGAAAGCCAATCTTGCTGTCTATAACATTCACTTGTGTATCCGCCCGCACTAATGGAGGCAAGGACATTAAAAAAGAAGAAAAAAAACGATTTTTTTTTTTAAAATCTTTGGTGCTCTGTTTTGACTGTGGTCCATTAAAGAAACCCAAACAAATCAACAACAACAAAAACAAACTGCATTTTTTATGCGACTAATGGAGATGGATCATAAACAATGTTGTGACTTGCGTTTACTGTAGGTATCAGACACGATATATAAAACAGGATTTATTTCTAAACAGCCCAAACCTATGGAGACATAAACAACAGTGTGGAATTCTATACACGAATGCCGAAGCGCTCGTTGAATCTGGTAGGAAGGAATTCCTGTGGGGGAAAATGTCACGATATTCCCGTCCTGCCGGTGCGGTGACCCTTGCGAGGAAGCTGGTCTCGCCTGACGAGCTGTTGCTTTGTGTAAACACGCCGTTTTGCTCGCTGAAGCAGGACAAGAGTGAACCGAGCGTCTTAGATAATGATTACAAGCAAGTGCGCACTTTACCTACCCTAAGATTGCCTGTGTGAGCCGGACATCGACGTACTACAGTGTAAAGAAGACCCCGGTGCTTTTTTTTTTTTTAAACATAAACTCTTTTAAATTCTTTTAAACCACTCTACTGTTATTTCCAACAATATATTAAGCAGGAAAGAAGATTTGCTCATTCTATCATCGTTAAATCTTTTTAATAATTATGACGTTCACCATCACGCGCTGTCCGTGCCTGCCCTTTTTTTTTTTTTTTTTTTTTTCAGGCGTTCCTGTGTCCAGCGGTCCATTAAATGCCCTCTGTTAAGGATGTCTCCTTGACCTAAATGTTTCTCAGTGAGCGTCCTGTAGGAGTGTGAGGTAGAAGTTGGACTGCAGGAAGCGGGGGTAACAGTCAAATTCCAGTAGGGCACGGATGCGTTTCTGAGCATGGCACAGGGAGGTGTGTGAGGGAGCTTTCAACAGCTGCAGCGTCAAGTCCCGGGTCTTACTGTCCAGATTTACCTGAGGAAAAAAAAAAAAAAAAAAAAAAGAGACGGAGATTAAGAAAAACAAATACTGTGATACATACATGAGAGGCAGCTACTTCACAGCTCCGTATATAAAACTAGGGACAGGAATCAATACAGACCTGCTGATACGATATTATTATGATACCAAGGTGCCGGTTTAGTTTGTATTGTGATTTTATTATAATCAGTGTTGGGAGACGTTACTTTTTAAAGTAACTAAATATATTACTTTTTAATGAGAGTAATTTTGTAATCTGTTACATTACAGCGTTACTTTCTGATAAAAGTTCGTAGTTCAAGTATTTTTCCATTGCAGAAAATTAAAACTCTGCAATGTTTCCTCATGCATGTTGTTTTAGTCAAGACCTTTATAATTATTCTACCATCATCACTCAGCGAAGTTTGGCCCATAATCTGTTAACTACTAATACCCCTATCTCACCTACGTGGTTTCACGTGGTGGCCGTAAGTACGATTCATCATGATTCACCACGAGTTTTGGCGCTGTGATTAGGTTTCCAGATTTCTGCGCGTCTGTCCTCACATAGTCAAACCGCACAGGTGAGATAGGAGTATAACAGCAGGAATAACAGAGAGGGGCGGGGCTTGTAGGATGACTTTCACACACACTAACGGAATGACTGCTGTCTGGCTCACGGATTACATAAATTGTCTGAATAATAATAAATAAGTAAATAACTGAGTACTTAAATGGCGTTAGGTTACTCGTTACATCAAAAAAGTATTCTAACGTTACAAAGTAACACGTTACACCCAACACCCAAATAATTTATTTCTACCACACAGTGTGAATAGTTTAGAACGCACCACCTGTAGAATTATAAATTTATCCCCCCTTTTTCCGAATTTTCTCCCTAATTTAGTCGTGTCCAATTCCACCCAGTCACTGGAGGCTCCCACATTAAGCTTCTACTGCCAATCAGTAGGGAGGGCTGCAGACCGACCCACGAGTTTCCTCCACGTGGCGTCACCGACCATCTTTGGGGGCGCACCGTTGGGGGCGTAACACACACAGAGGAACAGCGCTATCCGCTCCCTCTGCCTGCACGAGCTCAAAGACGCCCCTGATTGGCTTGTAGAGCCGTCATTAATGTGGGAGCACGAGTACCTCTCATCCCTCCCCCCTGAGAGAGCTCGGCCAATCAGCTCGCTCTAGGCCTCCGGCTGTGAGAAGTTACAGCATCACCCGGGGATCGAACCAGCGATCTCCGGATGATAGGGCGAGCGCTTTACCACTGCGCCACTCGGAGGCCCACCTGTAGAATTATAGAGGAACAGCAACATTTTACCGCTTCAAATGCAAACAAACATGAGTTTAAAAAAAAAAAAGAACTAAAGTAAAAAAAAAAAAAAACACAAATACAGTTATACCATGGATTGCGTAATTCGTTTCTTAAGGTATGCTTGTAATCCAAAGCACTCGTATATCAAAGTGAATTTCCCCATAACAGATAACGGAAAACTCAGAAGATTCGTTCCACAACCCAAAAATATTCATATAAAATTAATTAATATAAAACAAAGTTGCAATAAAACAAATTAACCTGCACTTTACCTTTGAAAAGAATCATAACTGGTGAGAGGGAGACAAGAGAGGAGGAGGAGGGGGGGGTAATGTATTTGTGTTACGTTCACACACACACACAGAATCACCGCTGTCTGGCTCACTGAAAAAAAAAAGTGTGTGTGTGTGACTTGGAACCTCTCTAATGACAAGCTTTTGCCTCCTTTTGAGGATTTCGCAGAAATGTGACGTCTTTTACCTTGTCATGGATGCAAAAATGCTTTACACACGCGCACGCACACACAAACACGGTCACAATGTTATAGTAAACAGTACACACGCGCACGGATGTTGACTATATGAGTGACGCGCACACACACATTGAAACCGAGCATGGGAGACGATTACCCACAATCTGTATATCAATTGCCACACAAATTGTGATACATGTCTAAATTTATTATTTTAATATTTTTCCCCAATATAAAAACACACAAAGGCAAACTAAAATTAAACTAAACTCAATAATTTTTATATTTAGTTTATATTTTAAATTATCTTGACTAGTTTGGGAATTTGGAAAGTGTAACACCGTTTGGAGAAACTGAATCAGATAAAAATTTGTACTTATCAGTTTGTTTTCGGGTTTAGTTACATAATGCACTTCTGTCAACCATCCATGTAGATTAGTTCTGGAAGTGAAAGCATGTGTTAAGAACAGACAGGTGAACAGATTGGGGGGAAAAACGGGTTAAAAAGTTAACTGAGGGTTAAAAAGATTTCTCACAAAACTTTGTCCAGACGTTCAGTGTACTAAGTTTGCGGGGGCGTCTTCAAGTTACATGGAATACTTTTCCAGAGTTGTTTCAATATATTAGAAAGACAAGTAGGAAGAGTATTTACTTTTTCCCCCTGGTCAAATACAATCTGTTAAATCATGTCTCTGGTTATGCTAAGCCGGCCGTGTGTACTGTAGTTATCACATCCTCGGCCTTGTGAGAGTAACCGTGTGCTATCTAGTCCATGTGAAAATAAAGACAATATTTGTAAAACGGTATCAACTACAGAATGAGGCAAAAACCCACCAGATTAAGAATAAAAAAACTGGTAAACCAGAATAAATCTGAATTTAAGACAAAATATACATACTTAAGGCTTATTATTATCATTTTACATTGAAGGTAGTTTTAGACAAGTTAGGCAAAATTTATTATGTATGAATATGTAAAAAAAAAAATAAAAAAGTTTTTTTTTGTTAATAAAAAGTATTTATAACACATCAAATGCTATAAATGGGTAAAAAAAAATAGATTCAGTTATGAATTATTATTATTATTTTTTTTTAAACTATTTTTACCTAGTTTTGAGAATTTGGAGGCGTCTGAGGAGGAAACCCTTTGTTGATTCTTTATAATCATAGGTGCGACACTCTGTACTCTATTTACACATTGTCATCCTGTGTTGTAGGAGTGAATTACTTCCTATGTTTGTTTAGAAATAATAATTATTTCCGATGACGGATATGCGCTGCTCGGTAACACAGTAACTTATTTGCTGCATTTAATTTTAAGGAATGTTTTTTTTATTTCTTTTTGTATTGTTTAAGTGCTGAGCTTGGGTTTACGTGAGAAAAACATGTTATAAGGAACGGGCTACATTTAATTAATCATTTAATTTAATTAATCTGTTCTAACTCTTTTTATTTTTTTATTTAAACAAAATCAGGGTAAAATGTAATATGGCATCGGGATATTTATAAAATCGTCATAGTTATAGAATCGCAATTTTTAATCAAAACCTGGGTATTGTGATATCATCGTATCAGGTGGTGACTGGCGTCTCCCTGTTGAACACTGATTTATGATTGGCCAGAATGTTTGGATTAATTTCCCCTAACAGCATTCGTTCAACATTTACAGTTGCTATAGTAACGTGCGCAAAATTAGTTGGAACAGTGAATTAAGTTGATAGAGAAGGACTCTCCAGTGTCACGGTAGAACTCTGTAACAGAAGCAAAGCTTTTCTTGTGCAACATTTCACTGATTATTTCCCCATCGTTGTCTAAACAAACCGTAACACTGTAGACCCCATGTCAGTATTCTTAATGTTTTATAAAGTCATCTCATTTAAAAACACTTTATATAGCCACAAAGTCAGTAATTTATGGCGTTCCGAATGGAAAACAGTATCAGTTTTCATGAGAAGTGTATTGAATATTATATGAATCATGCAGACTGACCTCACGAGGTGCTCCAGGCTGAATGTAGGTGGCGGTGATCTCCCTGGCGCGTCGTCCCAGGCTGAAGGTGTTGGACGACTGTCTGTACTGCTCGCAGGCCAAGTAGAACTGCAGGTTCTCCTCGCTGAACTCTGAGCGGAGGAATGCGCCGAACACAGATGTGGCCACTGGAGAGAAAGAGAGAGAACGGGTTAATGTCTAAACTCTGCTATCACAAAACAGTCTCAGGGGACTGAGAGGCGGTGAAGGGGGGGGGGTGGGCAGAAGAGAAAAGACACAGATGGGACGTTCACACAGTGCGTGTGCACACACACAC
>JAQMYJ010000021.1:6390962-6417202 GCA_030014305.1 Clarias laeviceps
CCCCCCCCCCCCCCCCCCCCCCCCCCCCCCCCCCCCCCCCCCCCCCCCCCCCCCCCCCCCCCCCCCCCCCCCCAGAAGAGAAAAGACACAGATGGGACGTTCACACAGTGCGTGTGCACACACACACGTTTTAAAAACACTGTAAACCAAACATCTGACATTTTACGTTATGTTTACAATTTGTCCGCGCGCAGCGGATTGTTACATCTTTTCAAGGAAAAGAAACTGGGGTGGAGAAAGGAAAGGGGTGGACAATGTTACAGTGCGATGTAGATGTTACAACATACAGGAGTAAGTTTGTCACATTTGGTACTGTATGATCTGAGAACCGCTACCACTAGCACCAACACATGAATTAAGACTCCAAAGAAACTAAATAGAAATCTTTGTGGTCGGTTATAAATTAACAGAATATTAATGTACGCGTTGAAATAAATCTGCACTAAACGGAAATTTATTTTACAGATAATGGGATCCCTGGGGAGGGAGTGCATGCGCTACGTGATATCCTGCCAGATGAATCCAAAGTGAAACTGCAGATGGCAGTTCTTTCACAAAGATGGAGGGGAAAAAAAAAAAAAAAACTGTTCTTATTGGGTGTCGGGCTTATCGGGGAAACTAATCAAGAAAGCACTGCAAGTTGTAAAACCTGCCAGGAGAGAGAACTTCTTGTGCCTGGAAATACCACTTAATTGGTATGACACCGGGTCACACGACTGTGTGCTAAAAATAAGAGAACTCCTGTATGCCTGAACATTTATTTATATAACAATTCAAATCAGTGAATCGTGTAGAATCGGAGCAACACGCAAAATCATGCAGATAGTCATGAGGGTCAAGAGCTTTGTGTCGGAATGTGAAACACCTTGTTGATGAGAGCGGTTAGAGAAAAATGGTCAAAGACTGGTTCAAGCCGACAATCCTAACTCGCTCGTCACATAACTCATTCTTTGGACAGAAAGGCTTCTCGGAATACGTAGCATGTCGAAGAACAGGAACAGGAAGCTGAAGAATTGGAAAAATGTTTCAAACAGTCTTGAAAATCAGAGGGACCGAATTTAGCATCAGCAATCTGAATGCATGGATTTATCCTGCCTTGTGTCAACAGTCCAAGCGGCAGCTCCTGGTGAGAGTAGTAGTGGTGGTGGTGTAATGGTCTAGAGAATGATGTTTTCTTGTGCCTCTTAATATCACTCGCAAGCCACAGCTAAGTATCTAAGTGTTGCACCGATAATGCACCGATAATGGATACTTCCCGCAATAATAAGATGCATTATGGCTGCTAATATTCCACTAATGATCCGAATAATGGCTTAATTGGAAATAAAAAAAATAAATGCATCATGTTAACACCTCAGTCTGACCCGAACGGAATGGATTTTCAATCGTAATGAGAGGACGGTTTAAACTTTTGATGAATCTGTTCATTGGGTAAATATTAACCATGTGAACACTTGATCTGATTATTTCTCTCTTTTAAGAATAAATACATTCTTTCAGCCCCGTATTTGAGGTAACATTGGATGAATTGACGAAATTCCCTCAGAGAGGGAAACTTTTCTTCCATTCCTAATCCAAATTCCCAACTATGTGAGAACAACTCGCTCTCTCACTTGACTTTAGGTTCATCCGCTGGAAATCTGGGCACTGATTGGCTCAATATTTTATAAGTAATAAGTCATCTAACCAATCAGGGATGAGAGACTGAATTCTTGTAAGCAATCTTAAAACGTAGAAGGTGGGATTCGTCTGAAAAGATGAGAAGACTAACCTAACCTCAACATTTAGAAAAAAAAAAAAAAAGATCATTAAAATAGTTTCATATTTAACCTTTTCCCAGCGGGCAGACCCACGTTATATAATTATATTCCAATTAAATTCTTCGAGCATGTAAAATCATGTCTTATCAGATCAGCATCCATGTAAACAGTTGAGTTGCAATCGGACCCCAAAAAAAAATTTCCTAGTTCATTCAAATATCGCTATTGTTGCAGAAGTCATCACAAACTGGTTCCTCGAACATGACAATGAGTTCAGCGAACCTTACTGGTCTCCCAAGTAACCGTCTCTGAATCCAACACAGCACCACTGGAATGTTACAAAACAGGAGAGGTATTCCCAACACCTCGCAGATTCCATGCCATGACGAAAATAAATAAATAAATAAACATGGTGTTGATAGTGCTTGTTACAGGTTTAAGGTGTAAGATTAAAATCTTTGCCATGTTTTTTTTTTTTTTTACTCCCCCACCGAAGCCCTGCAGGCTTCCAAAAGCAGTTGTACTCGATCCGTTTCCGAGCATAACTTGTCAAGCAAGCAGAAGAGGTACGTAAGCCCATCTCTCGCGTCATAGAAAGCTGGAAAATTAATTTGAATAATTCGTAGAAGCTCTGTCGCATGGTTCACCTCTGTTGTTGAGAATGACATCGAGCGAATTGGCCCATTTCTCCAGCTCCGCCCTGCTCAGTCGGGTCTTCGCGTGTCCCACCTGACTCCACTGCTTTGTGAAGCGGGATCGTCGCTGTTTGGCGCTAGGAATAAACGAGAAAAAAAAGGAAACTGAGGAATCAAAGGACAACACTGAGTAAGACACAAACTAGATCAGAGTCCTATTTCGAATGGATCCGAGCCAACATCCACACCCACATATAAGCAGATAGCAGAATATTTACACTGCATTAAGAACGACATGACTAAACCTACCATCATTACGCATTTGTGATTCGTGATCTTGAACTGATCCTACCTGCTGTCCTGATCTCTGTGCTCCTGGACTGGGATATTGGGATTACAAGCGTGCGGGCTCTACAGAGAAAGAAAAAGAAATAAGTGATTTTTTTTTTTTTTAAACAAAAGCTAATCAGGTCAAATTTTCTTCAAGTCTCCCCAGAGAGGACTAGATTCAAGTTGCGATTACGCAACACTGGAGCGTCATTAACGTCATGGAGAAAGTAGGACATGAGAACAGGATAAAGGCATTAACGTGCGTTTAACAGAAATGAAGACTTCTCGACGTAGCCTTTGAATTGTTTGCTCTAGGCTTGATTTGGTCCTCAGTTGAATCCATCTCGTCAGCGCTGTGTCAACATCATACTGTAAATGAAGTGGCGGCACGTACGAGTGCTCTTGAACATAGCTTTAAATCTGAAAGAATTTCTAAGTGGGGAAGAAAAAAAAAGCAGAAGAGAGAAAGAGAGAGAGGATGATGCAAGTGCAATCCAAGTAAGATTGGAAAGTTGACAAACACCTAAGATTGAGCAACATCTAAAACCGAGTGTGTCGTGCTTACACTTGTTTCAGGCCATTTAGAATGACTAAACAAGCAACGTTCTTACCACCCGAGTGTCAAATCAAAGAAAGAGGAAATGTCATAAAAGGATTCCCTAAAGATTTGCACTTCTTCAAAGCACTCTCACCTTTCCTTTATGTGAATAATCTCAGCATCTTAAAAAGCTGTAGTAACTATATCGACTATCCTGTGCACGTCCCATGAGTCTTCACAACTCACAATGGATTTATAGGGAAAATCCTTTCAACACAGTACTATTTGTCTTCACTCTTCCGCTTCTTTCCTGTACGCTGTAATGATTTATAACCCCACTATCCGCTTTCACCCAGAGGAGCATGGATTTCCTTTTGAATTCTCTCAAGGTTTCTTCCTCATGAGGTCTCAGTGAGTTTATCTTTCCACCATCACCTCTGGCTTGCTCTAATTGTTAATTTAACAAAAAAAATTTAACTAACATGGCTGAAGCCTACATTGAGATTAAGATTCATTTATTTGTCACATCCAGAGGTGAATCTGCTTCTTGAGTAAATGTAGAGGGCAAATATTATTCAAGCAAAAGTTCTCCATTTAAATGTACACTTGAGGAAAAGTAAGAAAGGAAGAAGAAAAAAAAAAAAAAGGCACCTTCAAATGTACTGTACTTTAGTAAAACTGAATGTACTCCGTTACCTTCAACTTCTTGTCACCTATACCTTATAGCACAGTGATTTTTTCCCCCCCCATCATTGCCCAGTTAAGAACCCGGGATCACAGTGCAAACCCAAACCCAGAGCCTTAACCGTGTGAGCCAACACTGCCCAATCTCAGCCACCCCTGATGGGACTCGAACCCACAATCCTCAGGCCACTATGGCTTCTACTTGTCCTGTATGTTGATCGAGATTTGGAAATCTATAAATTTCTGAGCCCCTCTTACCTGACCAAACAGACTCTTCAGGTGTAATTTAGCAGACGACAGCTTGGCCCGGACATGGTACCGATTCTGGGGTGTCTGGTGCAAGCCCGAGTTGAGGCAAGGCGGATTAACCGCGGACATGGACGATAGGGACGGCATGTCGTCCTTGTCTACACTCTCACCCCTGCTCAGGGCATTCGGTGCCAGCTGACTGTCACTATACGCCTTGAAGCTCTCGTTAAGATTGGTGACCTTGAGCAGCTCAGGCGACAGGTCCAGCTCGTTAATATCCTGTACGCAAAAGCTCAGCTCCCTGGTGAGCTCCTTCACCGTTCTGCTCACGGAGGCCTGCGGTGCGGCCGGCAGAGGTGTCGCTCCGTGGTCCACCTGGTTGACAATCCGTGGCAGGGTCTTGTACGTGCCGGGTCCGTCCTCTTCCTCAGGGAAGTCATCTTTCTCAGACGCATTCTTCCAGGGAAAGATGTCCAGGCACAGGAGGGATCCTTCTGAACTGAAGCGCCGCATGACTACGTGTTCTGTGAGAGAGATCGAGAAAGATTGTGATTTTTAAGGAAATACCAGAGGGTCTGGATGAAATTAGGTAACGATAACAAATTGAGGGATTTTTTACTGAAGTAGGTTCCTTGTAGACGGTTTTGTAATCTTGGAAAACGAGTCCGAGGCTCAAAGGGGAATTACTTTAAATATCTAATGCTTTTCCTTTCACTTATTTGACACAGAGCCTCAGAACATAGGCTGAATGCTGGGTGTTTACACATTTTCAGTGCAATTAAAATTCATGCTAGCTTCACACACACACACACACACACACACACACACACAAATAATAATTCTGAAACATTTTACACACTTTCCACCTGACAAGTGTTTGCACTTGTTTCATCCTGGACCAGAATGTTGCTGGAAATATTCAGCATTTCAGGGAAGCCCCTTAACACATAAGACTACAAAAAATCATAAAACTAACTTAAAAGGAAGTTCAATGTTTATATATACAATAAAATGGAATACATTAATGAGAAATATTTTTCATAAACAATACCTTAGGGTGACTCCAGGCTTCTTCTCCACATGTTAAGTTTTCTCGTTAAGTGCTGGACGCCTTTCTTCCTCACACACATACAAACACACACACACTCTCTTTCTGTCTTTCTCTGTCACACACACACAGAAGCACAGAGGGGGAGAGAGAGAGAGAGAGAGAGAGAGTCTTTCACAACTTCCTCAGTCAGTTTAAAACGACACTTTGTTTCCAGAACGCTACAACTGTAACGCCGACGCTCAGTAACGGCCAACCTGTAGCTCCCTGAAAGCGCACGTTCACGTTCTCCTCGCGTAGTGTTTCTCGTGCATTAAAAACAGCCACGCCCTCTCGACTCCAGGCCACGCCCCACCGCCTACTCCAACTCCCAGGCCAGTCGCGACCTGTCGGCGTTCCGAGGTGAGCGCGCGACTGACGTCGTGTTGTTTTTTTTTTTGTACGCTTCATACTTCTCACGCTTCCTTAGCAACAAGCACGTACGGTTACCGCTTATCACCGCAACCCCGAGGACAAGTTCTTCCACATTTCAGTCATGTTCGGGAATCACAATCCTTTCTCTGATGCAACTCCGGCAGGAGAGAACTTAATTTATTTATTTTTTTCCATTCACCTTCAGGTTGTGTTTTCAACCATTAACCCACTTAAACATTTAAGTTTAACACTAGTTTCACATATAGGCTACGTACTAGGCTATAAGTCTAATTAATTAATTATTCATAAAAACAAAAACAAAAATATATACTGTATATATATTATAAACTTTATTGAACTTTCTTCCCAAAAAGAAAACAAAACTGAAATCATGTTTATTAAAAACAAACAAACAAACAAACCCTGCAATTACTTTTGACAATTACGTCATTGACACGCCCATTACTGTACTCCAATCCATCCATCTAGGAATCTCTGTAGTCCAACGAGGGACAGTGGAGGCTAATTGCAATTACCATTTTGTATTTATTCCCATTTTTACAACCATGGAAGGACCTCTTGTCAACATGTACACACTACTAGCAATTTGGGAACATCTACTTGTCCTTGGTCTTTGGGAGGAAACCGGAGAACCTGGATGAAACCCACCAAGCACATGCAAACCCTTGAGGTGCAATGTGTAAGGTGACAGTGCTAACCACTACGCCACTGTTTGTATTAAACCACTATTGTATTTAATATAACATTCTGGATGTTTTTTTCTCTCTAATAAACCTCTTACCTATTTTACTTCAAAGTATTTATCTTTAGTAATGTTTGTTCTTTTTTACATTAATATATATATATTTAATTATTATTATCCATTATCTTCTTCTTATTATTCTTCTTCACTGCTAATTAAATAAGAAATGTCTCTTCATTGTTTAACACATTTATATACAGAGTAAGACAAAAACATTTATTCACATTATTATTATAATCTTAATATTATCATATATACCAATATATAACATATAACAATACATTTAGTATTCAAAAATGTATATAAGTTTTTTTCCCCGAAGTGTGTATTCATTTTTTTTGATTGACTATAGATATAAAGGTGCATCTCAATAAATTCACATGTGACAAATAAACATCATCGAAAAGTGAAACTATATATATTATATAGATTCATTCCTCACAGACTGATGTATTTCAAGTGTTTATTTCTTCTATTTTTGATGATTATGGCTTACAGCTAATGAAAACCCAAAATTCAGTGTCTCAGAAAATTAGAATATTGTAAAAAAAATTAAATAAATAAATAATAATAATTCACATTAATTAACTCAAAACACCTGCAAATGTTTCCTGAGCCTTTAATTGGTCTCTCAGTCTGGTTCAGTAGACTACACAATCATGAGGAAGACTGCTGACTTGACAGTTGTCCAGAAGACGATCACTGACACCCTGCATATGGAGGGTAAGACACAAGCAACAGGGATAACTGCAGTCTGGAGAGGATTCGGGAAAGGAAGCCCACTGAAGAATTTGGGGGAGATTCACAAGGAGTGGACCGCAGCTGGAGTCAGTCATCTCACTCGCTCATCGTCTATACAGGCAATTAACCTAATCTGCATGTCTTTGGACTGTAGGAGGAAACCGGAGTACACAGAGGAAACTCATCAAGCACGTGCATGCAACCTCATGCAAACTCCACACACACAGACCTGAAGTGGGAATAGAACTCGGATCCTGGAGGTGCTAACCATAATGCCACCGTGCCGCCTAATCCTCGTTAAAGCACCTTAATGTGCAGCTTTTCAGGTTCCCACCTGACTGCACAATGTGTACAGTGTATTATATATACAGTACATTATACATACTTACATAACCTTTTCTTATTGCGATTTTTTATTTTAACCTAGCCTTAATATTCATCTTCATCTATATATAAATAATAAAAAATTATGATGATTATAACATCAATGCAAATAAGGAGTGGCTTTTAAAAAAATTATTATTTACTCTGGTGCTACACAATTAGACCAGCAGAGGGCGCGACAGACCAGTTTTACGACGTCCTATGTAATAATAATACAGTAATGGCCATTTAAATAAAAAAATAAGTAAAAAAATTTCAATGATTGAAATAATAGTGAGACAAGCTAAAAGAAGACTAGGACAGTAATAATAGTAGTATTGATTAAAAAAAAAAGCTGTCTCTTAAAAATTCTAAGAGGCAGCTGTGGTTTAAAAGTGCAGACAGCAATGCATTTATGTCATTAGATCTGGGGAAAAAGCTGCTCCTCAGGCTGTTTGTCCTGTTTATCCTTACCACAATTGAACAAGTGATTTAAAGACAAATCTCTGTGTACTCATTATATCTTGCCACTGTTTGTTCAGTGGTTGAGGTGTGACTGCATTCTACAGGGAGGACGCCAGCAGGTGCACGTAGTGAAAAAAACATTGCGAAAGAAAAGATTTATTTAACCTTGGCATTATTCTGGAATATATCCTACACCCTTTAGTAAATCATATTTCAGTGATTCTGCCCGTTAGCTTCTCACTTTCCATTTACAGTTCCAGCTGAATGAACTGTGCACTTTCCCTGATTGGACTTTTTTTTTCTTTCTTTCCCCCAATGCCTTCAATCTGCATGCAAATATGGGCTGCGGCTGACTTCATAACGAGCTCAGTCAGGTCTCCAGGAGGACTCCTGAAGTTTCATTTGACACCGAACAAAAAAAAAATAATAATCTGGGGAACATATATAGACCTGAGCAGAGAGTCAGAGGCTTGAATGCAGGTTATTGCGCTGCTCTTGCAGACTGAGAATATAATTAGGTAATTAGACTAAGGTGAGTCTAACATATTGTTTTCATTTTCTTCCAAAGATCATGCATAATTACATTTTATTCAAGGCAATTTAGGACAAGGCAGCGTTTGATTTAGCAGTTGAGGGTGAAGAGCTCAGCTCGGGTTTAATTGCAATCCTGGCATTGGAGATCACGTAGGCTGTTGGAGATTATCCTGGGAACGCTGGGTGTGAGGTGGGAATACACACTGGATGGGAAGGAATACAGTTCATCAGAGAGTTCATCACACCTAAAGGCATTTTTATGTACTTGATTCACCTACCAGCGTGTTTGTCATAGAAGAGAGGAAACTTGAAAACCCCGAGGGAACCTGGAGCTGAGTTATTTTTAAAAAAAATGGTAGTTTAATTAACAGATTAATTAGTTTTCTTTATTTTCTTTAATTCCACACTTTTATCTGGAGTTAAGGGTTGGGTTAGAGGGTAAACCAGGGCCTCTTTGCCAGTCCTAGGAATAAAACTTATCAAAGCAATATCCAGAACATTGAATATGCATTATACAGCTACGAGACATGAAATTTGCTTATTCAGCTCAGGAGTCAGGGTTTGGAGCTGCAGGATGTCAAAACACTTTATTTAAGTGCTTCAAAAGCTTTATACATGTTAAAAGGTCATGTACAACTAGGTATTCTATGCATTTTTTTACACCACAGCTCGGTTGAATTCTTGATTCTGATTGGTCAGAGTGTTGATTTATTTCCTATAACAGCAGATCTGCCAGGCAATCAAATCACAGGCACTTGCTCATATATTGAAGCACTTGCTTTTATATATTCTTTACACAGGGACTTGCATGATACAGTATCTGTATCACAAAAGAATTGTTGATATGAAATCTTTTGAAAAGATTTGGAATCTCCAGTATCAGTTTTTATTAATCATTTGTCAGTAAAGCTCATAACAGATAAGGTCAATGTATATATTTTATTAATATTAACACTTTTTTCTGTTATTCTGAACTTCCAACCTTCTCACACACAGTATGACCACAAATAAATCCCTTTTACTTGCTATCACCCAAATGAGGATGGTTCCATTATGCCATCTCAGGAAGTTTTTCCTTGGCACCGTCGTCCTCCGCTTGCTTATCAGGTTCACTCTCACTCACCACAACCCGCCTCGTGCTCTAGGATCCAGGACCCTGTGACCCTGAATACAGGATAAAGCGATATAGAAGATGAGTGAGTGAATTGAATTGAATTGAAGCTGTGACTTTATATTTTCAGAAGGAAGAACAAAAATCCTGATTACGGCTCAAAAACACAACAACTGTAAAGTTTAAAAGAGCTAGAGAGATAACCTGCTAAGGAAATGAACATTTATAGCTGCTATAGTGTAAGTGATAACAGGAACTCATCTCGTTTTACACTACAGAAAGAACTATTTAAACATAACTATAAACAGACAGATGTACAATGTTGTTGATCTTTCGGCTGGTGCCTCATAAAGGGGTCGTCACATCGGTATAAAAATGATGAATGTATTATACCATAATAATGTAATAATGTATAGATAAAGTGTGTTTAAGAAATAAAACTGTGCTGTGGTAGAAGGTAAAAAAGCACTTTGGGATTTATCTGAGTGAATAATGAACTTCGGATCGGGGCATTTGAGGGTCTAGGTTTCTGGTCAGGGGTTCGTCAGCGAGTCGTCACTGTTAGCTCCCTTAACCCTATACCTCATGCAGTGCTGGTCCCAAGGCCAGATAGAAATGGGAGGGTTTTGACCGGATGAAAACCTGTGTCAGATGTGGCGATGCTTAGGATAAAAGGGACAAAACCCAAGAAAAAACTTTATAGTAGTGATAGTCCATGTCACCCTGTCTTTGATTTGGAAAAATAATTAGCACTTCCAGTTGTGTTTTATTACTTAATTTAAGCTAATGTGAATTATGGTGATAATCAAATAAAAGACAGATGTTAGAAAACTGTCTACTATTCTATAAGGGCTGAAACATGAGAGGTTTTTGTAAGATTTATCCATTGTATCTTGTTACTATTACTATTGGCACTAATCACATTTTTTTTGTTCTGTTACAAAAAAATTTGTACTTGTACTTGTATTTCTCTACCTTTCTCATCTGAACCAAGCACCTCCAGCCTGCCCACACGCGCACACACACACACACACACACACACACACACGTGCACATGCACACACACAAATAGGCTAACCTAGTTTTTTTTTCTTTGTGTAACTATGCCATGAGCACTTTCTGAGAGCGCTTTCGGGAAATGTCAAAACCAACAATAACAAAAGAACAGCTCGTGTGTTTGTCTTTTCAAATGCTCTCATTAAGTGTTGTACAGTTATTACGTTACAAAAAAAAACATTTATAAAGATCTTGACTCCTCTTGTGATGAACTGAATAGGGGGCAAAAACGAAACCAGAACATGTCCAATTGATGGATAATGAAAATGACAAACAAGAACTGTTTTTTTTTATTATTGTTTTTAGGTATGAGAGGTTTTAATTTTTCTAAAGGATTTTAATTACACTTTCAGGTCCTTGTCTTTTTTAGAAACTTGTAAAAACAAATTCACCAAAATGATCAACAGATCACATAAATAGCTGTATTTCTATTTTTTATTTTTTTTGGTTTAGCTTCTAAAGCTAAATCCTACATGTAGCGAATCGAGAATGCCTCCTACCTCCATGCACTTGTATGCTCTAAAATAATGGCACTCCATCCTTATATAACAGCTGTACTGAAGTAGTGCAAAAGCAGGCATAACTTTTTTTTATGAATTTATTTTATTAACTGAATATATACTAAAAGACAAAAGTTTAGAAACACCCTTAAACTCCATTGTCTTTTCTGATTTTTATTTCTTTCGACATTATAAAACAATACTGCTAAATAATGCTGCTATTTTTCACACAGTATTTTTTTTTTACAGAGTTTTTAGTCTCGAGTGTGATTTGTTTTATGTATTGAATACCTTATTTGTTTTCATATTTTATTTTATATATTTATTTTTATTTGATCTGGACAGCTCAGTAAGATTAGAACTGTCACCTTTGTTTTTATAGTTGACACTTTACAATGTTAGGTATAAATAAAATATTCAATATGCATATGTAATAGTATAGGGTGTTTGTGCATTAATGATTTCATACCAAACTGTTGACATGAGTCTTTCAACTGTCAGCCTCAAGAAATCCTCTGTTCCCAGAGCCGTGTGGCTTTTCAATAGCTCTCTACAGGGGCATGGGAATGTGGACTGGGCTTAAGGCTTAAGTCTTAAGGATCTTCTGCAATATACATCACAGTGCAACCTGCACAACCCGCTCATCTTTTAGCTCCAGGGTCTCCTCACTACTCTCAGTATCACATAGTATGCCAACACGCAGAAACCCAGTCAGTTGTCACTTTCATGCTGTATTTGCACTGCTGTCACTTTGTCATAAATACAATTGCACATCAAATGTTGCACTGCGTTTCACTTAATTTCACTTATTAGTATTATTCATTTATGCTTTTTTTAAAAATATATTTTTCTTGCTCATGATTTTTTTTATGATGATATTTTTTTTAGTTTTATATATCACATAGTTTTCTATCTATCTATCTATCCATCCATCCATCCATCCATCCCAAGCCTGGAGAAAATGGGAGGGTTGTGTTATAAAGGGCTTCTGGCATAAAACCTCTGCCAAGTTGTGTGCGGATCACATGGTCCGCTGTGGCGACCCTTTGACCTTAATGTGCAATTGTATTCATGACAAAGTGACAACAGTAGTAATAATAGTAGTAATAATAGAAATAGTAATAGTTGTGCAAAGAACAGCATGTGTGACAAGTCATTAAGCCTAGGCATATTGGCATAATATCTAATACTGCATTAGTGACTTAGTGGTAGGTTTCTAGCCTGGACACATGGAAGGCCTGGATTCGCACCCAAATCCCAAACCCGGATAAAATTCCGGCGTAAAACCTGTGCCAAAGAAAGGACACACATGATGTGTGCGGATCACATGGTCTGCTGTGGCGAGCAGTCGAAAGACTAACAACATTTAATGCACATATCAATCAGAGCATAAAATGCTAAATTATAAAAGCCAGAAACAGGATTAAACAAAAAGGGTGTTTGGCCTGACATGAGCCAAACGTTCTGGCGATTTTCAAAGAGGATTGGTGAGTTGGGTTCCACAGTTGTCTATTTGAGTTACATGTGTAATTTGAACCACCTATGTCACTCATTGTCTACACCACTTTATCCTGTGTACAGGGTCAGGGGGTCTGGAGTCTATCTCAGGGCAGAAAGCGAGGTACTGCCTGGACGGGGTGGCAATCTGTCCATCACAAGGCACACACATACAGTACACACACACACACACACACTACGGGCAATTTGCGAACGCCAATTACCCTAATCTGGATGTCTTTGGACTGTGGGAGGAGACCAGAGTAACCCGGAGGAAACCCACCAAGCACAGGGAGAACATACACACAGAGACCTGAAGCAGGAATCGAACCCATACCCTGGTGGTGCAAGGCGACAGTGCCAACCACTAATCCACTTTGCATTACTTTAGGTCCAGCCCTTTTAGTATTTAGTGCACTGTACAGTATATGTGCATTTGAAGCGCGCTCTCTACGGCGCATGCGCAATCCAAACGCTCGTCTCCTAGCAACCAAGAACTTCTAACATTACTTCACACTGGATTGTGTTGACACAGTTTTCGTCCGTTGAGTCCGGAAAATGGACGAAATCATCCCAAAAGAGGACAAACCGCTCGCGACTGTCTCTGTGTTCAGCTTCATACCGCCGAGACGCAACGAACCGAAAGAGATGAGATATTTCAACTCGACCCCTAAGGTGAGCAGACCGCAACAACAACAACAACAACAACAACAAAAAAGTTGAGAAAAGTGGACTTTTCCGAATGCCAGTGTTTCTCGTGTTTGTGTGTGTTAAAGGCTCCAGAGAAGCACCTGTATGACGTAATACACAAGCGAGCTGAGGGGTTTGATATGAAGTTACACCGGGATGACCGAGAGCACGCGAAGAGCCGCGGACTGAGCATGCACTCAGAGGTGACACACACACACACACACACACATACAAACACCTGCCTGCTTCCTTCCTTTCTTAGTTTACATTACTTAATGTCATTTAAACCTCTGTTTAACATATCTATAAAGTCCCACAATGCATTGCACCAGGCTAGTGTCACTATATGGACAAAAGTATTTGGGTAAACCTGTTAATAATTGAATTTACAATAGGTGTTTCTTTCTATCAGGCCCCTTATCCCCCAATGAATGGCAATCTTAATGTTTCAGCATAAGACATCTTGGACAATGCTGTGCTTCCAACAGTTTGGGGAAGTCACTTTTTTTTAAATCCAACATGATTGTCTCCCACACATGACTGTCCCTGCATAAAGCAAGGACTATAAAGACATGGTTTGATGAGTTCCGTGTGGAAGAACTTGACTGGCCCTAACACAGAGCCCTGACCTGACCGCAACCCCATCGAGCAACTTTGGGATGAACTTCCAGTTCTTGTCCAACATAAGTGTCTGACCTCATAAATGCTCTACAGAATGAATGGGCACGAATTCCCACAAAAACACTCCAAAATCTTGTAGAAGATTGGAAGGTCTTATAGCTCAATAGACTCCATATTGAACTAAATGTATTTGGATACAATGTTATTGCAGTTTTGGCTAAATAATTTTGGTCTACATAGTGTATGTCAAGGGTTCAGATCATCCATAATGCATGCTTTCACATACAGCCTGGTCTGCTTTTTCAGGTTTAAAATGGTCAGCATGACAGAAAAAAACATCTTTCAGACTTTTACTTATTTTGCCAGATTATTATTCTTTGATACACAGTGTTTGTCATTAACAAATATTTAATTACAAAACCACTACATAATCCTATTTTAGAACATTTCCATTTGGCAGATGCTGTTATTCAGAGCGACTTAAGTAAACATCTATTTTGAAGTTTCTGTCAATAGATATATCTTTACACTGGCTCAGGAGGTTACTAACTAGAAGAATCCTCAGTCATATAAGTAACAAAAAGACAGGTTCGTAGAAGTGATTGCACACTGTATATCTATACATATAACAAAAATGTAAGGTTGGCTTGTCTGTACTTTGAAGGTATTTGTAAAAAAAAAAAATGGGGTGGGGGAAAGGGGCACCTCATGATGTTTTTTGGAATTTTTTTGTCTGTTTGTGCACACATCATGTAAAAACCACTGAACAAATTTTAATGGAGGTGTATTTGGCTGAGCCTGAGGTAACATATAGGCTTTGTTTCATCACAATCGGCCCATGGAAAGAGAAGATATGCTACTTTGAAATTTAAATGGAAAACGCCCCTATAGCTTATAGAAATCGACCTTGAAAAAAATCATTAGTTCATCTCAAAATTCAACAGATGGCGCTGTACATTTTTAAAAACATACTTATGAGTGTGCAATTAAATTCCATGCAAAACAAAGTCGCAGGCACAGCTAGTTTAACGTATAGTTAGTAGAATATAGCATAAAGCATAAATGAATGATACTAATATGTGAAATGAATTGAAATGCAGTGCAACCCTAACCACAAATACCCTTAAAGAACCACAAACAGCTGAAGGCTGATTTATCCTTTGTGGGAAAAGTTCTATCTTAAAAAAAAAAAAAAAATGTAATCATACAAAATTCACATGTAGTATATAATCAAAACAATTTTGACCAAAAATATTTTGGCATACATGTGTTTTTTAACACACTTGTGATTCAAAGAGGAACAGACTGACATCCAGGGACAAATGTACAAAGAGAAAGACAGACAGATGGAGGAACAGGATGAGACACAGACACAAGGAGAGAAAGACAGACTCTCCTTGCAGGTGTACGAAGAGTGTAAGCTGGCGAGACAGGCAGACAAACAGATAGACAGACAGACAGAAATACAGGGAGATTGAGAGAAAAAGCACACAGAGAAATACACGTTTATAGAGAGAGACAGGCCGACATGGCACATACATAGACCGACTCAAACAGGGGAACAGAGTGAGACTGATGAATAGAGAAAGAAATTCAGACAGATAGACAGATAGACAGATGGGAAGACGCAAATACACAGACAGAGAGACGGAGAGATACCAATATGGACAGATACAGAGACAGACAGACAGACACACAGACTGAGAGAAGGTGTGTGAGAGAGAGATAAAGAGAGACAGATGTGGGAGGTAAAGTGATTACAGATGATTAGTTTCATGTTAATTCCGCCGCCAACACCATCACGCTCAGCTCACAGATTGTGATCTAACCGCGCCGAGTCTCTGCCTAACTGCTTCGTACATCTGCATCACATTTCTCATTAAATACTGGGGGAAAAAAAACCCCACAAGAAGCTCATGTCCATTTGCTTTTA
Source organism: Clarias laeviceps (assembly GCA_030014305.1). Lineage (NCBI taxonomy): Eukaryota > Metazoa > Chordata > Actinopteri > Siluriformes > Clariidae > Clarias > Clarias laeviceps. The sequence goes on from JAQMYJ010000021.1 coordinate 6,406,895, forward strand.
GGAACTAATGGTAAAAAAAAAAGAATCACTAAACACATGACAAAGAGTTCAGCATGAACGCATTTGCAGTGTTTCAAAAGGAAGTTTTGCTTTACTTTTCTAGTGACACAGAAATCATGTCCCAGTTGCTGTCCTCTATAGACCCAGTGGAAGAGTAATAACTCTGTTTAAATGGGACATGTCTCTCATGCTGCACATCATCTTTCTTTCTTTTGCCTATTACATCCGCTTGTTCTTGTCCCACGGTAAACAGAAATCTTTTTTTAGATCACGTTTTCCAACCTGTAGTTTAGTGTTCATCTTGTTTTTTCAGTTTTTCTACAAATCCTTGAAGTTTTGAAAGAATTGGCTTCATGACAGCCTTCTATTTACTTCCTCACGTCAGTTTCTCCCTGCGTATGATGGATCGAGAAGTTTATAGCATTTCCCCGTTGTGCAGCAAGTAAAACATGATTATGCATTTATTAAATATTATTCTGATACACAGTTCCCTGCTTACATTATCATATTTAAGGTATAACCTGGAACTGGGAACTAAAATGGGCTTTTTTTATCATTTGAATGCACAAAATGTAGTGATTTAAGTTAAGCCTTTATTTATCACATATAAATTACAGCACAGGGAAATTCTTTCTTTGCATAATCCAGCGTAACTGGGGTCAGCCATGATACAGCGCCCCTGGAGCGGATAGGGTTAAGGGCCTTGCTCAAGGGCCCAACAGTGGCAACCTGGTGGAGCTGGGGATCGAACCACCAACCTTCCGATCATTAACTCAGTGCCTTGGCGCTCTGAGCGACCACTGCCCCCCTTTAAATAATAAGGGTTATCTACAAATTAGCTGTTTTCAGTGATATGCTCAGTTTCTCCAGGAATTATATGTAGTAAACCTTAATACAGTATATAAAACCTTTATTATATATCACTATGCATTCTATCACTATGTGTGAGTCGGGAGAGACAGAGACAAACGCACACGCATCCATGCTGTGTCTGAAGTTCTCCATTTATTATAAGCAAAGACAGACTATTTGAACTTTGTGCCCTGTGTCACATACATCCTGAACATCAAAAGAACAAACGTTGTCATCAACATGTAAATCATTATTGAGGCCCGGAGACAGACAGACATTAGCATTTTTTCCGGTTAGACAAAAGTGTTTCAGCGGATACAAGCTGTTTGCATGTATATTCATCCGGACTATAGGAAGTACTACCATGCCGCAATGAGAGAAACTTTACACCTCTGCACACGAAACTCACAGGCACAGAGAGGGTATCCAGCATAAGCTTCAAAGCCAACAGCACTCCTGTGTTCTTTTACTTATTGTACTGTATATCAGAGCAACCGTAGATGCTGGAGCTTTGATTCTTAGACAGTTTGAGAGCGGAGACTTCAAGTCATGTCTGTATTTCAAAAGTGGTCCAAAATAATTGTTTTCAGCATTTCCACTCTACAAACCCAATTATAGTCTATGGAGTGAGTTCTGCAATGATTTCAGGGCCATTTTTGAAGGGTTAAATTATTTTTGATTGACATCATTATTTCCAGAGTAGTAGAAGTTTTCAAGCCCTTTGGATGTTTTTTTTTTTCCCAGGGGAGTATTTTTAGTTCCATTGTACTTGGGAGACCCGGCCTTGGGTTTTGTGTAGGCGCTTGCAAAATTCAGGGTCGTCTAGTCCTGAACTGGAAAAACAGGAATTTTTCGGAAAATAGGAGGAGTGAAATGAAGGGAGTTACAACATCATATAGATTTTAAGATTTAAAATTCTAAAGTCTTTCCTTTGTAAAGACCTGTCACTCATCTCCTACAGATAGAACAAAAACCCCAAATTCTGTCCTGAGGAAGGTCAAACACAAGCTATTTAATTTAATGATCTATTTTGTCTGTCTAGCATGCTAAACACATTTTTGTACACATTATTATTATTATTCATATGTTTTTTGTAAATTAAATTTGTAATTTAATTCAAACAAATTTGTAATTTAATTCCCTCTGAAATGTTTTCCTGATCATTCCATTCTCTCAACCTTACGACCTAAGTTTCCTCTTTAAAGGACTATGTAGTATATTTTTGTACTCAGATCATTTTTTTCTCTTGCAATCCTTTCCTAGGAATGCTCCAGACCTATTGCTGTGCTCTCCTCATCTGAATATGGCCGAAGGCTGACAGCGGTGTTGTACAAGCAGGGCCGGGAGTTTGCTCGAGTTGCTCACATACGCTCGGAGTTTTACAGGAAAAACGGCATTAGCAAATCAGTGGAGGATGGCTATGGCTCTGTGTTTCCAGTTTAAGCGAAAAAAACAAACAAAAACAAACAGCCGTTGAAACCCTTGAAGGGCACCCATGGACTCTTTGTGTTTCATGTTTGTGTGTTTGTGTTTCACCTGCACCTAGTTGAGCTCCCTGATTAGTGTCATTATTTAAGCTCCAATGATTGGTCTGTGTCTCGCATCTGTTTGTTTCTTTGATCTGTCCTGTTATCTCACTGTGCCTGCATCCCACTTGACCGAATGATAGACCTACTTTGAGGCATAGCTGATGGGTCCGCACGATGGGAGTTGTTGGGAATGAGCAGCGCAGCCAAGCTGGGCAGGCAAACAACCAGTTTGTGATAAAACGTGTGCCCTTCAAAACTCAGTGCAGAGTTGTTCAAGGTAACATGGCTCCTGTAATGACCACGAGGAAGGGACCAACAGGTCAGAGCGCGGCGGTGTCCAGGGTGAGGATAACCCTATACCAAGTAGCAACGTAGGGACACAGACCATCGGTGGTAGCTATGTGCCATCCAGCGGCGAGCAAAGGAGCTCCCAATATGGATGCATGCATGGGAATTTATACAGGAGCTTCTGGAGGAAGGAGCAGTGCTAAACACCATCAGCTCAGCTCCACTGTCCAAAGAAGAGGATAATGTGATTACCCCCCTGCCCAAATTTGAGGACATTGTACTTTTTCTGCCACCCAGGTTTGAAGATGTCGTGTTTGCTCCGCCGTCCAAATTCGAGGACATTGTGCTTACTCCACCATCCAAATTCGGGGACAGAAGATGTGGCGTTCGCTCCACTGCTCGAATTTAAGGACATTGTGCTTGCTCTGATGCTCATATTTGAGGACATTGTGGTTGCTCTGCTGGTTATATTCAAGGACATTGTTTGAAGACATTGTGTTTGCTCCGCCGGCCAATATCAAAGCTCCGCTGCCTTACCTATGGGCTATTGTACTTGCTTCACCACTCATGTTTGAGGACATTATACTTGCTCCACCGTCCAATTTGATTACTCCCCTTCCAAATTCGAGGATAGTGTGCTCTCTCCACCACCTGATTTCAAGAACGTTTTGCTTGCTCTACTGTCCTAATTTGAGGACATTGTGCTTACTCTGCTGTCCAGGTTTAATGATGATGCGTTTGCTCCACTGCTTGAATTTGAGGACATTGTGCATGCTCTGCCGCCCGAATTCAAGGACACTGTGCTTGCTCTGTGCCCGGATTTGAGGACATTGTGCATGCTCTGCCGACCATATTTGAGGACAAAGACTGTGGTTGCTCCACTGGCCAAATTCAAAGACATGGTGTTTGCTCCTGCACCTTAATTAGAGGAGCAACTTGCTCCGCCACTCGGATTCGAGGACATTGTACCTAATCCACCGTCCACATTTGAGGACACTGTACTTACTCCACTGTCCAAATTCAAGTACAACGTGATTACTTAGCTGATGGAATTCGAGGACATTGTGCCTACTCTGTCGTCTGGGTTTGAAAATGTTGCGTTTCCTCTGTTTCCCGAATTTGAGGACATTGCACCTGCACCACTGGCCATATTCGAGGACATTGTGCGTGCTCCTCTGCCTGGGTTTGAACACATGATGTTTGCTCTGCCACCTAAATTAGAGGACATTGTCCTGGCTCCGCTGCTCAGTTTTGAGGAAATTGTGTTTGCCTTGCCTCCTGAATTCAAGGACGTTGTGATTGCTCTGCCCTCTGGGTTCAGAGCAATATTACTTCACCGGCCATATTTAAAGACATTGTCCTTGCTCTGCCACCTGGATTTGACGACATTGTGTTTGCTTAGCCACCCAAATTCGAAGACATTGTGTTTGGTCCGCTGCCTGAATTAGAAGACATTGTACTTGCTCCACCACCCAGATTTAAGGACATCGAGCTTGCTCCGCTGCCCAAATTTGAGGACATTGTGATTGCTCCACCACTCGAATTTGAGAACATTGTGGTTGCTCTGCTGCCCTGATTTGAGGACATTGTGCTTGCTCCACCACCTGCGTTTGAAGACATTGTGTTTGCTCTGCCTCCCAAATTCTGAGACGTTGTGTTTGCTTCACCTCTTGAATTATAGGAGGGTAATTATTATTGTACTTGCTTTCGCCACCCAGGTTCGAAGACATTATACTTGCTCCACCTCCTGGATGTAAGGACGTTGTGATTGCTCCGCTGCTCAAATTTGAGGACATTGTGTTTGCTCCGCTGGCGAAATTCAAAGACATTGTGCATGCTCTGCCGCATGAATTCGAGGACATTGTGCTTGCTCCGCTGCTTGGATTTGAGGACATTGTCCTTGGTCTGCCGCCTGGATTTGAGGACATGGTACTTACTTTGCCTCCTGAATTCAAGGACAGTGTGATTGCTTTGCTGCCCGTGTTTTAGGACTTTGTGGTCGCTCCGCCACCTGAATTTGAGGACATTACGCTAGCTCCGCTGCCTGGGTTCGACGACATTGTGTTTGTTTAGCTGTCTAAATTAGGGGACATTGTATTCACTCTGCCAACCAAATTCGAGGACATCGTGCTTGCTCCGCTGCATAGGTTTCGAAGACTTTGTGCTCGCTTCGCTGCACAAGTTTGCCGACTTTGTGCTCCGCTGGCCGGGTTCAAGGATTTCAAGTCACAGTCCAGTCTTCGTGCCAAGTCACAATTTTGTCTCTGTGCCAAGTCTCTGTTGAGTCTCCTTGCCAAATCACAGTTTTGCCCCCGTGCCAAGCCTCCATTCACAGATACACCACACTGATTTGTGTTATTATTAAGCTCCATTGGTTAGTTAGTCTGTGTTTTGGTTTTTGATCTGTCCTGCTGTCGTTGTACTACTGTTTTGTTTATCGCTGTTTGGTTCGTGATTGTTTTTAATTAAATGTCTTAACGTCTGCATCCATTACGCCGGGCCTGCATGCCTCATTCCTGAAACATCCTAATAGCAGGACTGACTGTTTTTACTGTTATGATCATCGTAGTTGACATAAATACAGAAATTGGACTAAATTTATCCATCGTAAAGCTTTCTTATTTGCAAAAGCTTACATGCATAAATGGACACAGATGTTTATATAGAAATTCTTTAATGGGTAAGAAAATGGCAGCAACAAAACATGAACACAGATATTTGACAGACACTCAGCTCTTCTGCTCTGAAGTGGAACGCGCACACACACACACACACACACACACACAGCGGTTTGTCTGTTCACATCCTAAGTCCATACATTCCCAAGGTGAGAAATAAAGCTCTGTGGTTATTACTGTTTGAGATGAAGCATCCCTTTTGTGTTGTGTGTGTGTGTGAGGGTGAGAGGAACAAAAAGAAAGAGAGAGAGATGAGTCAGTCAAGGCATTACAGTCCCCTGTGATAAGGACCTGCTCATCTCAGTGTGTACAAAGAAAGTCTTCAGGTCACCTTTCCCCTTGACGTTAATAATCCCTCGACATGAGCACATGTAGCCCAGTGTCTGGAGGATGCGGCTGGTTTCCTCTGTTACCTGGAATTGAACAATAACAACTTAACATGAATTGTACATTACATTTTATACATTCATTGAGAATTTTATACATGAAGTGAGTGAGTTGTGTTTGGAGATTTGATTGACTCACAGTATTAATCCTAATTGCCACAATTGTTGATTCAGGAAGTTTTTAATGAACATTTTATGTATTGTTACCAAGCCCATATCGTTTGTATTTCGACCTACCTGGATTTTCCCAAGAACCCCAGTGCTTTCCATCCTGCTGGCCACGTTCACCGTGTTACCCCAGATATCATACTGCGGTTTTTGTGCTCCGATTACCCCTGCGATCACAGGGCCATGGTTTATTCCTGATGAGAAACAAACACACAACTTTGTTAACTTTTTACGTCTTCTTTAAATTACATGTTGCAAGGTACTGTGCAAAAGTCTTGACCACCCCCCCTCTAGAAACACTAATAAGTAATTTCTTCATATTAAATTAAATGAAAGAAATGGGAGCACATGTTTTACTGCAGGAGGAGATACAATATTAAAATTGTTGGCTTATGTAACAACCTCAGCAGCGACTTCATTTCCCCTCTCGTCTGTTCCAACCTCAGCATTCAGCATCACCAGTATACTAATCATCTGTCACCATCTGCACCTTCTCACTGGTCCATGCCTCAAATTAATTATTTTTTATGCTTGAATGATTTTATGCAAAAAAAAAAAAATAATCGTTTAAAACTGCTCAGGTACAGGGACTGGGCTGAAAATAAATGAGATTCCAAAATAGTCCTTCAGGAAGCCTGGAGAATTATTTCTCAAGACCACATTAAATTACAAGAACGTCTGGCTCTTATTAAACCTAAATATCAAGGAATGAGGGACGGCACAATACTTTTGTATGGTAATACAATGAACCAATCATTTCAAAATCCAGTTCTTCTATATTTCTGAATAAGAACGTGTTCATTATTATTAAAATCCTCTAACGGCACAGCTGGGAGAGTAGTCCCGGCTGTAATGTAAATCATAGGCTTATTGAGTATGTTCTCACAGTAACATCTCACTACATAATCTAAATCTAATAATAAATGCATTGAAATGTTGTTGAACAAAAGCCCATGATGACTGATGAAGAGTTCTGTGAGGAGACGTTTAACTCGGGTGACCCACTGAAGGAGTCTCCAGTGTCAGCAAAGAGAGTTTCTAATTACTTCCTCATAACTTAACAGTATTTATAGAAATAGATCCAGGGAAAAAAAAAAAAAAGCTCACAGTGCTCTGCGGTGTTTCTGCAGTCAGCTGTGTGCAGGTGGGAGTGTAATGAGAGGTGCAGGAAATTCACCTTTTTGCTTTCTGACTTAAAAAAAAAAAGAAAAAAATAACTGAAGCCGGTTATTTTTATTCAGTTAGTCTATTTCAGTGATGCGAATATAATCTATGCAATGGAAAAGAAGGTTTATTCCTGTTGATTAGAGGTCTGAACCCAGCACACTGTAGAACAGGTCATGCTTACTTGTCCGACTACTAGGAGAAACTTTAAATTGGTTATTTTGCCTGGAACAGAAGAAAGGGGCTAAAGGGCGTAGAGTTTGATACCATGCTTTGATGATGCTTTGTGCCATGGACTGCAGTGCTATTACTAGTGAGGAGGGACTTTAAGGGCTTTAAGTCTGATTACACGACAAATAAAGGTTGTGGGCACCGGACCATCACATCTATTTGGGACATGTTACTGTATATCAAGTCATGTATTCATTCGTACTGGTTAGTTGTGTGCTACAGTATGGCTGATAGAAAAACGTTATTAAATTTTCATAAATACTTTATCTTCCTGTTTGGTTAACAGAATTTAGAAAATCTTTAGTGCAAAACTTTGTTTTAAAGTACAGAACTTTCCACGCTGGTTAATTCAGCTGTGATAAAACAAACATGCATTTCTTCGCTATAAACCTGCATTGCTGGTGAAGTTTCTTTCAGGGGTAGCAGGGAAATTCTGGTGTCTAAATGAGTCCGAGGTTTCGTTCTTTCTTACTAAGTCACATAATCCTTAGACTTAAGACATGATACAGTAATAAACCTGTTATCGCCAAAATATGGTATTGGTGCTAAAAAAGTGTCTCACCCGCTATAGGTGTTATGTCCGTTAATTTTTTTTATTCAAATATTTCAACGATCTTAATTGGCAATCAGATGAAACTCTGCCAATTTAGATTTCACATGAAAAAGACATAAACCTGAAAAAAGTGTTATTATAAAATGTAAAATTATTATTAAGATTATGCAACATGAATTATTATTATTATTATTATTATTATTATATATATATTTTCTCCCTAATTTAGTCGTGTCTAATTCCTCCCCGTCACTAGGGGGCTCCCACATTAAGGCTACTACTACCAGGTGACTATCAGGGCCGAAGACTATCAGGTGTATAGAAGAGTATCAGGACAGCGCTATCCGTTATTGGCTGTAGATCCGTGATTAATGTGGGAGCACTAAGTACCTCTCGTCCCTCCCCTCCGAAAGAGCTCGGCCAATCAGCTCTCTCTAGACCTCCGGCTGCGAGAGGTTACAGCATCACCCGGGAATCAAACTCGCGATCTCCGGATGATACAGTAGGGCGAGCACTTTAGCACTGCGCCACTCGGAGGCATTTCAACATGAATTTGACATGGTTACGGACACTACAGTTTTTTTTGGGGAAAAACATCTTTCATTTTGCATGGAATGCTTTAATTTAAGCAACAATTTTTACAGGTCATATGCTTCTAGGAGTGGACACCAATTTTACTATCAAAATTTTACTATCAAAATTAGTGTACATTCCTATTTTACTCAAAGAAATATGAAAATTACTGTTTGAAGCGAGACAGTATAACGCTGAAAAATGGTCATTTTTGGGGCACATATAAAATCATCTCTACAAAACGGCTGAAGTTAGCAACTTTGGAAGCAAGATTGGTTATAAACTTGAGAAGTAGCTTCTTTGGCCACACACATTCTTTGTATTATACAGCATGTATAACATAAAAAAAGAACAAAATCAGCACCAATACTATGTTTTGGCCGTATCAAAATGGCTTTATTGAATAAAACAATCTGAAAACATACAGCACAAATTATCCAAAAAATCTGACTTAATACCTGATTTGATGTCATGGCTCACATATACCATTCTTCATCGAACTGTTGGCACAAATTTGGAAGCACTTGATTATATAGGAGGTTTCTGCATAATACAGCATTAACATTTCCGTCCACTGGACCTGAGAGACCCAAACATGTTCCAGTACGACAAATCCCATGGTGTGCAAAACGAGCTCCATGAAGACATGGTGTGTTAAGAATGGTGTGGAAGAACCCAACTGCACAGATCCCTGACTGACTTAAAAGCTTACTGAACACCTCTGGACCGCTGTATGTACACTCGCCTCATCTTACTAATGCTCTTGTGGCTGAATGAACACAAATCCCCACAGCCACTCTTGAAATTCTGATAAGTCGAGCGCATTATAAACAAAAGCAAAGGGAGGACTAAACCTGGAATGGGGTGTTAAATAAACGAGCACATGTGAGAGTTATGGTCAGGTACTCACTAACCTTTTGTTGTATATATTTGAGGCTTTTTTTTTTTAATTCAGAAAGAAATAAAACATTAAGGGATGAGCTGTTAGGGGAAAAAATTCATGGCTCAAAGTTGATTTATTTATATTTATTATTATCTATTAGACCACCTTTATTTGCCATTTGATAAATCATTTTATTAATCTGGAATATCATGTGTGACAAGTTCCTGTTATCACTTATAAATATATATATATTTGTTTTCTTATATAACACATTTAAAAGGATTTCATTTTTAACCTTTGGTTATGTGGCGAGTCTCCCACACACTGTGCTGTTACTATAGAAACAATAACATATTAATATAGGTGTGTGTGTGTGTGTGTGAACTTAATTTGCAGCTATAACCACCAGAGCTGTGCTGTTGTATTAAATGAATCCCCATCATTAGAGTTCAAATTTCAACAGTATGACCCATGCAAGGCTCAGCTTAGACCTTTTCTCTTCCTTACCGATACGCAGCCTGAAGTCATTGAAGGAATGTTTATTAATAACATCAAGTTTCCCAACCAGTGCAAAGGCGAACTCGACCAAGGTTCCAATGTGCATGTACTGCCGGTCGTGGTCCTTACAAACAAAACAAGATTCAAATTTAGAATCAAAAGATACAAGCAGATCTGAGACAAAAAAATATATATATGAAAACAATCCTTTTATATGTAGGAAAATATCTGAAATGTTTTGAAAATATGGATCTTGATATGATTTTGCCGCTAAATGACTTCATTCCCAATGTTCCCCATGTTTGAGGTCTTGAAGTAAACGAGAACAAAACATTCAGCACCAAGGACAGCAGCACCAAAAACATTTTAGAAAATGTAAGAAAGAAATATTTTGAAAAAAAAAAAAAAAAAAGGAAGGAAAATTCAGATAAGACGGAGATATTACTTATCGGCCCAAAAACCAGCACACAACAGCTTTCACAATTCAGCCTGCGTTTAGAAGGAT
>JAQMYJ010000021.1:6428885-6443188 GCA_030014305.1 Clarias laeviceps
ATTTGTTTTCAACAATGGTGTCCTCCTTGGTCATCTCCCATGTAGTCCACTTTGGCTCAAACAACGACAGATGGTGCGATCTGACACTGATGATCTTTGAGCATGAAGTTCACCTTGGATCTCTTTAAAAGTCTTTCTGGGCTCTTTTGTTACCATTCGGATTATCCATCTCTTTGATTTGCCATAAATTTTCCTGCTGTGGCCACGTCTAGGGAGGTTGGCTACAGTCTCATGGATCTTAAATGTCTGAATAATATGTGTAACTTTAGTCACAGAAACATCTAGCTGCTTGGATATGGTCTTATAGCCTTTACCTTTAACATGCTTGACTAGAATCATGCTTTTGACTAGAATCATGCTTTTGACTAGAATCATGCTTTTGACTAGAATCATGCTTTTGACTAGAATCATGCTTGACTAGAATCATGCTTGACTAGAATCATGCTTGACTAGAATCATGCTTGACTAGAATCATGCTTGACTAGACTCTCCTGAGACAACTCTTTCCTTCGATTCCTCTGGTCCATGTTGAGTGTGGTACACACCATGTCACCAAACAACACAGTGACTACCTGGAGCCCTAAATATAGGCCCACTGACTGATTACAAGATTGCAGACACCTGTGATGCTAATTAGTGGACACACCTTGAATTAACATGTCTCTTTGGTCACATTATTTTCAGTCTTTTCTAGGGGTACCATCATTTTTGTCTAGGCCTGTTCCATGAGTTTATTTTTTTTAATAATTCTGTTGAAGCATGGTTAAAAAGCAATGTCTGACTTTCATTGGTTAACATTCATAGAATTTTTATTTATTATTACTTTTGTCAGATTAAAGTTATTTCTGTGACCATTGTGAGTTTTTCTTTCATTGACCGAAGGGTACCAACAATTTTGTCCACGTGTGTAAATAATAGATGAAGGCAGAACAGGCAGAACAATAATATATGAAGGCAGAACCTGAGCTTACACAGTAATGTTGGTAACGCGAACCCACGCTTATCATTACTCGACAGAAAGCCAAGCTGCAGAACCACAGAGGTATAATACACAATGCCATTCAAGCATTTAAGCTACGTTTACATTAGCAGCGACTCAATTCTGATTTTTTACTCTAATGTGACACAGATCAGATTTTTTAGGGCTGTCTCAAATAAAAAAAATTTATTTGTCATATACACATGACATTTCTGTTTACATTTACCCGACACTCTTATCCAGAGTGACTTACACAAGTGCTTTGAAGTCGACATAAATGGATAGATCCTTACACTGGGTTACTATGTTACTAACTAAGTACCATCAGTACCAAAAGTGTTGGGGAATGTGTTTTTTATGGGTAACCTAAATATCCAAGAAACTGAGGTATTTAGTCTTTTTTGTCTTTAGAAAATACACTGAAATTATTTTCTTCACATATTCCAGCCTTGTAAGAATTTGATGTCATACTATATAAAACAGGACCCCTTGACGAGACTGGGTTAAGGACCGTCCTAAAAACCCAGCAGAGGCAGATGGGTGAAGATGGGGCATGAACCCCTACCCTTCTGATCAGTAACCCAGAGAGCCTTAACCCACTGAACTGCCAATGCACGGAGATCAGATATACTGTATATCCCGTAACCTGTCATGCACCTTGAATGATAACAGGCAGCTCAGAATTCAAGCGACATTTTGCCTCTTTGCAGGCATACGGCATTGACGCCATCGGTCAGAACCTCAGAACCAGCAGTGTGGGAATACCATAGCAGTGCTAGCAATATCTGCTAAAACTACTAAAGCAATGCATCTTGCTTTCTTCCTTCTTCTGGACATCAATAAATACAGCTGAATAACTGACTTGCAAAATCCCAAGCACAACCTTTCTAAAATAGCATCCATTGTTTCAAATGAATGCACAGTCACACAAATATGATGCATTTTAACCCAGATTGTCATGCATGCCGTTTTAGAGGACAGACCCGCCCACATTAGAGTCAGATAAAAGTCACTTATAAAAATCTTGAGATCTGAACATTGGAAGTGCCTGACAATTCTGACAATTGAACAATGTAGCTTGTAATGTGAACGTAGCCTCAGTTAAATCACTGTTTTCAATCCTAATTTCCCAATTTTTAATAAACGGTAAGTAGTCATGACAGACATGTAGACACAATTCTATGCTTACAACGGACAGTATTTAATTTCATATTTTCACATTTTGATGATCGCCTCAGTTAAATCATATCGCCTTATGGCGTTTCACTCCAGTTGCATTCATTTTTTTTAATGGCAGTGGCAGCTGGTTTGTGATACAACTTCAAGTTAGAGTGATTACTTCTCCCATTTCCGTCTCACAGCAACACCGAAAGATAATATTTTTTTTCGGTAGCTGATTATCCCGAGGAGATTCTTCTCTGCTTCTTTTTTGCCTCCAGCTACAATAGTGATGTAATCAGTTAACAAAACTATCCAAGCACATTCATTTCCTTTGTCACTGTGGTATATTATTTGTAGAATAATGATTAAGATAATTTAAGATTAGCATGAAACATAACAAAATGAGGAAAACAAAAAGACAAAGTGTCTGAAAGATTTCGGCCTTAATTCTTCATATCAGGATGTCTCATTATCCTCTCGCATGCTGTATTATATACACATCTCTCATTCATTTATACTTCTGTACTTATATTACTGTACTGTATACTAAAGCTACACCACTAATACACAGTAGTTTAATCATTTACATAATATTCTGAGCATTAATTTGAAGGACACACTGATTTCATTCTCAAAACATGAGAATGATAGACTAAAGTAAAGACTCTCCAGGACAAAATATCAGCACTCAACTATAGAGTCTCTTTATATAACATCCTTGATAATATTTCCATCTCCTTTTTATACTCTTGGGTTTGTGCCTGAGGTATGTGGGTATGTTTACAGTCTCCTTCATTTCAGCCCACAAACTATCCACAGGTTTCAAATTTGTAGACGTACTGTAGTTGGCCATCGCGAAACACAATTTCTGTGGAGGTTTTTGGAGGTATGCTTGCATAAAAGATCAATATACAGTCAAGTCATAACCTTCGGGCAGAAGCAACCATGTTTTGGGCTGAAAAATCTTGATTCCTTTTAAAACTCATGATGCTATCACTATTTACAAGAGTCTCTGAACCAAAAAGAACAAATGTGTGTGTAGCTCATTTTTACGAATTTTAAATCTAATAGTGACCCATTTTTTCCCCGTCTTTATCCTACTCACTCTACTACTGATTTATCATCCGAGCATCCTTCTGCTGTTCAAGTTGTATTATAATCCTGGTTTGGCTAATGCTATTTTTTAATTCTTAAGTATTTTTATACACATGACTGGGCTTGTCCAGGTCAATATGTCTCTTTTGACTTAAAAGCTCTCCAGTAATGGCTGATAAAGAGGTTTTAAGTGCCTGCATCTTTTTTTCCCTCTCTTATCTGGTTTGTTATACTGTACACTACTTGGCCAAAAAAAAAAAAAAGTTGCACACCTTGAGATTTTGTTGGATCACCTTACGGTACACATTTACCCTGGCATTGTTTTACCAACCTTATGCAATTTATGCAATTTATTTCTGTCTGAATTTTTTTTTTTTTTTGGGGCACAGATCTTGTACTAATGATTGGAGAGTCAAATTATTGTGTACAGACTTAGAGGTTCGAACAATGTGGTGTCCAGTTTATGTGTGAAAATGACTTCCTTCCTTCTATTTCAGTTTTTGAGTTCCGGAATATTCCCGTTCCATCAGGGAAGAAAAACTCCATAGATGTGATAACCTGATCATTCAGTACATTCAGGTCGTCAGCTGACTTTTTGAATTTTATTGCCACATAACATTGCTGAGTCGAGACCTGAGCAACTGAAGCAACTCCAGATCATAACACTGTCTCCAGAGGCTTGTACAGTGGACACTATGCATGATCGCTTCATGCTCTTCCCTTCTCACCTTGACAGGCCCATCACTTTGGTATAGAGTCAATCTGGACTCATCAGATCACATGACTTTTTCTATTTCTCCATAGTCCAGAATCTATAAGCTCTCTAGCAAATTGAATCTTTTTTTTTTTTTGTTCTGATTAGTCTCACCAACAAATAGTGACACACAGCTGTTTAGTCCCAATCCTGTGAGTTTTTGTGGAAACACTTTTACTTTATCATTACATAACCAAGTATTTAAGTGTTCTCCAATTACGGTCATTCATGATTTTGTTTACAACCACTTCACATTTTTTTTTCTGTGAAATCCTCCCAGATTTTAATAATTAGTTGTACAGTTTTTAACATAATTCTAGTAAATTCAGTCTTCTTGTTTTCTTTTATTGATACAGGCTGTTTAAGAAATGTGAAGCTACTACTGTATATCAGGTAGCATTGAAAAGAATAGATGCAGCTAAAACATACTGTAAAGATCACAGCAGGAATTGTTCAGTTAAAGGCTGTTAAGTATTTGCTTATTAAATCCAAATGATTTTTTCTGGCAGTGAATGACACGTACAGTATTTATAATATGAATGCATAACTCACTGGCAAGTAGAACTTGTCTGAGGACTGAGTGGTTTGGCCACAAACACCATAGAACGTCTCATTGGAGATGTTCACCGCAGGCACTATTGTCACCTTGTCGTCCTCTAGAAAGAACTGGGCACCAAGAAGTGGAGAACAGGTCACATTTTTAGATCATTTACAGCACTAATTCTAAGATAAAATGCAGTCATGATAGTCATGTTTGATTAATAGCATTACTTAAACTCGCAAAAAGCCTTAAGCAACATTTGAACAAACTTTATATAACACACACAAACACACACAAACACATATACAAAATGTGCTAGGACCTGAGATTTGATTAGAGTTTAATGTGTTGACCTTGAGGAGCAGGACAAACAAGGCAGCTTAAGTGCAGTGTGATGAAATTAACTGGTTATCATGAATAGTCCGAAAAAAAATCTCTTCACTTTAACGGGATTGCTTTGCTTTCTCACTCAGCGATATCGACCGTGGAATAATAAGGTGTAGCTGAGTCATAGAATTTGTTTGAATTGCATAAGTAGACATTTTTTTGTGTGTGTGTGTGTGTGTGTGTGTGTGTGTGTGAGGGGGGGTTGGGGAGGGAAAGAGATCACTTGATTTTAAAAAGTCTGCAAATATTTTTGATTAAAAAAAAAGTTGTTAATGATCTTGGCCTGTCATATAATGCAGCATGAGATGAGGAAAGTTCTGAGCTATTTATTTCTTAGATACAGTGTAGAGAGAGTGTGTGTGTGTGTGTGTGTGTGTGTGTGTGTGTGTGTGTTTGTGAGTTTGGTTGAGAAAGAGATCTAAATTTAAAAATAAAATAGATGTGAGTCTTCCAAGGAAGACATGTGTCGCCTGCCCACTGAACAAGCTTTTTTTTTTTTTTAAAGCTGTACAGGGAAAAAATGTGATGTTAGAAAATAAAATAAATAATGCACATCTACTCTTCTTAATTAAAGTTTGGTTAATTTCCCGTGAATGGTTTCGGAGGAGTTGAGGATCGAAGAAAAGTGTGATCCCTACAGTGAGTGTCTTCTTATAACTTCACAGGCAGGCGATACACTGATAATAAATCAGAATTATAAAGTAAAGATTAGACTTGTGTGTGTGTGTGTGTGTGTGTGGCCTGGTTAGGGATTTTTTCCAAAGAAATGACACCGTACACTGAATCTTGTCTACTCCAGCCCATGGCTCATAGACGATCTGACACTTTTCTGGCCACAAGCTTCAGAATTCCGGGTTCTTTCTGTTCAGCCTGTAAATCCTACATTATTTATACGCTTCTATTTTAATATTTTAATTCTTATTCTATTTTTGTAAATCATCAGCCTTAATTTAAAAAAGAAAAAATATATATTCTCTGATTATTTATTGTATAAATTGTTTTGAAAAATTTATTTATTAATTTACTTAATTTAAGTGCAATTTATTTCATCGTAGAGAAATCTTTGATTTTAGGTCATGGACAGTCTTATAAGCATATCATACTGTGTCACTGTGTATGGTTGTGTATGTGTCAAATAAAAATTTAATGTGAGTCCTGAAGGCTACAATCTGATTGGCTGTCTGTACTTCTGTGTGATTTTTAGCGAACAGTGTGCTTTGGTGGACCTAATTCACCAGATTTTGTATGATTCTTGACAGGCTATGAGAAAGTTTCTGTGATTGTAGCTCTATCCAGGTCAGTACTTCATGCATTAGCACAGTACATTTCGAAACAACTACTTATCGCAATGCATCATGGGATCATTTAATAAGTATCTTTTTTTCCCCCCCCCTGATTTTCTCCCTAATTTAGTCGTGTCTAATTCCTCCTCGTCACTAGGGGGCTCCCACATTAAGGCTACTACTACCACTCAGTCGGGAGGGCCAAAGCCTATCACGTGTTTCCTCCGAACCTCGTGACGCCAGCTGACCGCATCTTTTCGAACTGCTCGCTCACACACCGTTGGGGGCGGAGTAACACACTCGGAGGACAGCACTATCCGCTCCTTCCGCTTGCGTGAGCTCACAGACGCCTCTGATTGGCCATAGAGCCGTGATTAATGTGGGAGCATGAAGTACCTCTCATCCCTCCCCTCTGAGAGAGTTCAGCCAATCAGCTCTCTCTAGACCTCCGGCTGCGAGAGGTTACAGCATCACCCGGGAATCGAACTCGCGATTACTTTACCACTGCGCCATTCGGAGGCCCATTAATAAGTACATAACATAATCTCAGGTGTGACAGAGACCAGCGCTCAGAAAAGCACAGACATGCGGTTCGTGATTGCGTAATCAAAACCTTAATATCTGAAAATCAATTCCCACTATAAATAATAGACCTGATGTGTCCTGTCGGAGAAACGTTCGGGAATAAAAAGCTCCATGACTTTAATAAATGAACGATTTATATTCAAGCTCACGGAAAGATTCTGTACTGAGGAGGTTCATTGAATTCATTCGACCATAATGAATGTAAATTAAAAGACGTCCTGCACTATATAATGCGGCAAACAAGGGCATTCTGTATAAGACAGAGTGATAATGAGGTGCTAATGTGTTGTCGTAATAATAACATGGACACTTTAATGACTCCGCCGGGTGATTTCTTCTTCTTATTATTATTATTATGCTGGGGCTGCTTGTGTCTTTTATATGCTAAAGATCCGATCAGAAGCAGGAGCGGCAGCAGAACTGCACTTGACGGCGGATGGCTTGCAGCTCTGAGGCATTAGTATTCCTGCATGGTTTAATTTTTTTCTGAGCAGCTGACTCACAGCTCCTCAACATGCACGATGGTGGTGTAAGTGCAAATAGATGGAATACCATGGTCCCTGGTGCACTCAGACCTCACCGTGTGAAATCAGAGACCTCGGTGAAGCCCTGTGGCAGTCACGACACTCACCATGTTGAAGACGGCCATGACGAGGATGAGCACGGTGGTTGCCATGGTGAGGACGAGCCGGACGCAGGGCTTGTTGGCGCTGAGTAAGGACGAGCTCGGGAGAAGAGAGCAGGAGGTCACGCGACCCGATCGCTACGGCAACAAGGAAACATGTCTGAACTCCCACTAATGTCATTAGCATACTTGCTCCAAGGTTACTAAATGTCAGATGTACAGTGTGCATATTTGTGAGACAATAAAAGGCATCTGAATCCTTTCTGCATTGAAATCCTTGATTGCAAGCATCTGAAACGACATAATATCCTGATACGAATCAAACGAGGATCAGATCGCGTCACATACAGTATGCAGTTCGCAAAGTTTTGCTGACCCGTAAACGATACTTTTTCCGTAAAAAGAAAAAGAAAAATGGTCTAGTTTCAGTACCCTGGGACACTTTGGCCTTTTTTTCCTCCCCTTTTAAGTATCTGATGTGGTGTCATGTTTGACATGGCACTGCTAAACCACATTCTGACCATCTGCTCATGTCTGAAGCTTTCACAGTGACAGTTTAACAAGGCTCTTCAGAGCATCAGAGACACGGAGAGCAAAAAAAAAAAAAAAAACCCACGAAGATCTTTTCACCTGGGACATGTGCACGTCAAACACACGTTACACACTTTGACAGATTTGGTTCACAGTAAGAGGTTAAAAATAACATTAATAAAGTAAATCAGAGACGAAATGAAATCTGCATACAGAAAGTGCTGGTTTTAGCAGGATGGAATAAAAAAAATGCATCATTCATAAAATATCGTAACACCCTTCATGGCAGGCTTCTATTCCCTCAAGAACTCACTCATCGTTATCTATACCGCTTTATCCTGTATACAGGGTTGCCGCGAGCTGGAGCCTATCACAGGAGCCTTAGAGCACAAGGCGGGGTACACCCTGGACAGGGTGCCAATACATTGCATGGCACACACAAATATACACACACTATAGGAAATTTGGGAAACCAAATTAGCCTAATCTGCATGTCTTTGGACTGTGGGAGGAAACCGGAGAACACACAGGAAACCCATCAAACACATAGAGAACATGCCAACTCCATGCACATAGAGATGGGAATCGAACCCGTACCCCCTGGAGGTGCAAGGCGACAGTGCTAACCACTACACCACCATGTCCAACAAGATAGTCCAACAAGTATATTTTTGAATCAATGATCAGTTATGATTTTGTACTTTATTGGAGTCTTGAATGAGTCAGATTTTGAGTTTTGTAATTCGACTGGTTTGTACTGAAAACTGTGTTTGTTTTTGAATTTTACTAAAATAAATGAAGTTTATAAATATGCTTAATGCTATTTAATGAGTTTCACATTAAGGTGTCACAATGGCGTAGTGTGCATGGAGTTTGCATGTTCTCCTTGTGCTTGGAGGGTGTCCTCTGTGTATACCAGTTTCCTCCCACACACAATCCAAAGACATGCAGATTCGGCTAACTGGCGTTCCCAATTCGCCTGTACTGTGTGAGTGAGTATGTTAGTGTGTGTATGCTTGTGCCCACCTAATGCCCTAAGTCTACTGAGATAGGCTCCAGGTCTCCCACGACCCTGTACAGTATAAGTGTGTAGAGAATGAACGAGACAGCCAGTTTTGCATAAACAATTTTACCATTATTTATCATTATTAATTTTTGCTCAACTTATCCATTTTACTTGAGTGGAAATTCTGCTCTTAATTTAAATACGTGAATAATTTTTCAATGCATTCAGAAGAAGGAGGGAATTTTAGTGAATACCAAGTTCTGAAAATGTTATTTTTGGGAGGAAACGAAACAAAACCAGGGAACAGCCTTCCAAGGATGAAATTTAAGCAAAAATACTAACTCGCATACATCTGCGGCCATGCGTGCTAATTGACAGAAAAATATCTTTATTAGTATTAATTCAAGTCTAGTTTGAAGGAAATACACTCCATGATATCTTTTCTCACCCTGCCACATTCACCTCCTACATCCTTGTCTTCACCTTTCTGTTGAGACCTGCTTTCTTTAGATATAACATTGCTACTACTAAAATGTGCAGGGGGTCAGACCTGAGACCAGCTTTGAGAACCACTAATATATATAGCAAGGGCTTGTTTTGGTCTATGCCAGCCCTTTTGGCATGTTGCAAGAATAACGCCATAAACTATAAGTACTCGATTTGTTTAATTGCTGGTCAGCTTTTATCGGCCAAAACACAGTATTGGTGATTGCTGATTTCATTTAATTTTTTATGTTATACATATAATATAGGAAACTTTAGAAGCCTACTTCAAACAATGATAATTTAAAATGCTAATTATCCATATTTCTTTATGAGTATTGATTCACTAAAAAGTGTAAGCTTCTAGAACGTGTAAAAATAGTTGCTTAAATTAAAGCATTCTGCTTTTTGGGGTAAAAGCTTAAAAAGCTAAAAATCTGTAGTGTCCGTAACCATGTCAAATTCATGTTGCAATATCTTAACAAATTTTAGCATTTTAGAATAATACACTTTTTAAGTTCTATGTCTTTTCATGTGAAATCTAAATTGGCCAAGTTTCATCTGAATGACAGTTAAGATCATTAAAAGATTTGTATTCAAAAAAGGTACAGACACTACAGAACATTCTGTAAAAGGACATGAAGTTGTATTTAGCAAATGTGTATCTTTTTATCTGATTTACAAAAAAACGAAGCATGGATCAGGAGATAAGAAGAATTAACTATTATGGAAAATTGTGTTGAAAAATGATCCAATCTGAAAATTCACTTTTTCGCCCTAGGTGAAAAACTTTTAGCAACAATACCTTGTTTTGGCTGTATAGGATCTTTATTGTATAATCCGACAAGGAGAACACATTATCATGCAGTCTGGATAATATTTTATTAGACTTTTGTATAGTGTTAATGATAAATTATCTTGAAAGGATGTTGTAATCAGACTGTGCTAGTTATCAGGTTGTGAGTTTAAATCCCAGCACTGCTAAGATGCCGTGGTTGGATTCATTAACCGAAAAGCCTTTAACCGCTTAACTGCAAAGTTGTATCTTGTCTCAGTGGTTAGTCACTTTGAATGAAAGCTTCAGCCATGTATCTGAATGTAAATGTGCCCTTGTTTTATACGTAAATGTCCTAGTACTGTATATAGAGGCGACCTGGTGATGCATTCAAACTCTACAGAGTTTTAAAGTTAAAAATAATAAGTCATCATATCTCTAGATTCAAATCTGTTTTTAGACACTGATGCACAGATTAAGGACGAAGAGCGAATTATTTAAGGCTTCGTGTTTAATCATCGTGATTACATTTCATCCGAATGCCCTTTACTTTTAGATGCATTCATATAAATCTCACTTTCCCATGCACTGTATTTGTGGATAAAAACACAGAAAAGAAAAGAGCAGCACATAGAGCAGGTTAGAGAGAAAGTACTACTGTACAAATCTATGGCTGCTACTACTACAGTCCACATTGATATAAAAGACCGGCCAAGAGCCTTAAAAAGGCTATTAGAGAACCTGATGACCTTTTCCAAGTGAATCAAGCCATTTCCTTCCTTCAAGTGGAGATCTGAGAATGTTGTCCTTGTACGTGATGTTTTATTTGTACAGAAAAGCAAGCAAAAAAAAAAAAAAAAAACTGACCTTGATACAATGGCCCCTGTGTTCCTTTCTTTTTTCCAGCAATTTGCAGCTCTCAAATGCATTTTAGCTTGACGCGTATTAATATTTTGTGCTGATTTTTCTGCAGGAAAGTGGCCTTCCTCTGAGCATGTTTATACTTTTAATCAAAAGCATATTTATTTTACCAAGGGCATCCGGTTTTAATAATCGGAACTGAGACACTCTGAGTTTAATTGCGAAAAAGGAAAGCAGGACAACATTCTCTCTCTCTAAGAGGCGATTTTCTACGGTGATATAGATGTTCTATAAGGTCACACTTTTATGGTCTGCTGGTTTAAGGCTTGTACACTACAAGTCAAAAGACTGGACACAAGTTCGGATTTATTTTCTATATTCTAGAATAATACTGGATTTTTTTCACAACTACAATATGAAATGACACATATCAGACACATCAGACACGTCTCAATACCAACTGTTCAAAAGGACATTATTGTATATTTTGGACACCTTTAGCATCGTTGTACAGTGTAGAAAAGACAGAAAATCAGGAAAGACCATTGAAATAGAAGGTGTGTCCAAACTTTTGACTGGTAGTGTATATCATTTACAGACTTCAAGCTTTGAATTTTGTCATTCTATTGGCAGATTATTGTTTCTTTTTAGAAATAAATGCTAAAAAAACGCAATGTTTTTAAATCATTATTATTATTAAAGTGAGTAAAATGCCTAGAAATAATGATGTATTAACCTTATATTAGATTTATTGTATGATTTATATATAATTTATAGACTTCAAGCTTTGAATTTTGTTATTCTATTTATTGCTTCTTTTTATAAATAAATGCTTATAATATAAAATTTTATTATTATTATTATTATTATTATTATTATTATTATTATAAGTAAAATGCCTAGAAATAATGATGTATTAACCTTATATTAGATTTATTGTATGACATATACTTATAAGTTAGTACTGTAAATTACTCATTAATTCAAGTATTATGAGGATGAGGATTATTATACGATATAATTATTAATTTTTTTATGTATTTTTTATTAATTAATTACATTTTTTTAATTAAATCAACACCAGTGTTTAACTCTCGATTTTTTGGGGCTATAAGGTGTTGATTTTATTTCTGTGAACAGTATTTCAAGCTGAAAGGGTTATACTGTATTATTGCATTAATAGGTTATTGTTCCTATAGCAACATTCTTCACAGGTACTAGTATATCAGATGCATAAACAAACAAACAAACAAATAAATAAATGCCTAATTGCTGATTTTGTGAGAAGATCTGTATTTAGCAGTCTCCAATGTCATTAGTTTTAAGTCTTAGAATAAAAAAGAATAGTAAACTCTTCAGGACAGAGGGGTTTGAGCTTTCAGCTTTCTGAGCAACTCGACAATAGCTTGGTTTCGGTGTTATAATGCAAATATAATACTTAAAAACGAATTTATATTTTCAGAATTGTAATTGCTGTAGTATATGATGAATAAAACACTCACAGGCATCATGTTTAAAGGAAAATAAGCTGCATAACACACCTCACCTCTGTGTTTGGTTATTTTCCCATAACACCGTGCCTCGTCATGCTTTATTCCCGACCCAATTTACTGTATAAGCAAAATCCTCACAGAACTGAACCCAGTTGAACTCTGATTAATGTTAGAAGTTCACTCACCAGTATACGGCCCGCGAAACAAACGATGAGGATAAGAGTTAGTAACAGGAAGGTCGTCCCGAAAGACACACTAAGCACGGCGGTCCTGTTTGAGACAAAACAGTTCAGCTCTTTATTGTTCTTATTGTCCTCTATGTTAGTGAATTTAACACACAGAAACATACTGTATACTCGCTGGCACTGAAAAGCATAAGGCTGCATTTTGCATGATCACATGATCAGTGGCTAATTTCTGATGAATATAGACCCATTAATAATAATAATAATAATAATAATAATAATAATAATAATAATAATAAAACACTCTCATATTACTGTACACATTTGAGCATATTGATCCAATGTCAAGATAAAATACTCATTTCTTTTCTAAATAAGAAAAAAGAAGTAAATGTTTGATAGTAACCCAGGTCATACTGTAATATTCGTTCCCAAGTAGTTTTATTATGGTTGTGGTATTTGTTATGAACATCATGTGAACAGGTATCATTTTTTATTTTTTATTTTTATGGAATTGTCTCTAATTTCTCCCTTATTCGTCATTCACTACACTCTGGCACCAACGTCAGTGTTAATAAAAAGACAAGGCAATGCCTAAAAGAAACTAAGCATCACAGCAGCTCATTTAATGGCGCTATAAAATGGCTATAACAGCCGAGTGTGAAAGTGAGGACACATTAGAGAGAGACTGGAGAAGGGAAGATCAATGAGCGCTTTCAGGTGTCTGAATGCGATGCCGGCTGACATAAGAGGACAGTTAATTAGAATGATGATGAACTCATTTCTCCCATAACAAAAAGGCATGATTTCTGTGCTTTTATTCACAAAATCCATATCAGTCTCCTTCTACATGTCCATCACACATCCATCATTTGATTTGTCGGTTTGTGTCTTCATCCGTCCCTGTACTCTGTCTGGCTCGGGTTGTGCAGTTAATGTGATACTGTGGCTAATACAGAGACCTGAATGGCTAGGGTCTAATTATTTTATGATCATAAGACGAGCTGAGCAAGTGAATAAGTGAGGACTTACTTTGGCAGGACTAAAATCTGCACGATGAAAATGCAGAAGAAGATGAAGCATGCGCAAGTGACGTAGTACTTAAACGCTGGCAAGGCTGTCGCTCTGTACTGTAATACATAAAACGAAGACGAAACCTTTCTCAATTTAATCATGACGAAACAATTAAATACAATTTAATTCATAAGAATTATTCATAAGAATTATTCATAAGAATTTATTCATATTCATAAGATTATTATTCATAAGAATTCATTACAGTTGTTTATGATGGGTTGTGAGTAAACAAATCCCGTTAGCTGACTTAAAGACGCCGATGTCGACCCCCTGACTTACAGTATGTGGAAGGTAGTGTTAAGACAATTTCCACCCTCACATCTCATGGTGGTGAAATATTCAATCAATTAGCTCCTCTAAACGAAGCTTGGATGTGCCACTTGAACTCTATACATCATACAGTAGTTATAGTACAGGGTGGGCCATTTATATGGATACACCTTAATAAAATGGGAATGGTTGGTGATATTAACTTCCTGTTT
>JAQMYJ010000021.1:6443288-6461712 GCA_030014305.1 Clarias laeviceps
ACAAACAGGAAGTTAATATCACCAACCATTCCCATTTTATTAAGGTGTATCCATATAAATGGCCCACCCTGTACAAATATGAAAATTAAATGTTTTACACTGTTATATACAGTACTGACTGACAAAAACAGCAGGGGTGTGTGAATCATTTTCTGAGTTTTAAGCTTAATTGGTGGGCAATAAGGACCATTCTCACTGTCAAACTTAAAAAAAAAAAAAAGAAAAGTAAAAAAGAGGAATAGAGGGGAAAAAATGGAAGAACATAAGCAACATGATAATAAAAAAGTAGAAGGAATCCTTAAAAATAAATAAATAAATAACATAAGAATACAATAATAACATTATCCAAAAAAAAAAAACTCCAATAGCATTAATAATTTTTAAGTAGAAAAAAAAAACACAGGAGAAAGATGAATAGGTGTTAAATGTCTACCAAGTGCTTATTTACAGTCTGTCCATAATATTTCTATTTTTATAATATTATAACATATGCCAATATTATGTACATTCTATGTTTTTTCTCAGGCCTTATACAGTAAGTAATTAAGTAATTAAGTAAGTTCAGCCTTTATTCGTAACAGTGGTGGCTCAGTGTGTTAAGGCTCTGAGTTACTGTTTGAGCCCCGGCTCTGCTAGGTCGCCACTGTTGGGCCCTGAAGAAAAGCCCCTAACCCTGTCCGCTTCTGGTGCCCTGTAGAAATGGCTGACCCTGCACTCTGACCCCTGCCTACTAACAAAATCTGGGATATGCAAAGAATAAAGAAGTTCACTGTGCAGTAATGTAATGTACTGTATATGTGATGAATAAAGGCTGGTATTACTTACATTAGAGAGAGTTTGTTTTTTAAATATATTACATCACTATCATAACTAACATTTTAGTATCTAGTGACATAATGATAGGAAGTGTTTACAAGTGCGACCCAAAACCGAATACATGGGAATTTTCGACTAGACAAAGCTTATACTGAGACATAACGAACATTCAGACATGGAGAGAATGTCATTATATTGCACGCAAGATGTCTCCGAACAAACCATACCTCTTTCTCCAGAGTCTTATTGTGAAAGAACAGAGATATCCTCTTAATATCCTCGGACTTCAGCCACTGCCTGACAAAAAAAGAGGATGAAAATGGTGAGCATTCTTACCTTACTCAAAGTAAATGACTAGCAATTATAATGAATTTAGCAGCAGTCTGAAATCCTCTGACTGTCCGCTTTAACTGTGTTTGAAATCATGAAAGGAATTTCTCGATTTAATCACCCAGAAGAGAAAACTAGCACCACTCACTTTTGTGCACTGATGCCATCAATTGTACGAATCATCCGCTCATGCAGCTCCTCTTCGAACCTCTTCTTCTGAGACTTTGTTCTGAATGGGAGAAAAATGACACATGTGTACAGTAGTCTGAGAGAGAGAGATGGATCGGGTCAGTGATTAGTTTCTCGCTAATGCTCCGAGGACTGACCTTTCTGATCTCCCGGGGAAATGATGGTGTCCCATTGGCACATCCTGAAAGAGACAGAAAATGATGACATAACCACTGCGGACAGAGTACCACACTTCTAAATGAACATGGTGATAGTGAAAAGAGATTTGAGCATGAATCCTTTAAATATGAAATTTATGAATCTTTTTTTTTTTTGTAATTTAGTTTAGAAAAGAACGCAATAAAACACTCAGATTGTCTGTGTATTCTTATGAACCATAAGCTAAAATATGTAAATAAGCTTTGTACGTTTTAATATCTGCATTTAATTGGGTGCTTCGTTCAACCATGAACAGAAAAAAAAAAAAAGCACTAAATACTGAATTTTATGACAGAAATGTTTTCATTAGGCCTGCAAAAACTATAAAGAGGAATAAAACATTGCTTTTAATCTAGTCTCTATCTACTGCACCTGAAGAGTAAACGTCATCATTACCAGAGACAAGAATTTTAATATATTGCCTGTATACTCCACTCTCACTTACAGTGGAAATCTGTTGGGTGACCTCATCTCAATATCCTGAGCTACATCTTTTCCTAAAATCCAGATATTTTGTTTGAGGATCAAACTATAAAAGAAAAGCTGGTTCCTCACTGAGGGGATTTGTAGGAGGAAGATCTGCTGTAGTTCTATTTATTCTAGGTACTAATAAAGATCCTGCACCTTTTGATCGACACAAACATGGTGGCTGATTATAAATCATTTCGAAACTGTTGGCCACTATATTGTGCTACATTTTACTAGAAGTCAATATAGTGAAGACAAATTATGGACAATATAATTAGACTTTATGGTTGTATTATGAACTCTAGACTAACTGGAGCAAAGCTTTACAATAATTCAATCTAGATTCAATCAAAGTCACTTCACTTAATATCATTATGTTGTTTAATGTGCAGATTTATTAAAATTATTTCTGTGTGCTTTAGACGAGAGACTGGAGTCAGTCCCAAGCGGCAACACAGCATCAATGACGGTAAGAAAAAAAAAAAAGAAAAAAAAAAGTGCTTAGGTGTGCATTTGGCATCAGCATTTTCGGATATGTCAGGTAGAACGAAAGTTATCATTACATTCATAATGTGTAAATTTTACCACTACAATAATGTTGCAAACATGTAGAACTCTCAAAATACGTAGATATCTTATTGTTATTGTGATCATGCAGATCTGTGCTATGTGTGACTCATTAAAAAAAAAAAAAAATTGCCCAGCCATGTTTGTATAGTTGTTTATCATATTGCCTAGGTTGTGCTGAAAAAATGGTGATGTCACTCTATACAGCACAATCCTGAGACCGTCCCCCGCCTTTTAAGACTATTAAGAAAAAAATAAGAAAAAATGGCTAAAATGCTTTGGGTTTTAACCTTTAAGTGTGTAAAGTTCTATTTTTTTTCTCAATACAGTTAATTGTATACAATTAATACAATTTGAAATATGTAAAAATACCCCTAACTTGGTCCTGCTAATTCCCTCCCACCAGTCAGCTCGCCAATCAGATGA
This sequence comes from Clarias laeviceps, assembly GCA_030014305.1. Taxonomy (NCBI): domain Eukaryota; kingdom Metazoa; phylum Chordata; class Actinopteri; order Siluriformes; family Clariidae; genus Clarias; species Clarias laeviceps. The sequence continues at coordinate 6,446,283 of JAQMYJ010000021.1, forward strand.
CAGCTAATGGAGAAAGGCGAAGACTAACCTATATTTTCTCAGAAACTGCATTGTTTCAATTTGTTGCTCATGCTGCATCACAGGGCAGTGTACATGTACTGTAACACACTTGGCGGAAAAAGTAGGCTATCTGCCTACTTACAGTATGCATGCATGGTCTGACAGACATGCACAATTGGCTAATGTTGCTGTGATTGACAGGACAGACAGATTACCACCATTTTTCACAGCCAAAAAATAGTATTTTGTTAAAATTTGCCATATTGATTGAAGACCTACAGTAGTCTAGACTGGGCGCCTCAGTCAACTCACATGTGTGTTGATCTTGCCGTTCTCGTTGGTCATGCTGTCTCGGTGGTGCAGGTTGGCGAAGGGTTTTGCTGCCCCCCAGGACTCCAGATACTGAGTCATACGCACAGACGCTCTCATCTTTGCCCCATAGAGAACGGGACGAGGGCGGCAGTGGAGCTGTGGGCTGCGTCGCTCTCCCTGAGTGAGAAAGAACATCACACACAGCTGATCAAATATGTCTTTAAGTGTATGAGGGCAAACATTAAAATGACATAAAAATATGAGGTCATGTAATGTAATATCATATTACAGTCATGCTTGCTTTTATTAGTGCTTGAAACAAGGAAAAATCAAGAATTATGACAATAATATATAAATGGAACCAGATGTGTCATAGTTATATTTAGTCAGGATGTAAAAATTCGATTGGAACATAACTCTCTGCATTATTAACAACATATCCTTTACTTAGATCTACCGAAAAAAAAAAAAAAAAAAAGACTAACCAAACAAACAACTTGTAGGCAGTGTTCAAGGAAACAGTGTCAGTGTTCAGTGAACCACATAACACTACACAAGAGTATTTAATCAATATTTTCAGCTCTGATGCAAATAAGCAGCAATTAATCAAATCAGAATCATTTCCAATTAAGTGCAACACATCGGGTCAAAAAACAGAACCACTTCATGCACTGACGCGACTAAAATAAACGGCCGTATTTAATAAAATGAAATAGATGGTGTTAAGATGTTGGCAAGCAGTGTGAACTCTGTGGGCAGAGAGAAAACCCACGCAGAGATGCACGTCTAAAGCGACAGGCAGGCTGAAATTGGCAGCGCTACATCCTGTGTTGTGCCAAGTTGCACTGTAAATAGACACGCTTCAAAGTAAGCGTTTATGGAGGACGGCTTATGTTGAAGCTGATGGTACGGTAAATTGCTATAAAGTTGCTGCCAGACACTGGGCCTGTGGAATATTATGGTAGGTGTTTAATTAAATCAAAGGAAGCAGTAATGGTGTTTATTTGACACTTTTTCAACAGTTTGCCAAACCATGTGCTGGATAGGGTTCGACAGTCACAACAGTACACTTGGGAACTTTCACTCATAAATCTGATTTATGGGCGAATATGCACATGTATCATAAATGATGAAAAGGTCAAACATTTATTATTTTCTGTAACAAGTTTACACAGCTCTCAGAGTTCCCTCAAAGTGTGTCTCTCAATGCTCCAGCTGAAAAACTCTTCAGATGATGCATTTTTTATACCTCAAATTCATTATTTCACTCATCCATTTATATTGGAGACTGAATGTCTAAAAAGTTAAATTTTGCATAATAGGTCCCCTTTTACACTACCAGTCTCTGGCTTTCATAACGCCTCTAATCTGAGGTGCTGTTTGTTAACTGGTGATTTCTGAGGCTGGTGACTCTAAATGAACGTCTCCTCTGCAGCAGAGGTCAGTTTTGGTCTTGTTTTCCTGGGAAGGTCTTCACGAGATCCAGTTTCATCATGGTGCCTGATGGGTTTCGCAAACACACTCGACACAATACTGTTCTTGGAAGAACTGTTCCAGAACAGCTGACCTTAATGTCTTAAATTAACAATTGACTGTTAATGTCGTTAGTCTTGATGTTTTTATTTAAATTATCTAATGCCATACAGTATGTGTTATTTCATAGTTTTCTCTAGTTGTCTCTAGTATTGTTCTAGAATGTAGGAAATTAATCAATAAACAAAATTAACAATTTAAACACATATACACGTACATCTAGAACCATCTCCGGCTGTTACTCTGGTGTTCTGTTCTTCTGTGGAGAACCCTTAAACCTAATCGGAAAGCAGAAAGCCACTTTTTATTTTAATTTTTATTCTGAAATCCTAAAAAGAAGCCAAGAAAACCTCAACTAACCAAAGATGGCAGGCTGAAATTGGCAGCATGTACAGTATATCTTATACACTAAGAAGGCAGGCGGAACCAAAGAAGGCAGGCTGAAATCTTATAGACTAATCCTCATGTACTGTAGTTTTTACATAGTGATCATGTATGTGAATTTACAATGTAACATAAACTTTCATTTTACCATTAAAATTAAAGTTTATATATAGCAGTTACTATATTTTTTCACTATTAATGGAGTTGAAATTTTGCCTCTAATTTAAATATGTTCTAGAATAAATTAGGTGTTTTTTTCTGCATGCAGATTTGTAAAATGTTACATTGATAACTACTGATAATGGTTACACAATTTCCAAGTTCTTGAACGTCAGCAACAGGAAAACTATGACGACTATAGACTATGGTAATAGTATAGTATAGTACACCAGAAGTAAACAGACACAAGTCAAGACCTACAGTAAATTGTGACAGCGGTCTAAGAGCCAGTGCAAGGGGGACGCCCTAATTCATCTGTGTACTCACACCATTCACCTTGATGCCTTTAGAACCACATTGCTTTTAGCGAACGATTTTTAACTGCACTAAGACTGCGTACTTTTGAGCTGCATTAAAATGTGATTATTAAAGACTGTTCACGATTGTGACATCTGGTTCCGGTGTGTTCCTTCTGTGTGTCAGACCTGTTACCTTACATGAGGAACACAGCAATTATGTTATCCCATTTTGTTTAAACATCTCAGAATCAATACCCAGGTTTACTGTAGCAAGTAGCTTTACAGTGTATCATTACTGGGTAATTTGGAATAGTTCTACTATATATGTTCCACCCTAATGAGGATGGGTTCCCTGTTGAGTCTGGTTCCTCTCAAGGTTTCTTCCTATTACCATCTCAGGAAGTTTTTCCTTGCCACTGTCGCCGTCGGCTTGCTCACAAGGGACTATCTGACCATTTTGATTCATACACATTCAAATTCCATACAAACTTAAATAATTCTTTTGATTGTGTAAAGCTACTTTGGGACAATGCCAATTGTTAAAAGCGCTATACAAATAAAATTGAATTGAATTGAATACTATTAACCTAATGATATGTAAGGATTAATACAGGTAGTCCCCGGGTTATGAACAAGTTCTGTTCCAGGAGCACGTTCTTAAGTCCGATTTGTTCTTAAGTCCGACAAAGTGAGTCTTATACACCTTCGACGCGAATATACAATGTAAAGCATACTAATTCACTTAACTAAATCTCTGTCTCTTTTCATCACAAAAACCATTATCGCGCCTAAGGAAATTAGTCTCACAGTTTTGTTGAGGATTTTCTGAAATTAAAATTATTCACCAGCAGGACAGCTTTACAGGACAGACATTTTCTATCATCGTGTTCATTGGTCTGATTCATTGAAACCGGTGGGGCCAACTCATTTCTTCCGCACCCCCACACGGACACACATACAATATGCTGGACTATAGACATTTTATACATTCACTTACACACTGAAAATAATGTACATAATTATAAATATTGGTATGTGTTGGACTGCAGTGTCTATTTTGTTGTACAATACACGTGAGCTACTTTCATGATTGTAATGTAAGTAGAACTGCAGTCTGCAGTAAGTCGGGGACTTCCTGTACAGATATATGGTAAGGCATACTGTTATAAGAAAATAATCAACGATTACATGCATTATCCAAACGCTTCTGTTTATGCTCCTCCGTGAGTACATCCTCAGACCACAAAAATACTAATCACCGCACGCTGCTTTTCTTTTGTGAAAATCACAAGTGGGGCGTCCATTTTCACCCGCGCCATAGTTACAAATGAACTGATGAAGCTTGTGATGGAGGAGACAGTAGCCTTGAATAGAAAGCGCTGATAAGACCAACAGAAGTTTTAATATAACAGAAGTGCGGATAATTTTTGACTCACTTTTAGTATATCAGTGATGATATGGAGCCTCTGGCATTTTTTTATTTATTTTTTCCCGATTTTCTCCCTATTTTTAGTCGTGGCCAATTCCTCCCTGTCACTATGGGGCTCCCACATTAAGGCTACTACTACCATTCAGGGGAGGGCCGAAGACTATCACGTGTTTCCTCCGAACTGCGTGACGCCAGCCGACCGCATCTTTTCGAACTGCTCGCTCACGCACCGTTAGGGGCGGAGTAACACACTCGGAGGAAAGCGCTAGCCGCTCCCTCCGCGTGCGTGAGCTCACAGACGCCCCTGACTGGCTGTAGAGCCTTGATTAATGCGGGAGTCCAAAGTACCTCTCATCCCTCCCCTCTGAGAGAGCTCGGCCAATCAGCTCTCTCTAGTCCTCCGGCTGTAAGAGGTAACAGCATCACCCGGGGATCGAACCAGCGATCCTTGGATGATAGGGCGAGCACTTTACCACTGCGCCACTCAGAGGCCAACTCCTCTGGCATTTTTAATAAACACATTTATTCTGTCACCAGATTTAAAATTGAACAGCGCTGTGCTAAACCAATCTAGTTTCATGATGAAACCTTTTGAAACCTTGAATGTTAAATTTGTAATTTTTTTGACAATGCGAATAAATAAGCCTGATAAATACAATGCAGCTAAAATGGGAAAAAAATGGTGTATATGATTATTTTTTGATTATTATTCCAGACATTCTTCTTCAGAGACACCTTCGTTTTGATGGTACCGTACCTTTGGATTGATGACAAGGAACGTGACGATGCCATGCTCTTTCAGATACGAGTCCCGGCTCTGTCCGTCTCCCGCCTCCACTTTATAGGCCCCCTTCAAATGTTCCAGCGTCACAGAAGAGATGTGAACTCGGCTAGGGAGGACCAACAGGATATGAGAGAGCACTTCAATGACAACAACACGCGGACAAGAAACATTACATCCATTCATGCAGCCCACACGGAGTGGACTGTAAATATATAATACGAACAAGGCAGCGTGGGTAATAAAAGTACTGGGGCTGCTTTTATTGTCTTTTTTGCTGATCAAACTCATCAACCAGGAGCACCTTTCACAAAGCTCTCCACAGCCTGTTTGGCTGAACATGAAGAGCCCTTGTTAGATTTCGCACTGTTGATCACAGATATAAAAACACATGCACAAAGAGAGAGGGATTACAAAAAAAAAAAAAAACAACTCTCACCCGGGTACGCCCCCAGCCTCCATGTGATTGGCCAGAGTGACATCATGGGACCAAACGTCATACTGCCATTTCTGGAGGCCAATTACTCCGCAGAGCACGTTGCCAGAATGCACTCCGACACGCATGTTAATGTCAACGCCTGTGGCATCTCGCACCTTCCTGTAACGACACAGCACATTTCAGCACTCTGGCCTGGCCAAGATTGCCATAGAGACATTCTCTCAAGTGCCAATTCATAATCATTTCGCTTTCTTTGTCTTGCTCTGCTCTCCCAGGGCACTTTTACTGCCTGACTAATGTATCCCAGTAATACATTTTTGGATAGTCCAGTTTAGACACCGTATAAACCATCTAGAGATGGTCATAAACCAACCAGCCTAACAACTGATTTTCATCAACTCAACAAGAAGTCATAAAATGTAAGACTAAAGTACACATTAGGGATACAACCCGAAAAACAGAGGGCTTTTAGAAATCTTGGTGGAGATTAGCGGGGCGCCACGGGATGCCACAAAAACAACAAAAAGTGATACAAGGGTAAGGTTTTGACTTTCATATAACCACGAGCAAGCAGTCAGAAATGAAGTTGGTGGTAAAAACAAAGATTTGTGATTATTATTATTTATTATTATTATTACAGCGTTCATTTTTACACCCATAATAACTGCTAAGTGAGTGTCACATGGTAGTATAAATTGGGCTACTGTCTTGTATATCATCTCACTCATCGTCTATACCGCTTAATCCTATATACGTACAGGGTTGCAGGAGGCCTGGAGCCTATCCCAGAAGACTTTGGGCACGAGGCGGGGTACACCAGGACAGAATGTCAATCCATTGCATTGCATTAGCCTAATCTGCATGTCTTTGGAATGTGGGAGGAAACCGGAGTAACCCGGAGGAAACCCACCGAGCACGGGGAGAACATGCAAACTCCATGCACACAGAGATGGGAATCGAACCCGGACGGTGCAGGGTGACAGTGCTAACCACTAAGCCACCGTGCCGCCACTGTCTTGTATATTTTTGGTAAAAAATGGTACTAAATAAGTTTGTTAGAAATTATTGCAGGCAGGTTTGTGTGAGGGATTCAAAATTAGGAATAGTAAAAAAAAAACCACAAATAATGAATAAACAAACAAACAAACAAACAAACAAACAAACAAACAAACAAATAAATAAATAATAATAATGGCCTTTACACACTATGACATTGTTGGGCTGTTATAGTAATTTGGCTATAATAATAATAATAATAATAATAATGTTCCTCTGTCATCTCTACTTGAGACCAAATATGGACTGGAGTGATGTAGCTGACGACTGATGAAACTGTTGAAGCTGGCTTTTTTTTTTTTTTTTTTTCTCCCACACTTTTTCCAGGTCAAAAAGGTGATTCAAAACATGTTTATTCACATGTTTATTTCCAAATAAAGATACAGAGAGATAGAAAAAGAGAGAAAGAGAGAGAGAGAGATTGAATCAAGTTTTTCTGATTCCCCTACCGCATGCATGTCAAAGGCCTGACTTGGTGCTACTCTTGCTCTCGGCAGAATCTACACTGCGTACAACAGGTCACTTTTTATTTTCAAAAGCATGAAAAATGTTCTTTTGCTCATTTCTAGGCTTCTTATGTGCCGGCTAACAAGCAACATAAACCAAATGTGAGAAAAACTAGACGAGTGCATTGACTTCCAGATGCCAGTGATGTAAAAACTGCCTGAAACATCCAAAAAGATAAAAAAAAAAAACTTAAAAGATCAAATTAAAAAAAATGTACACAGTGCGTATCGGATTACGGCTATCAGCACCAGCATCTTTTTGGTTGAGCCTTTGAGCAAGAATCTTCACCCTCAACTGCTCAGATACAGTACTGTACAATTGGGCTCCGAACCTGGAATGCGACTTGATAAGAAACCATGTCCAAGAACCAAGAAACCCATGGCACGTAACCCTTAACTAACCTTAACTACCAGATACATACTGTATGATGGAATGATGTTACACACCCAGTGAGTGTACAGATGTTCAAAATAAACAAATAAATAACATTGGCAGTGTGTACACTTTTTTTTAGGAGTGTCTCCCCTCTAATACATCATGAATAATATCGAATAAGGAGAAGGTTCCTGTAAAAAACAAACAAACAAAACAAACAAAACGACACTAACCAGACCTCATGGTAATTCTATGGCTGTAACATATTTTAGGTCTCTTATTCAACATCACACTCAGCCGCTACCTTGTATAGGCTGATCGTACCGTCTAAAGTGGACTATACAAATAAAGTGCTACTTTAGACTTAGTTAGGCAATAAAACCAGGATGAAACTCCAAGTCTAATATACAGTATTGTATAGAGTGTGAGTTAAAGAGAGTGTGGAGTTTCAGGTGAACATCCCCAGTGCCAGTGTGACTCAACTTATCTTCTCTGTGATAACACCGCAGGCTTGTTATAGAGTCTGGAGGAGTACAACTCATTCGGGATATGTGTGTGTGTGTGTGTGTGTGTGTGTGTGTGTATTTACAGATAGTCGTTCGTCCCTGGTGACTCTATCTTGTGTCAGTGTACTGACAAAATGAGGTTTGTACTTCGACAAAAAACACAACAGTCTGAAATGAAGTAGGGCTTTTTCTGGCACGTACTGTAGGGGCAATGTGAAAACAGTCGACAATAAGTTTACACACCTGGATTAAGAGCTGAGTGGTGAATTAAAGATTGCATCAGACATATTTTAAAACGCGCTTTGGAATGATTTGCTATCTTTCCTTTTATCATAACTCAATATATTTATGTTTTCTTGGTATACAGGCGTTTTTATGTACTGTATGTTAAAGTTAAAATGACATTTCTCCCTAAATTAAATGCATAGTTTTATTATGTAAACTCCTTCAAAAATTAAAATATACACATTTAAAAATAGACATTTGAGGCATATATGTACTGAAATACAGTATGGAAATATATGTAGAGAAAAGGTCTTTGACCTATGTGGAGAAATGTGGAGGCTTTATGAAATAAATGACCAGATGTTTCTAAATATTCAAAAGCAGTAAACACAAGCGGTAAAAACTAAATAAAACCAATATTAAGCCACCTTTTGCCTTTAAAAACCCACTCAGGTACATTGTGGAGCAGTTTTATAAGGATGGTAGGTACTGTAGGTTGGTTTCAAGTATCTCAGAGAATTTGCTACCGTTTTTTTTTTCTTTTTCTTTTTTAACCAGATTTTGTCTCTCATGTATTACTGCCATTTGTTTATGTGAACCAGCAACATGTTGTTACTTGTTACTTTATTTTCCTAAATATACACATTTATTATATATATATACAGATATTCAGTTAAACATCTTTCTGTGTCAAGCATCTGTCTGTGGGACCTGTGCACACAATCATTCACCAACACCACTTGCACATTACAGGAACATCACAGTCCTGACCTCGCTCTAAGACATTTCCACATGTTTGGGACATTAAAGGAGTTCCTGGGAGGCCAGGGTCTCACAGTACAGTATGACCATGGCTCAGGTGTACTGAGAAAACCTTCTACCTTGATGGTATCCAAGCACTAGTTATAATACTAGGGATAAGTGCATTAGTGTATCAAGGATTGATATAGAGAAATAAAGGGCGTTTTTAACTCGCATAACTGTTCTGTTATTCTACACAATCAAAAGTCCTGGTTTGACTTGAACACCTCTAAGGAGTCTAAGCATTTTGCTCTAAAGAAGAAAAAGAGACAGAGCTGTGGTGTTTTACTTGATGGCCTCACACATGTCCAGTCCCATCTTTACGCAGTTCTTGGCGTGGTCCGGTATAGACTCGGGCAGTCCAGACACACAGTAATAACAGTCTCCCAGGATCTTAATCCTCATGCAGTCATTATCCTAAAAAAAAAAAAGAAATAAAAAAAAAAGAAAAAAGAAGAGAGAAAGCTAGGAGAAATGGTGTCTTTGTTACAGATGCATTAAGAAGACGTGATTCGTGCGGTACCTTGGCTATTTGGTCGAATTTGCCGAAAAGCTCATTAAGCATGTGCACCAGTTCCCCCGGAGAGCAGTCACTGGCCAAACGCGTGAAACCCACGATGTCTGCGTACAGAATGCTGCCGAAAACGTTAAGAGGCCTTTAAGACTGTGCAGGAGAGAGTGAGGCAATCTGTGATTGGATTAAACTACGGCTGGTGTTACTCTATACCTACTGAAGCACAACATCAAAACCCAGGTTTTCATTAGGATCAGTATGAGCTCCTTATTCCACAGTTTGAAGAATTATTGCTGATAAAATTATGTGGGATCTGAATGGAAACCATGATGTGAACAAACAATTCCATGCAACTGCATACACTTTAATACTAATTGATTGTTTAGGCACTTATTATACGTCCATCCATCCAACTAGGAACCACTGGGACCATGGAGGCCATTGGTGACCACTGTGTTTATTCCCATTTGTACAACGTCGTTGGATCTCCAGTCAACATTCACACACTACAGGCAATTTGGAAAAGCCAATTAGCATTTCTAATCTGCATGCCTTTGGAAGGAATCCGGGGAACCCAGAGGAAACCCTCCAAGCACGGGGAGAACATGCAAAGGACCTGGAGGTGCAAGGCGACAGTGCTAACCACTACGCCACCGTTATTATTAGTACAATTATTATTAGTACAGTAGGTCACATGACCAGCCCATGCATCTAGGCTGTACTTGTGCAGGATATAATAGACTTTTTACCATAGTGTGAGTCTGTACAGGAAGTAGCCGAGAGTTAATTTATAGAGGATAAAATACATTGTCAGCTTTCTAAGTGCATTCTCTCCCAGTCAGGACATACTGTAATTACTGACATGATGGGTTTAGCCTGAAATCCCAGAGATACTCCAGGAATAATTACATTACTCCATGTAAAACTAACCCTGTCCCAGTGGTCCGGGTGGGGCTCATTAATCCTGTGAAATATAGAGGAAATAAGTGACACTCGGCTCTCAGGCGCATAAAAAAAAGCTCCTGAGAACGTCACAGTGCTGTCCGAGGTCAGAGTGAGCATCTGGGTCATCTCCTTGTTCCTGAAAAACAAGCACGAGTGCTGCTCATAATGACGAGCGAGGTGTCTTCAGCATGCTCTCGCCATGATGAAAAATCTTTGAAGTGCACGAAAAATATTCCTGCGGTAAAAAAAAAAAAAGAAAAACAGGATAGCACTCTTTGTCCTTCCACACATTGAAGGTTATGAAAGTGCTCCTTTTTTTATTTGGATCTTTTTCTTTTAGGGCTATTCAAGAAGTATAGAAAACTTTTTGCAGAACTCTCACATCTAGGCCACTTGTATTCAGGTTATTTCACCTTTTTTTTTGTCCTACTTGCTGTGAGTGGGATTTATTTAGCTGTGAGAAACACCTGTGTCTGTTCTGGAAGGTCTACAGGAATAGTCGACAATCTGCCGGCGTGCAGAAATGTAACTCTGTTAAGCTGGGACTGTGCGAATGTATGCCTGAGTGTGTTGAGTAGTCTGAGTCCTACCTGACGTTGGTGTGTCTCTGCACGTAGAGGTTATGGAAGTTGTTGGTGTTCTCGGCTTGGCCGCTGTTCGGACCCTTGAGCCTCTGGATGATCTCAGCCTTCATCACACGAGCGATGTGGGCAGGGAGCAGGGACAGCAAGAGACGCTCCTAGTGATCAGAACAAGGAGAGTCTTATACTCATGACTTTTAGGTTACCTAGACATACGAACGCATTCTCTTCATTATTTGGACAAAAGTATTTGGCCAAACCTGAAATTACATTATATCCAAATACATATCCTTCAATATGGAGTCGGTCCCACTTTTGCAGCTACAGTACAAGAGCGTCCACTCTTCTTGGAAGGCTGTCCACAAGATTTTAAAGTGTTTCTGTGGACATTTATTCTGTAGAGCATTTATGACTTGTTCCTTGACTTGAATCTCCGTTCCAGTTCATCCCAAAGGTGCTCGAAGGGGTTGAGCTCAGGGCTCTGTGTTGGGGCCCGTCAAGTTCTTCCACACCGAACTCATTAAACCATGTCTTTATAGTTCTCGCTTTGTGCACTGGGACACAGTCATGTTGGATTAGAAAAGGGTCTTCCTCTTAAACTGTTGCCGCAAAGTTGGAAACATAGCATTGTCCACGATGTCTTGGTATAACAGTTGGTATAATTTTGTCAGGCTTGATTGATTGAAACACCTGAATTCAGTAATTAACAGGTTTGACCAAATAATTTTGTCCGTACAGTATGGTGTACATATACAGTATAATTCCACATAACAGGCTTTCATGGATCATTTTTTAAAACACATTTTTAAGTAAAATAGAGTTAAAGCTCAAATTAAAGTTGTTGTATTAAAGTGCCTACTATTTATCAATTGCATTGCATTTAAGACATTGTTGTGACAAGTTAATCATCTACCGAGACTAACCAGTTTACTCTAGACAGGAGTAGCGTAACATGTGCTTTTCTCTATCCACCCTCTTTTGCATTCATGAGCTCACAGATAGCCATGATTGGCTGGTTTTGCTCTGATTGTCAGCAGAGAGAGAGAGAGAGGGGTGTAGCAAAGAACTCTGGACCGTATATAACATAAGCAGTCTCATTGCGCATCTTGATCACTTTTTATCGCAGGGTTGCCAAGCTTAGTAGTGCCTTGAGTAGTCAGACTCACTTTTCCCCACCTCCTCATGTTTTTATGAGATCCTTTAACTATTTAAAACTTTGTACATGATGCTGACACGAGCGCAGGTGTACACACTGAATTTAATTTGTTAGGCACAGCCTCAATTTGCAGTGGCATGTAAATATCCAACAATTTGTTCAAAGCGTGACATTCATTATGTAAGGAAATCACACGTACTGTAGTGGCAAAGGTTTTAGACATCTTTCGGCAGACTGATTTACCCGAAATGGAGTAAATAATTTTTAAAAAATGTATATTCATATTCGCGGAACCTAAATTTAAACTAAAAGTGTATATTACGAAAGAAAAAAAAAACAAATCAATTACATGCTTTCCCTAAACCGTCTTACACTTATGCTGTGATAAAATGGATCTGCCTGAACAAAACAGAAGCGGAAAAATAAATCAATCATCTAGTGAAATCACAGCAACAACGCCTTCAAATTGCTCTTCAGATGAGATACGTTAATAGCTAGCCGTGCTCGCTATTTGATGTTTTTTTGTGTCGTCTTTGTTCTGCGCAGGTCAACCCAAGAATGAGAGAGTGCACACGGACGGCCCCTCCTGCTTATTTTCATGGCATTTAAAACAAAGCGCATAGAAAAGCTTTATTAAAGCTCTCTCTCTCTCTTTTGCAAACCCAGTCGTTCGTGTTCGGTATGTACGTGCTTTTATGACACAGGGACAGAGTTAACATGAAAAAAAAAAAAAAAAGAGAGCAGGAAAAAGTGTCCTAACAACACAACAGCTTGTTTATCATCTTGTTTAACAATCATCTTGTTTATCAAGTCTCTTTAGCGAAAGGAAAGGGCTTTCATCGTCCCAGAGGAACCGAATTGTAAATTAAGTAGAGAGAAAGGGAGAGAGAGAAGATACACCGGTCTGTTTTGGACCACCTTCCGAAATCTGTGTTCTCAGGAGAAAATGAAGTAATTTAGCAGCCTGAGCTAAATCTAGCGAGAGCACTGTAACAACTGAGAAGCGCCTGGCCGTGCTGTTGCCGTTTAGTAAAAATGCCGTCAGACACCAGGCACGTTGCAGCCCAGAGTGATGAGCGATGCACTGAGTGAAACGCTGCCATCCATCTCTCTGGTAATTACAGGCAAACATAAAAGCCTAGAGGGAAAAAAAGCAAAAGGCTACCTGTGTGTGCATGTGTGTGTGTGTGTGTGAGAGAGTGTGTTAGATTGAGAGAGAGATGGAAACCTGTAGATCATAATTACATGGTGGAGAAGCCAGAGGGAAGAATAATTCAATTAGAGCACTGTATGTGCAGGTCTGTTCGGTGGAGATTTCGGAATTGTCTGGATTTCGGAAGAGTCGACTATCTGAAGTGCTGATAATCATTTAGACAATACATTTCACGTTAGTAATACTTAATTATATTATTTAATATTATAATGATATTATGATGGGTGTAGTGGTTAGCACTGTCACCTTGCACCTTTCCTCCGGGTTCTCCGGTTTCCTCCCACATTTTAGAGACATGCAGATTAGGCTAATTGGCGTTCCCAGAATTGCCTGTAGCGTGTGAGTGAGTGTATGTGTGTGTGACCTGCCATGGATTGGATAGGCTCCAGGCCCCCCGCGACCCTGAATATGGGATAAAGCGGTTTATACAATGAGTGAGTGAGTGATGGACATGATATTCAAATGGGTGGCATGGTGGCGTAGTGGTTAGCACTGTTACCTCTAACCTCTAGGATTCCGAAGCTACAACAGATCAACTGCATGAAAATTTAGAATATGGTATATTAATCTTATGCGGCACAGTGGCTTATTGGATTTATTCTACTGTATGTACATATGGGTGCTTGGTGGGTTTCCTCCGGATAAACCGGTTTCCTCCTACAGTCCGAAGACATGCAGATGTAGCGTTCCCAAATTAGCTGTAGTGTGTGTCCTGCAGTGGATTGGCACCTCATCCAGGGTGTACCCGCCTCATGCCCTAAGTCTTCAGGCATAGGCTCCAGGCCCCCCGCGGCCCTATAGTGGTGTAGAACTATAGCCTCACACCTCCAGAGTCAAGGGTTCAAGTCCCACCGTTGGGTCTGATTTGTTGAGTTTGCATGTCCTCCCTGTGCTTTGTGGGTTTCCTCCCAAAACTTCCAGATTAGGATAATCAGTATTTCAGATTGACAGTAATGTGTGAATATGTGTACCCCCTCCAAGGTAGTGCTTTGAACCCACTGGGATAGGCTCCAGGCCCCCCGCGACCCTGTTCAGGATAAGTGATATAGTGAGTGAATGAATGAATGAATTACCCACCTAACTTCAATCAGACTATAATTGAAAACCAAGGAGGATGAAGTCTAGCACATGCATCTTCCGAGTCACTGCATCTTTCAAGCCGCTGCTTGTGCTGTCTCACAGGGTGAATTAACCAAGCGCTATCTGTCATCTTCTGCATATGTGAGCTCACAGACCCGCGTGATTGGTTAGCGTCAATGTGATTAACAGACACTGCATTCCTCCCAGCCAGAACGCCTGGCCTATGTAGTCCCCATGTCGCCATGTAGCACTGATGTCATACCTTTTTCAAAAGTGATCCTGAAATAAATATATAATATTGTTCCAGATTGAGGGGAACAATCCCACTGGACCTTATCAACATGACCTTTTATATAATATCAACAACAAAAAAAAGCCAGCCTAACCATGAGGAAGTTTTAAACCTCATGCAGCTCGGAAAGGAAGGATAGGGTGGGAGGAGAGGGACGGAGCTATTTTTGGCCACGACAACTCTCAGTCCCACCCGTTCAATGGATATTAGTAATTCTCTGTGTTTAACTGCGTTACTGACTCATACTCAACCTCCAAACCTCTGCTACACCCTCCGAGTCCACTACCACACCGTTTTATCTTCAACTTCTTTCTTTCTTTTTATCTTTAACTTCATCACATTAGTATGCTTTTGTCAGGCTACATTTCTCAACATAAGTCAGGAATAAAACAGTCGGGGAATTGTGCAGCTCATTGAGAATAAGCAACAGCAGGGAGGTGTGATGAGATGTGTTATGTGAGTTACTCTTACCACCATGAAGCTGATTATGGTCCAAAGCCAATACATCATGATGTGTGGTACTGTATTTTTCTTATACCACAGCAATTTCTTGTTTTATATAAAGAATAACACATTATACAGGGTGGGCCATTTATATTGTCAATGCAACCCTCTTCTCCGTCAGTGTGTGAAGAGTGGGAGAAGAGGGTTGCATGGATAATCCAACACATTGAACACATTTTATAACTTATTTATAACATTTTATAACTTAATTAATAAACTTGTACATAACTCATGAAAGAATAAAGTTATGTTAAAACCAACTTTGCACACCATTGTTTTTCTTGTGAAATTCCCAATAAGTTTGATGTGTCACATGACCCTCTTCCTATTGAAAAAACA
>JAQMYJ010000021.1:6471436-6498060 GCA_030014305.1 Clarias laeviceps
TATATATATATTGGACTGTGGGAGGAAAGAAACTGAATGACACAGAGGAAACCCACAAAACACGGGGAGAACATACAAACTTTATGCACACACACCCCGAGGTCGCAATCAATTCGGGACCCTTTAGGTGCAAGGTGACAGTGGTAAACACTATGCCACCGTGTCGCTATATATATATATATATATATATATATATATATATATATATATATATTATATACACATATACACTGTATATATAAAAATGACATTATTATATTATATAATTAGTGTAATTATATAATCTGTATTCCCAAATTGGCAGTAGTTTGTGAATGTTCACCGGAGATCCTACCATGGTTGTGAAAATGGGAATAAATACAATGGTCATCATTGGCCTCCACGGCCCCTTATTGGACTCCAGAGGTTGCTACAGTAGGTGGATAAATACAGTACAGTATATATCATATACATGCCAACACTTCTATACACTATAGAGATGTGATTATACTGTACACTGAAGCAACTGTGAAGATGCTTTCATACACTATATGCAGAGTTTACCCTGTTTGAACCTAACTTGGGCACAGACTAAATCTGGTCTAAGTGTGTTTGTGTGTGTGTGTGTGTGTGTGTGTGTGTGTGTGTGTGTGTGTGTGTGTGTGAGTGAGTGAGTTTGTTGTTGTTTGAGTGAGAAAATGATTCAACTCTGAATCAACTTGACTTTGTCATAAACTGAGTGGTGAATAAATAAACAAATAAATAAATTGATAAATAAAATAAATTAAAGATGCGATACACAATATGATTTAAGCAGGATATCGGATAATTATCTAAGAATTTATAGAGTCTCATCTCCATCTTTCCCTGTACTTGTGTCGATTTATTTGGATGTATTTGAATGCTTTTTGTTGGCTGTGTTTCTGACCAGTGAATAAAAGTACAGTGTTTCAGGCCTACACACTGGCTTCTTAGTTCATCTCATCATCACTAGTCTCATCATTAGCATCTTTAGCCAATTAAATTCTTGTTGCACTCTTACTCTTATTAGAACTTTTCTACTGGTCAGTGCTGCCCTCTCCTTACCTGTGTCCATTACCCAGGCACATTGTCTTCTGTTCTGCTCGCACTCGTGCACTTTTAATAGTTTAGGGTCTTTTAATATAATATTTTTCGATATATTTAGTCATGTGTACAGTCATGTTCAAAAGTTAGTGCCGCCTCTTTTTTAATTCTTTCGTGTAAAAACATAATAAAATCATCTGATCATCAGTATTAGCCAAATACAACCACAGATGAACAACATCATACTGTATACCTTTTTTCAGCATGCCATTATTTATTCAACAAAAATGAAATCAAAAACAACAACAACAAAACATGCAGGCAATACTATTTACCCCCTTACTGCTTTCACAGAATTTAAGAGGGTATGTTGCATCCAGGTGTTGCTAATCATCAGCCCTTGATTAATTGATCATCGGCAGGTTTACAGACCTCTATCAATGCAGAAGCTCTGTCAAGAAGCCTCGTCTGGAGCATTCAGGTGTGTGTTAACATGAGCAATGGACTTACAGAAGCAATTGTTGTTGCACGTTAATCTGTAAAGATCTATAAAACAGTGGCCAATCTTTTTAGGAGTTGACGTCCCGGCACATTCACCCCAAGGTCAGACAGAAATACAAAGAGCTACATACTGTTACAGGCCTCACTGAGCATGTTAAATGTTTAAAGTTCATGAATTCATGCACAATTAGAAGAAGACTGAACAAGTACAGTTTGTTTATAAGGGAATGCCAGGAGAAATGTCTAAAAAGAACATTGAAGCCTGACTGAGGAAACGAGACTTCTGAAACAATGTCTCATAGACGAATGAGAACAAAGTGAAGTTGTTTGACCTCATTGATCAGCACCATGTTTTGCAAAAGCCAAGCAGCATTTCAGCAGGAAAACCACAGTGATTTGAGCTTGTTTTTGCAGCCACAGGACCTGAGCATCTTGCAGTCATTGAGTCAACCATAAACTCCTCTGTATACCAGAGTATTCTACAGTAGAAGCAAAATGCGAGGCCATCTTAGTCTGACAGATAAAGCATAGTCTCAATTCGGGCATGTGTCAGGACAATGAACTGAAGCAATGTTGTAAAGAAGAACGGAATTTTAGAGTCATAAATGATAAACTTATACCGAAAATTATAACTTCAAGTTATTTGCTGCTAAAGCTGGATCTACAAGCTATTGAATCATTTTTTTTAGTATTTTGTTTTTGGCCTGATTTTTGTTAAATACATAATGGCACGATGGAAAAAAGTTAATGCCGTTGTTTGTCAGAGGTTGTATTTGCCTGATACTGAGAACCGCTAGTCTTTATCAGATGAATTTTACTATGTTTTTTTTTTTTTTGTAAATAGATTTACAAAATTAAAAGAGGGGGTACAAACTTTTGATCATGACTGTAGATCTGTCTTGGTTTATAAGCACCGATGTTCTAGAGGAACTGTATGTACAGTATATGGATGTAATGATCATAAAAAATACACTTTGACTTTTTAAAAATTAAAGCTTCTACACACACACACACACACACACACATGCACACACACACACACACATGCACAATGTTGAAGTGAATCCTATTCGCTGTCTGCTTGTTTTGCAGTAGTGCCACACAGGGTGATAGATGGTGACAGCTCGTACACGTTTCACCCAGGAAAGATGCACCTGCTGCTACCTTACTGATTTCTCCAGATTATAAAACAATGCTGGAGCAGAACTTCCACTGAGATCCACTGAATCTTGGGCTCGTTCCCAAAATGACCTCGCATAAACCCAGCAATCGCTGCCGTTTTGTTGTGGTCGGAATGCAGGTTGAATTGCATAATCTGTCGCTTTTGAATTGAAATGCACAGTCTATTTCATCCTGTCTTTTTTCGGGTGAGCGAGACGGAGAGTGACGACCCAGTTCAGCTGCTCATGCGATAATCATCTCTTTTGACTGGGCCTGTCCTTCACCGACTCACTGGGTACCGCTAGCGCAGACAGAGCTCCTGTTATTTATTTAGAGTTCCTTACTGAATAGCGAAATGATTAGCCGTCACGAGGAGCAGAAATCAGCCGGGTTTGATCATCTGCCAAATGCACAGTGCAGTAAATCAATAAACAGGGATGCAGAGTCAGTCTCATTATTGAGAGCTCGTCTTATCGAGAGACACACACACTATGCTTATTGATATACGAAAGTTACGGAAAAACAGGCGGTAGTTTGAAAATAGAGTTCCTATCCATTATTCGTGTAGAACGGCGCTCGGTATGGTTTCTGACTCACCTAACGCAATCTCCTGCAATAAAATATCAGCAAGAGAAAACACTCTGCATGCCTCGAGCTGAAACTGATGGAGAAGTAAAAGACAGCTTAAAATATGTTAGAATGTAAAGATAAAATAAAAAATTTAACGACTGTAAAAAAATATATAATTAAAAAAACTTTTACAGTTTGAAAATGCAAATGGATGGAATTAAACTGAAGGGCAAGTGAGAAAGAAAGAAACGTAGTCTTAGTAATTAAATAGAAAGGAATAAAAAGTGAACAACAAGTGAAGAAGGAAGCAATAGGGCCTTCGCGTGTGACATCAAACCAGCCGCCGAATTGTCTGGCGATCTCAGATACGAAATCAAAAACATGTTAAACAGTTATCAACAAAAAGAAAAAAAAAGATTATGGTTAAAGATGGTCCCCTGTTGGTGATCACTGCATTATCACGAAATACATGTTTGGTAAATTTAACACTATGTACAATATCTCTGGTTTAGAGCACATGCATAGATTTGACTATGTTTTAGGTAGATTTTTTTAAATATATATATACTGTATAGTACTGTGCAAAATTCTTAGGCACCATATTATATGCTGTAACATCTTTTGCTTATGCCATATTTTTGTTTGTGACCAAGACTTTTGCACAGAACTATAAGTAGAACAGTTGTTAGGTTTTACTGAGTTTGCTGGAGAAAATTAGTTCTTCTGGTAACTTTGTCACACTCGCTCCTTTATATTTTTATGTAAATCCCAGAAGCGTACATTAGGTTTTTTGTTTCCATCTGAAAACTGGTTTGTCTTGTACTATATATTTTTTTAATCTTCACAGTCGTGCATATATTCTCCTGTAATGTTATTTATTTATTAATTTTTAAGTTATATATGGAAATACTGAATGGATTTGTACATAATTATGCAGACATGATAAACATATATAACAAAATTGGTACAGCATATAATATGGAACCTTATAACCTTATAATATCAATATAATATTATTTATAAAACACAACTAAACAATATAACTGTGAAGACAATTACAACATGTGACATACTGTAGGTACACTCTGGGAAATTACATTTCTTTCTTTCTTCAGTTTTATCATACATGCTGAATGGCTAAGCACACCGCCAGTCAGCACAAACCTGCTAATTATTGAATTCAGGTGTCTCTTCTTCCCAGTGAAGGGCAATCTTAATCATCTTCAGCATACCAGACATCTTGGACAATGCTATGCATCCAACTCTGTGGCATCAGTCTGATAAAGGCCCTTTTCTATTCCAACATGGCTGTGCCCCAGTGGACTGGGAACGAAGATTGCAAGCTAGACCTTCTCACCTGACCTCAAAAATGGTCTAAAGAATGAATGGGCATGAATTCCCACAGAAACACTCCAAAATCTTGTGGAAAGCCTTCCAAAAAGAGTGGAAGCTGTTCTAGCTGCATAAGCGTGATCAACTCCTTATTGAAGTAAATGTATTTGGATACAACGTCATTGCAGGTTTGGCCAAATACTTTTATCCATATAGTCTATGTAGAAATAAGGAGAAGAAATATAATAACAAAATGTAAACTATGCAGATATTCTGCTTAAATAAAGCTACTGTAGCTTGACACTGTCCTCAATCCAAAAAACTGAAGTTTCTCAACATAAACTGTTATTTGGTTTCTCGTCATGTAATCAGTGAGGGACTTCACTGATTACATGGTGATTGTTTGTCTTGGTGGTGTTATCTGAGGCGGGCATGATTGCCAGAGGAAACAGTGAATGTTTTGATTGTGAATCATGTGACTGAAAGAGCTCTATACACACTCTCTCACTCATATCATCTCTATACCATGTATCCTGTACAGCGTCCCAGGAGGCTTGGATCCTATCCCAGGGTACTCAAGCACACACTCATTCACACATCATGGGCAAGTTGGAAATAGTGGTTAGCCTACTCCGCATGACTTTGGGAGAAAACCTAGAAGAAACCCACAGAGAATATTCAAACTTCAAGCACAAAGACGGGACTCGAACCCTCAACCCTGGCGTTGCAAGTCCACAGTGCAGACCACTACACTAATGTGCAGATGCTCTGTAGGTATTACCTGTAATTAAGATGAACAAAAACAAGCCACCAAATCAAAATGCATGATTTTTTTTTTATTAAGTATAATAAATATATACTGTAAGTAATAAATTAACATAATAAGTAATAAATTAACAACTAAAGACTGGAACAACTATACAGAAAGAAAGACAGCAGTGTATGTATTAATTAGTGCAGTCAATCGATTGAAATTTTTTATCTAGTTCATCACAGTCACAGTCCGTTATTAATCATGATAAATGACAATTTTTGAATATTCAGATTTACTTGTATTAAAAATAGTTCCCCTTGAAGGTAGCTCGAGCACACTACTTTCATTTTATCCAAACTTTTTTTTATAATAATTTGCTGTTCAGTCCACCTGGTGATGTTTCCTCAGTCATCTTATTATCCGGGTTAAACTTGCCGTTATCACACACAGCCGGGTAACTGTGGTGCGATTATGGGAAGCCAATAGGGTCAATCTTGGTCATATGATTAATTTGCATTAAAAGAATAGTGATGCATTAAAACTTATAGATTAATCACACGCGTTAACGAGTTAATATTGACAGCACCAGTATTAGTAATAATAGTAGTAATAATAATAATAGTTATAAAAGTGTTTGGGCTGTTAACGGCTTCACACGGATCATAGTCAGGCTGTTTTAGGAGAATTAACATAAAGTTTGATTTTTGATGAAATCAAAAGATGAAAAGATGAAAAAGTGTTAAAATTTGACTCATTTAGTCGAATCCCCTGCACAGATTTCTTTAAAATATCACAGCTGTTCCTTCAACTTTAAAACTCCTATATCAGCCGGGAATGTTTTCATATGTAGATGAGAAGTCATTAAATATAAAACACAAGTGTAAGCATTCAAGTGTAATTCATCAATATAATATCATTTTGATATAATATAGCATCGCAGTATAATAGATCTCTGATCTAAACATTCTCGCGTTCTGCTCCCCTCTAGACGATGATCAGTCGGCGTGAGACATTTTTCAGAGGAGACAGGAAGATCGGTGTCTCAAAATATCATGGATTCTGTCTAGTGAGGTCATCAAATATTAAAAGTATGATTATAATTTTAGCTCATTATTAATAAAGGCCCGAGGAGCGCTATGAATCTTAATCAGAGATGAATGCGTCCTACTGTGACACGTCCTATTTTTGGCCCGAAAAGAAGAAAGTAATGAAAGTTTATGAAGAATAGTGATGGAAGTTATTTTTATTAGAAATATATATGAATGTGTAGTGGATGAGTGATGTTTTCCGAGATGGACTGAGATCAGATATGGAAAACACGAGGACGCATTGTGTATATATAGTCAGCTTTCAGGACAAAACTAACCGATTTGAAAGATTTAGGATGTACTGTAAACTCTTATATGAAATATGTAAATTTGATACGGATAATCCGAAAACCAGCTCTGGATGGTAATGAAGGATGGGATCATTAGCTGCTCAGTCTGAACGGGAAAAGTTATGCTAATGATAGACACGTCTGTGTCTGAAGTGTGTGTCTGAGCAGGAGGGTGAGTGGTCGCTGTGTCCGATGGTACAAACTGAAATAAAATAGGCTCTTCATTTAAATCATACTGAATTTCTTTTTTTGAATGAATTATCCTAAATATTAGATCAAACGTAGTATAAATAAGTAAGGAATAAAAGCCAAGAAGAATCAGAATTTCATCTCTCTCTCTCTTTTATCTCAGTCTTTCCACTGCAGCCTATTAAAGTATCTGAGTCTCTATCTATCCTCTATGCCACTTATCCTGTGTAGGGTCATGAGGGGCCTGGAGTCTATCTCATTGGGCTCAGGGCACGTGGCGGGGTACACCCTGGATTGGGCGGAGAGCCATTGCAGGGCACAAGCACACCACTCACTTTGGAAATGCCACTCAACCTACAGTAGATCGCATGTTTGTAGACTGTAGGAGGAAACTGGAATACGTATGTACAGTATATATGCAACATGCAAACACCTCACACACATTTGAAACTGAAAGTGAGATTTCTGAAGGTGTGAGATGACAGCGCTAACCACTGACCCACCGAGAATGATTCTATCTGAAAGAATTAAAAAAGGGCTCTTGGGGTTTGTGTATATTTGTATACCCTTACGTAAAGAAAATATACTTCCCTATATACTGTATTAACTGTCAATAAACTGAAAAGATTTTATAATGTTAATATTCCTTGTTGCCACACTAACTGATACTAACTAATAATTAACAGAAAAAAAACATATTCATATTCAAAAATATATTCACAATATACAGAATAATATATTGCATTAATAAAATAAAATGCATAAGGAATTGGAGCTTTTGATATGTTAAAACATATTCAAATGTATCAAATTTAATATATTATAAAGTATGTTCTACTTATATATTCGACTATATATATATATATATATATATATATATATATATATATATAGTCTTTTTTGTGTGTGTATAATTCTTAAACCTGCATAAAGTTTTAATAATGTTTTAATAAAGTATAAATATAATGTTGTTTGTCTTCATTGCAATATCCATACATGGTTCATTTATACAGTATATTGCAATATATTAATAAATAATATTAATATACTCACTGCATTGTAATTAGCACTACAGTATTTTCCTATATATATATATAAATGTATAATATAATATTTTGCATTATATTTTACAATAGATTGCCATATATTTTTTTCCCCATAAAGGTAAGTTCAGCTTTGTTGCTGACTGATTGGAGTACGGTGGGTCAGATCCAATTTCCATGCTTTCTGTTGATTAAAGACTTTTTTTTTCTTAAAACAACATGAAAAAGCCCTTCAGCTTTTTAAGTGACTCTAATGGAGACCGTCCGGCTGCTGTAAATGTTTCCCACTGAACAGAGCCATACTGTAGTCTGCACACCTACTGTAGATCCTGTCCTGAAATTATGAAGTGTGACAACATGAAAAGATGAAGTAGGTTTATTACGGCTCAACCTGCGTAGCAAGCAGTCAGTCAGAGTCAAGCTAGGCCGGGGTTAGATTTGCTTTTAACTTTGATGGCTGTCATTTGTACGTGTTGTTCATTTGGCAGGTCAATTGCGTGTAATTAGTGTATTGCCTATGAATGTTACAACAGCAGATCAAAGGGCAGAAAACAAGGAGATAATCTTTTGTATCGTCAATTTTTCTTCATGGGCAGGATGAAAAAAGAAGAAGAATTACACTCTTAGTAACTGCGATGAGATTAGACTAACACATACACTTTATAGTGTGCCATCCAGTGTGAACCATACCATATACAGTACAATACAGTACCATTTAAAATTAGTTTTTACATTCTACAATAAAAATACTATGACATAACACACATGGCATTAGGTAATTAATTAACAACCACAATAACAGTTAATTTAGGACGTGAAGGTCAGCTGTTCTGGAACAGTTCCTGTAAGAACAGTAATGTGTCAAGTTCATTTGCAAAACCCATCAAGCACCATGATGAAACTGTCTCTCATGAAGACCCTAATTTAGTTGGATCCAATTCCCACACGTCACTAGGGGACTTCCACATTAAGGCTACAGCTACCAGAGAGCCGAAGACTATGTTTCCTCCGAACCATGTGATGCCGGCCAATCGCATCTTTTCAAACAGTTCGCTCACGCACAGTTGGGGGCGGTGTAACAAACTCAGAGGACAGCGTTATGCGCTCCTTCCACTTGCGCAAGGTCACAGGCCACATGACTGGCTGTAGATCTCAGCCAATCAGCTCTCCTAAGCCCCCGGCAGCGGGAGACTACAGCATCACCCGGGAATCGAAAGAAAAATATCTGAATGATAGGGCGAGCACTGCGCTACTCGGGGGCCCGTAGTTCTTTTTAAGCAAAATTATAATACAATAATTTATAAAAACATCAAATAAAAGTGCGTGCTTTCAACTTTGTTGCAGGTCGAAAACGAAATATATATAAGTGCAAGGGTCAGGTATCCACATACTTTAGGCTATTCAGTGTTTTTCTTAACCTATACTTTGAGGTTATAGGTTAAAAAGGGAGTTCCATCTAATTCCGAGACACTTTGAACCAGTAGGAATGTTATGCTGAAGGAATCTTAAACCTGGTGGTGGCGGCATGGCAAATTGTATGTGTGGGCGAATCGGTGTTGTATCATGTCAGAGTGTTTTATACCACCTTGCTGTCGATTGTTTTTCTGATCATTGTTCCTTATGTAACCCTTACACATGTGGGAAATGATTATAAATCCTGCACACATACTGTATGAGTCGTCCTGCATCTATACAGGCATTGTCAATTAAACAAAGAAACCTTTTGAGGTTACATCAACATCTTTAAGACTGCATTTCCTCAGCAGGATAATCATCTAAGTGTACCGTGGAATCATTAAGATCGAATGCACCTCTGACTGTTCCATGTTCATCTTTTACTGACAACAGCTCGTGTCTAAAAGATCTAGAGGTCATTGCGATTGTCAGACCACTACTTTCAGTCTCTTCCTTGCCAAAGATAAACACTGAAGCAACTGGGGCCACTCAGATGAGCCGACGGAGCCCCACAATTACCTCACCATTATGTTTCATGCTGACTTTCCAAAAAAAAAGCCTTGTCACAATTTCTTCCATTATGTCATTTGCACCTCCAACATAAATGCTGAAGCCTCTTGAAGGGGTGGAAAAATATCCCCGTGTGAAAAAAAAACAAAAAAAACCACAGCTTCCAGGTGCCGGCTGTGATAAGCTAAAGAGCTAAAGAGCTAAGGGCTATGTGAGAGGCATGGCACTTCAGAGTGCCACCTGATGAAGCTGGCTTACTTTGAATGCGGCATGTGCTTAATGGAGTGAAGAGGAAAAGCGTGAGTTTAGTGATAAAGGGTTAGAGAACGGAGCAGATCGAGAAGACGTCAGTGCAAGTTCTTAATAATGCAGCGCCAACAGGTATTAATTCAGTATACTTTCTGGGAGAGAGAGAGGGGGGGGGGAGGAAGAGAGGAAGCGAGAGAGATGGAAAGAGCAAATGAAAAGAAGAAGTAAAATTAGATGCGATGTGAAGGATGTACCTGATTTAAGTACATCTGGATAAACAGAATGATTTGTCACCGTTTCACTATAATATAATCATGGGTAAGACACTCCTGTGTGAAAAGATAGACTGCACGCTGTCTGTTTTTTTTCTTTTTCAAAAGTGCATTAACCCACTTCAAGCCACTTGGAGCTCAGAAAGACTGTGACACATGCAGATTAACATCGCCATGTGACATGATTCTGCTTTTATCCTGATCGATAACGCACCCAAAGAAAAGGCCTGAATTTATACTCAGATGAGAACGCTAACCCGGTGTAAGATTAATAACTTAACGTCTATTGATGCTCGTCATGCATTCGCTATTCACCTGTTCGCCCGCATTGATCATAGAAAAGTTGGAACTAATTAAGAAATGAGTCAGTCATAGACCCGATGGTCTCGCTTCAGTTACACTTTTTAATCCATAGCATAATGTTAGAGATCTTGAAAGCAAGCTTGAATATGGGCTTATAGTGCGCAAGCTCTATCCTATATCAAAATGAGTTACTGTAGCTTGCTAGTGCTATGGTGTAATTGCTAATCCTTAGAGAACATAGATGAGATGACTAGCAAGCTGCTGACAAAGCTTAGCTACTGGGTGATGTCCTGATTGTGTGCACACTGATATCCAGAGGTGGGTAGTAACGAGTTACATTTACTCCGTTACATTTACTTGAGTAACTTTTTAAAAAAAATTTACTTCTATGAGTAGTTTTAACTGCACCATCCTTTTTACTTTTACTTGAGTAGATTTGAGTAGAAGAAACGCTACTCTTACTCCACTACATTCGGCTTCACTCGACTCCTTACTTTTCTAACCATTTACTCACACATGCAGCCGGTGGATCTACCACATGACAGACACGCACTAACATATAAAAACACAACTTCTGACCTAAGGAAACATGTCGCGGTAAGTTTAGCTGTTTCACTGAATGTTGGCATACAGTATATTATTATTATAATTATACTATAATATACTATAACATATATGTAATATATACATATGTACAGTACTGTGAAAAAGTCTTATTATATGCTGTACCAATTTTGTTATATATGTTTATCATGTCTGCATAATTATGTACAAAATCATTCAGTATTTCCATATATAACTTAAAAATTAATAAATATATAGTACAAGACAGACCAGTTTTCAGATGGAAACAAAAAAAACCTAATGTACGCTCCTGGGATTTACATAAAAATATAAATGAGCGAGTGAGTCAAAGTTCCCAGAAGAAACTCATATTCTCCAGCAAGCTCAGTAAAACCTACCAACTGTTTTACTTATAGTTCTGTGCAAAAGTCTAGGGCACATACAGAAATATGGCATAAGCAGAAGATGTTTTTGAAAACATTTCAGCATAAAATAAACTTCTATAAAGAGTCATAATTGTCATTCCAACCATATACAGTTCAGTACACAGTGAAATGAAACAACGTTCCTCCAGGACCAAGGTGCTACATACAAACATAAATTAACAACACAACTCTACCGGAACCAGCTAGCTAACTAAGAGACCTAATTAGCTGACTAGCTCAGATATGACAGATTTATGTCAATGTCAATATTTGGAGTGAAAACTCATTGTTTAAAATCACAGATTTGTGCAGTTTTATAAGAAAACAGCTGTTCCAAGACTTTTGCACAGTACTATAAGTAAAACAGCTGTTAGGTTTTACTGAGTTTGCTGGACAATATGAGTTCTTCTTGTCACACTCGCTCCTTTCTATTTTTATGCAAATCCCAGGAGCGCACATTAGGTTTTTTTTTTTTTTTTTTTTTTACAGCCATGCATATATTCTGGTGATTCTCTGGTGATATTACTTTCTGGTGAATGAAGGGATAAAAGCGATTGACATTTACAAAAGATTTCAGTGATGAGACAGTGATGAAATTGTGCAAACGGAATGACGATACCGGCCGAGGTGGCTCAGAGCTCACTGCAGTCCCGTGAACATTCAGCAAGTTCAACACTGATCATTGAAAACTGACAGATAGCTTGTCAACAATCTGTCTGTTTGAACTGTACACACAATCATTCACCAAAACCACTTGCACATCTGCTGGGAAATATTGCCACATCCCCTGTACAGTCCTGACCTCACTCCAAGCCATTTCCACATGGACCATTAAAGTTGGGACCATTAAAGGATTTCCTGGGAGGACAGTGTTTCCGTCTGATGAGAAAACTTTCTACATTGATGGTATCCAAGCACTAGTGAAACACTAGGATGAGTGCATTAGTTTAGCAGGGGATTATATAGAGAAATAAATATATAACTCACAACTGTGTTCTTAACTTTTATTCTGCACAATCAGAAGTCACGTTTTGACTCTATGTGTTATTTTAGCATCAAATCATGCATTGGAAATCTTGCAGGGCTTTTTTTTTTTTAAGCTCACATAATGAGTGCTACAGTATATGATTTGTGTGCATGGATATTGGGTTTCACTCCTCAGTGCCAGAATTGCATGCACCTACCTACCACTGTAAGGGGCGAAAAAAGAAAAACAGATTTACAGCCTCTAAAAAGAATCCAGAGCACAAGGTGTGACAGTTTTCCTGTTTAGCATTACCCGAGTACTGACTGAGACTCACATTGTATAGTACAGGAGGTCCATACATACAGTACACAGCCATGCATTTTAGATATACTGCAAGTCACCTTGATACCATTAGATGAGTTCCGTTCAGTCATAAATTGATAGCTATATGGTAAATAATATTCATTTGGGTAATGGATCGATTCAGTGTAAACACGCTATGCAACTCGATTGTGAAAGTATGAAATGTGCAGCTGAAAGTGTTTGGTGCTTTATGTGGGGCTGGTAACAGTAACAGCTAAATGAGTAGATGGCAAATAAAGAGGAAGTACTGTGTGGAAGGAAGAGCGTCAGAAACCCTGAGAGCACAGAAATAGCGACCGTGTGATGGTTATTTTCATAATTATGGTAATGCAGTACACATCCAGCTATGTGATGCGTAATCCAGAACCACTTTGGTGATACTCATGGTTTCAAAATATGTTACAATTCATGAGTCAGTGTGCTTGGAAAGGATGTCAGAAAAAAAACAAAAAACAGACCGATCTCATGTTTTACCGTCCACTAACCAACTGAATGAAGCCTGACTTTAATTTTTGATATATATGTAATGACAGATAAAGTGAGAAAAGCACATCACGCTATTTTCCCCGGTCTCACCTGGTCCCACGGACAGACGATCCCTCCAGAGAACATGAAGAGGTAACCCATGGCAACCAGGCAGCCCCAGATGAGCAAGGAGAAGAGGCGGAGGAGCTTCTTAAAGACAGACTCGATGCAGACCAGGATGAAGATGGTGAGGAAGATGGCCAGTGTGGTGGGCACAGTGATGAGGAAGACTACGTGGTCCTCCATGGCCTGAAAGGAGGGAGGTTTAGGTGTTTATTACTGATAACATTTTGCACTATAAGTCACATACAATACATTGCCAGAAGTATATAAGAAATAAATAAGAAAGATGTGATTTAAACTGTTAATGCTTTTTTTGAGCCCCGTCAATTCTTTCATATTTTTCTTCCAAAGAGTCAGACCAGGCTCTCTTGTATTTTTAATGTATTCTTGAGGAACAGTTCTCCGGGACTTCCCCAAGGACTTTTTCGCTTTTCTTATTGACACGATTTTGTTTCTGATTTTCAGTCCCGTCCCTGTACCGGAGCAGTTTCAGAGGAATGTTTTTCGTTTGTTAAGCCACATAATGACTCAAACTCTAACTTAAGACATGAACCAGTGAAAACAGGTGCAGATGATGACAGATGATCAGGGCGGTGATTAATATACTGGAGATGCTGAACGCTGAGTGGTGGGAACGGACGAGAGGGGAAATGAGGTCGCTGCTGAGGTTGTTCTATGAAATTAAAGTTTTAAATTGTATCTATCTATGTTTTCATTTCATTAATTTAATGTACATAATTAAATAAAATTTCATTTAATATAAAGAAAAGAGGGATAGCTCAAGACATTTGCATAGTACTATATTTCTATTTACATATGCATTAATATATAAATGTAATCCACTTATACTAAAGTGCTACTCAGACAATTAAAGCTGATTAAGGTGCTATATATGAAATTCATTTTAAGACTTCAAGAGCGACAACAAAAGACCAAGTAAACACACACAATATAAAACCATTTAGTATTTAATGCATATTGACACATATTAGACAAAGCAATTAAATACTGTGTCAACAAAAACACTGCGTGATACCACTAAAAACTGTACGCAATATACTACTGTATAAACAGAAACGTGAAAAACTAAAAACCTTTTTTTTTTTGTGTTACTGTAAAATAACTGAATACACTTATAGCATCAATAGTGATCACAATCTCAATACAAACTCAATAAACCTGTATTAAAAGATTATGCATGATGCGGCAGATTCTGTTTTTTTTTTTATATTTGTTTAGTATACCCTTTACTTTTCTGAACTAATTAATATTTCATCGTTTGCGATCCAGTAGTTACTGGAAACGGTCAAGCACAATCAGCACCACTTAGAAACTGCAAAAGACAAAAACAGATCAATAACATATGTAAAAGCATTCTAATCTGTGAAATAAAATATGAAGGTAATAAAAAAGAAAGCCTAGATATACTATCAAGACCAGAGGGTTAGGACGGGATTTACTAAAGGATGCTGAGGATCAATACTGGTCTAAGCCCAAATATATAAAAAATAAATAAATAAATCCTGTGCTGGAAACATTCCGCCACCCAGGAAGCGTGGAGAAGATGTATATGAAACATCCAGAGACCACCATCCCCTTTATACTCTTCCCTGCCTTTTCACATCACTTCGCTTTTCTTCTGTCAATGTGTGGGTTGAAATACACAAAGTTTTCTTCTCAAGAGAAATACACTGCTACAGGCTCTAAGAAAAAAAAGACTACACTGAATCATTTCACAATATATGTAAATAGAAGATTAGTTGTGCCAAACATAAGAATAGGGAGAAGTGTAATCTCAGTGACGGTGGCGTGGCATAGGGGCTGATGATCTCCTGGGACTTTCACACAAAATAGTGTTTAGAGATTAGTGCAGGCAATAAAAAACACCCAGTGAGTAGCAGTTTCGTTGGGTTTTTACAGGTCAGAAGAGGATTGACAGACTGTTTAAGCATATCGTCTATATCGCTTTATCCTGTAGACAGGGTCTTGGGAAACCTGGAGCCTATCCCAGGAGTCTTAGGGCACGAGGCGGGGTACAGCCTGGACAGGATGCCGATCCATCGCAGTCTGTACAACCATTGCGAGCAGAAAAGCATCTCAGAATGTACATAGCTGCTGTGATTAACTGATTGGATGACTGCATGAATGACCAGGTCTAATCAAGAAATCCATCCATCATCCATATAGGAACCTTTTGTAGTCAAACTAGGGAACCTGGAGGCCAATGGTGACCCTACCGTGGTAGGAGCTCCGGTCAACATTCACACAGTTTGGGAACGCCAGTTAGATTAATCTGCATGTCTTTGGACTGTTGGAGGAAACCAGAGTACCCAGAGGAAACCCACCAAGCACAGGGGAGAACATGCAAACTCCATGCACACAGACCTGACACAGGAACCTGGAGGTGCAAGGCGACAGTGCTAACCTTAAGCCACTATTTTGCCAATAAATTAGATAATATTTGACAGCAAGGAAAAAATATTTGCTTCTTCAGTCAGTATTTTTTATCCCCTCATTTTTTTTGCTGGACTCTAATCTACCCTTGTTAGTTTCCTCAGCTAAAAGTGCGCATGATACGTTCCATTGTGTGCCATATTCTGTATAATGTACACTATATATACACTATATGGAAAGTCTGTGGCCAAACCTGTATCCAAATACATAATGGAGTCGTTCCCCCTTTTACAGCTGTAACAGCTTCCACTCTGCTTGGAAGGCTGTCCACAAGATTTTGAGGTGTTTCTGTGGGAATTCGTTCCCATTCATTCCATAGAGCATTTATGATGTTGGACGAGAAGGCCTGGCTCGCAATCTTCACTTCAATTCGCCCAAAAGGTGCTCGATGGGGTTGGGGTCAGGGCTCTGTGTTAGGGCCAGTCAAGTTCTTCCACACTGAACTCATCAAACCATGTCTTTATAGTCCTCGCTTTGTGCACTGGGAGACAGTCATGCTAGAATCGGAAAGACCCTTCCCCTAGTTAACTGTTGCCACAGCACCGTCCAAGATGTCTTGGTATAACGTTGAAGATTTTGTACAAGATTAAGATTGCCCTTCAATGGGGATAAGCGGGCCTGATTGATTGATTAAAACACCTGAGTTCAATAATTAACAGGTTTGGCCAAATACTTTTGTCTGTATGGTGTACGTGATACGATAAGCCAGTACTCAGTAAGCGTGTGTCCTCAGGTAATCAGTCTAAAAGAGCATCATCAAGAAGGAGTGAGTCACCAGACGTAATAGGAGACACCCTCGGGAGCAGAGTGGACTCAGGAAAAACTCTTGCGCACACGCACTGCATCTCAATGAAGTCCAGAGGAACTCGTGCAGCTTCGCAGGCAAGAAAACAGCACAGACTCAGACGCTCATTCACAGCTTTTCCGGAGCGTGTACTGTATGAATATACTAAACACGCCTATCAAAGTCCAATTAGCTCGCAGTCACTGATTGCATGATTAGCCCTAAAACGCCAGTCTCCCTCTTTCAGGCTCGGTAACTGAGATTTCTCCGGGTTTAAGCTGAAGCTGCAAGAGTGCTTGCTCATCATCCTGCCTGCATGGACGCACACACTCAGCTAATTAGGTATCTGAGCGCATTTAAACCCTATTTTCCTGCGGTCACAAAAGCAGCCGCTTTATTACAGCAGAGGCCCTTCCTGTTCAGTCATCTTATCTGTTTGGACGGTGTGTCTGTGTGCATGCATGTTTGCATGTGTATGGCTGTGTGTGTGTGGTTTTGGAAACTGCTGCAGAGCTGCTGATGGGACAAGAATGTGAAAAATGTCACCCAGTGTCAGCAGTTCAAAACTTCACAGAGTCAAACTGTAACATGCAAACACATTGAGCATGTCCCATCTCTCTCTCTCTCTCTCTCTCTTGCTCTCATTATTTATCATCTGTGTATGCAAGAAAACCTGATAAGGAAACACTATGCGTGTGTGTGTGTGTGTGTGTGTTTTCCTGCTGGAATATTTTTAATCCTGCACTTTGCATGTGTGGGTGTCGGAGTGGGAGTAACCGGAGCCTATTAGCACCTTCACCACATGCATCTCTTATGTGCTGAGGATTAAAGTCTGCTGAAGAGTCTCACGGCGAGAAAAACAGGCCACGTTCAGCACGCCCGACACGGCTTACGTAACAAACGCGCAGACGCACACCTGCAATGACTGATACACCATGTCACGACAGCGGGGTTTAACCATCGTGATGGAGCTGTATAACGCAAGGAAACACGAGGAAACAAAGAAAGCAGACTGTTCGATCAGGTGATGGAGTATTTTTATCACGTTCTGTAGTGCACTGAAAGATGATCAACTTGACAAAGCGGATTTTCAAAGATGATGGTTGGGTTCAACGATGGAGCAAATGATGATGCAAATCACACAAAGTTGGAGTCACTCTACTAATGTGCGATCTGTTTGACCTACTGTATGTCAGTTAATTAAAAGAGTTATGAACATGATTCCATTACTTTCGATAAGACCCATATATATTTAGGGCCCAAGCACTATAGCAAGACCCTCTTGTTTTCCTAAGGATTACTATTTTTTTCCACCTTTTTGGGCTTTTTGGGGGATTTAACATGCTCAAAAACTCGGAATCTGCTGCCATTAGGATTGCGTGGCCCGGAGGCCCTCACACGAGATTTTGCTGCATAGCTCATACACACTTGCACATATGCACACAAAACCCGGTACACATTTAGAGCTCATTGAGCTGAACAACTTTCACACTGCATGTCCTGGGCTCAACTCAACAGGAAGTCAGTTATTTTGTGTTGTTTGCCAAAACGCACCCGATGGATTTTGATATACTCCTCCGAGGGAATTTATACAATCGCCACCAAACCGGGCCGATGTGATCTAAAGACATCGAGGATGCAAAATTGTAGAGAGATTTTACACACACACGCATAAACACACTCATACATCACACACATAGACCCTCACATCACAAATGTCAACATGTACACAGACACACACACACACACACGAACACACCAACTTTTTGGAGGTATTAACAGAAAATTCCTCCTTTTCTACCTCCTTCTTGAAGGTCTTAACATGCTCAAATAACACACAGGTTGTGTGGTGCATCCGGGTGCTTGGGCCCACTCATCGCTCCTTGCAACTATATTTCATGTTCACTTTTAATTTGTCTGTAAAAGGCTAGATTTTCTGTATTTAAAACCCTTAAAACCCAACTCAACATAGGTAAATGACGATTGAAAAAAATAATAAATTATATACAGTAGAAGCCTTGTTGGTTTGTGTTAACGAGAAGGCTTCAGACATCAAACTGTGTATTTGGGTTTTCGGATATGTCAGGTAGAAGAAGTCATCATTATTTTTATAACGGGTAAATTTTACTGCTACCGGAATATGGGAATAACGTCGCAACAATGTAGAACTCTCAAAATAAGCAAATTAATATTATTATTATTATTATTATTATTATTATTATTTGATAATGAAAATAAGGATATGTCACTCTTTATACTGCACAAACTTGAGCCCTACTGTATATACAGTATGTGTATGAAATTTCTTTTTTTTTTATAAAAAAACGCTAAAATGCTCTGAGCATTAAGGGCTAAGTAAATAATCTAAGTAAGAAATTAACAAGTAACTATCACCAAATCCATTTACTGACCAAACCTCAGAATCCACTGTTAGATCCCTGAACTCGAACCTTTTATCCTCAACTAATCAACCCTGTTCTTGGGTTAGATCCGATCTCATTTAAAGTTCCCGAATGTATTTTTAATTAACGTAGACTATATTTAAAATGTACACAGAACAGAGACAAAGATTAGGACAGTATTTGGAATGTAGGTATTAAACTGAACTGTACAGAAATATGTAATGTACAGTAAGAGTAAAGTATCGGACAGTACTTCTAAACCCATAACCAAAATCATTTAAACAAATACTTTCTCAGATCCGCAGTTTTCTACTGTAGTATCGAGCTGTTTTTGGACTTGCTGCCCCAGTATTTTACACGATAGATTGACGTGAGCGTTTTGCAAGCCGAACAGATACAGTACTATGTAGGTTTTTTAATGTGAACATAATGTAATCTACTGTACAGTAAAAAGCAGTGTCGAATGAAATGTTGCTTTTGTACGAACAAGACAGCGTCTTTAAACATAATTTATTATTCATTATACTGTACTTACTACCTGGATAATGTCAGTCAATGATGAAGTTCAGCATGAATTTTTTTCCTAAAAAAAAAAATAAATAAATTTTTAAAAATTGCTGAACCCTTATCAATATCTGTACGTGTACAGCAGCATACCTAAGACAGTCTAATCGATTTTTAATGATTTAGAGTGAGCCACTGATGTGGTTGTGGTTTTTAAAAGATATGTAGTGTTAGCTTTTGTCAGCTGAAACTGAAATAAAACTATACTGTAGATCACTGGCATCTTTTACAAAATAGCTTACAGCTAATTCCCTTATTTTGTTCCTGGAATTAAGTGTTAAGCAATTAACGATCGATTAAACATTTTAATCTAGTTAATCGCAGTCACAGTCTGTGATTAATCACGAATAATCACGATTTTAAAATACTCCGATTTACTTGTATTATAAACGTGCAATGTTGGAAAAAAACGTGCATGACAGAGGAAACAGATTATGCAGTTTTATAAAATCTCAAACTTTAAACAACTGTTACAGTTAGATCTCTCTAATGGGACTGGCAATGCATGCAAGGGCTGAGTATTATGGGGTGTGGCAACACACCGACACCGACAGAGTCGACAAAGCAACAATCTACAGTAGAGCCGTAGCCGCCTGAGCCACCACTCCCACGTCTTATATTTAATTTATTTTTGTAAAAATAAAAAGGTATCTCGAGCACATAACTTTGCTTTTATTCAAACTTTTATCTAGAAGCTTTTTATAATGAAACTTGCCATTCAGCACAACTTGTGATGTTTCCTCAGTCATCTTATTATCTGAGCTAAACATGCTGTTATCACGCACGATTATGGGAAGCCATTAGGGTCAAACATGGTCATATAATTAATTTGCCTAAAACAAATTATACATATATATATATATATATATATATATATATATAGTGAGAGAGAGAGAGATTTCCAGATTAATCATGTACGTTTAAGCATTAATATTGACAACCCTACTATATTGTTATCAGGTTTCTTTACTCTGAACTATCTGCTCTGTTTGATGCTTCGGTCATGTTTATGGAGTAGTTGTCACTCTGCGAAGCCCAATAAATCCCAATCCAGTCACACTTCCTCTGAAGCTAGCAGCTAAGCAGATGCGCTAAGACTGAACAGCTAAGTGGCTCCTCTGCACGGTCTCTTGACAAAAATTGAGCTCCGAAAGGAAACAGTGAGTGAGTGAGTGAGTGAGCATGTGTATGTGTGATGCATTATAAAGCTTTGGAGTGTATGGCTTTAGTCAGAGGTTCTGTTCTAATAGTATAATTTGGAACGGTAGAGAAATGCGAGCTGGGGGAGGGGTGGTTGATGGGGATCGTTTCAAATCAAATCTCACCCATTTGGCTGAACGAAAGAACTTGGGGAGATTTTCGTCTCGTTAAGAAACATTAAAAAATCCAATCGGATTTAGAGTCCGGTTATCGAGCGACACAAATTCGTCAACCTACATAAGAGGAAAATAATTCAACTCTCAGTTTTAGAGCATGATAAATGATTCCAGTCGTTTTCAAAACAAGTTATAAGTGATTAGCGGCTCTCACGTTGATTTTACACGGGGCTAATGATCAACTGATCTTATCATGTTAATTCACTTTTCCAATTACGCGCTCTGTAAGCACCGCGCGAGCGAGGGGGAATTAATAATCCCTTCGTTCTAAGGAGCCACTAAAGAGTCACAAGTGTTTTCGCTCTGGAAACACAAGATAAGCATTTTCAGAAGGGAAAGGGCTTCCTGCACTAGAGGAGGGAGGTTAAAAGGAGAAAAATGAAACAATCGAGATACTGTAGGAAGGTAGATAAAGTTAAGACTAAAGGGTTGCTCTTTTTTTTCCTTTTTCTTTTTTTCTGTTGCATGGATCTTTGATAAGATTATCAAAGCTTACAACATGCCCCAATAATAGTAATCAACTATAAAAGATAATATATGATGGAGAATAAACTTTTAACAGCCAAGAACACTTTTACCTGTGAAAAGAATTTGAGTAAATTCAATAAATAAACATAATAGAACTTTATTAGAGATTAGGATGATTTATTGATGTCTGGATTCATTAAATTATGACTGTGATATACATAAAAATTACATTATATATGTCATATAAATTTTTTTATATAAAAATATAATTATATTATATATATAAATTACAAAATGTGTAAAAATGACACTATATATAATGACATTATATATATAAACCATGCCATTATACTGTATATAAAATGACAGTATATAATTTTTTTATTATATATATATATTTTTAAAAATTACTTCATATTAATATGACATCTTGGGGAAAAAAAAGTTTATTTCTAGTCAAATACTGCCTAGCCCCTGGTAAACCTGGGACGCTGCGTTTGAAAGGTCAGCTACATTTATGCATCACCCCTGTCCTGCATATGAGTTACGGTTAATGAATAATTAAAGTTAGTTCAATTATTGGCATGTTGTTATAAGTTAACCTGAAATAACTAATGCGAAAGAAAGAATGGGGACATCTATGATGTCCATGAAGGAAATCAGAAAATGTTTAACTTCACTCACACAAGTTGAGTGGCTCTGACCGAGTGTTACACTTCGAAGTGACCGGACGAGTAGGTAAACTGTTGATCAGCCGAGAAGTGTGGATGAAAAAGGCACTCACCAGTCTCGAGGCGAAGAACACAGCGAGCAGAGACACACATGCCCCCATGATGATGAGGAGGAGGAAGACAATGAGCGGGTGCTGCTGGCTCATGCGATAGTACGACTCGTAGAGCCAGTCTGGAGACTTGGGTCCCCGCACATCCTCCGGCCCCTCCAGCACATAGGCTCTCTGTGGCAGCGGCATGGGGCCAGCCTGGAGCCCGGAGCCTTCCTCCTCCTCCTCTTCCTCCTCAGCTTCCTCCTCCTCCTGCTGCTTCTGCTCCTGCTCTTCCTCCACGGGCTGAGCGCTCAGCTGCAGCGTGCCGGCCAGGCGTGAGCGGTGCCGAGGCACCAGAGAGAGAACGGCCGCACGCAGCATTCTCCAGCCAACATGATGAAGTGAACGCCTGGGAGCGAGGCAGAGAGAGGAAGAGGGAGCGGGCGGGAGTGTGAGACAGAGAGAGAGAGAGAAAGAGAGAGAGAAAGAGAGAGAGAGGGGGAGTGGGGGTTGTGGGGAGTGTCAGCGAAATCAAGTGCTAAACTGACTCTATAGTGTGTGTGTGTGTGTGTGTGTGAGAGAGAGAAAGAGAGAGAGAAAATATGATTCATATATATATATATATATATATATATATATACTCTATCCTCTAGCTCTATATTCTCTGTATACACCAACTGGACAATTTATTAGGAACATTTGGTCATTCATGCAAAATGCAGAAAACTTTAATGAAAGTAAGATCAAGAGACAGGAAGGTGAAAGAGACAGGAAGGAAATGACTAAAATGGCAGCACTACCCCCAATTAATACAAGAACAATGATCTCATTCATTCATTCATTCATTCATTTATTTCATTTTCAATTTATCCTTATTTATATTCCACATTGTACAGCTATAGGTTTGTATAGATATACAGATTTTATTCTCCATAATATCTTTCAATCATTTCTGCCTATTAACTCTTAGTGGACTTTTCTTTTCAATTATTACATATCTTAAAAAAAAAAAAATAATAATAATAATAAATGCATTGTTCTGTCAGCTTCTGCTCTTCAGTGCAGTTTACACACATTTTTTTTCTCCCCTCCGCAGAAGGAAGTAAATGACACAGTACAACTGAAGGTATTTACTGAGAAACACAGGCAGGACGGAAGTGCACAACCCTGCCAAGAGTATTGGCACACATCTAGGTCACCGCATTGCTCTAAATTTACAGTTTAATGCTTTGGACGTCCACCTTTCTCCAGAATAAGTGCATTAATGAGTTGTACGCTCTCCAGCTGGCCACACGCCAGCGTCTAACATCATGGAGATGGATCGGCCAGGCTCGTCTCCTTTAATAATTACAGTTTAGAACCATGGAGAAGTTCGCGTCCGGGGGTGATTATGGATTCCCTACCAATCTGCCATCCTTCCCCTTAGGAACCTTCCGGCATGAGCCTTAACCACATGCACATTTCTAAGTAACTGCTCTGGTATCTGTAGCAGAGTCAGTGAGTTGTTCCTATACTAATATGAATGACATTGTTTTGAAAAAATAGTGAACGATATTCCTATGCACTTTTAATCATAATGTAGTTGATACACAGACTGGCTACATTTTATTTCATCTACACACACCTGAATGCATACGCAGTTAGAGCTGCTAATTTCCCCGGCCATTCTTGCCTTTCGAGATGTATAAGGCTAGTCTTATTAACAAACACAGGAAGATGGTTGTCGAAAGCAGACATGAATGAAAGAGAGAGAGAGAGAGAGAGAGAGATGGGGAGACCAGGGGTAGCTGCTATAAATAACCTAGCAGGGCTCAGCACCCTGTCCTTCAAAGCTAAAAAAAAGTTTTGCATTCATGTCAGACGTGTTGCTGAGGTCATGTCGGGTTATTTTGAACCGGTTCTGTCGTACAAAAACACATCCGATTGTATGGAGTAGCTGATTGGCTCAGGCTGATTTTCTGCTGTGAAATAAACAATATCAAGATATTACCTAAAAAATTGCTAAAATTCATTGAGAGAAAGGTAAGAAAAAGTTGGTGGTGTAGTGGTTAGCACTGTGTCCTCGTACCTCCAGAGTCGAGGGTTCGATTCCTGCCTAGGGGTCTGTGTTCGTGCAGTTTGCATGTTCTCCCCGTGCTTGGTGGGTTTCTTCCAGGTACTCCGGTTTCCTCCTACAGTCCAAAGACATGCAGATTGGGCAAACTGCTTTTTCCATATTGCCCATAGTGAGTAAGTGTGTATGCTTGTGGTGGATTGGCATCATGTCCTCGTGCCCCATGTCCCCTGGAATAGGCTTCAGGCTCCTGTGATCTTATACAAGGTAAATGCTATAAAGAATCAAGGAGTGAGAGAGTGATATCTGGTTTGTTCGGTTATACAGGATGAAGCCGTTACATCATTCCAGGCTGTAGAAATCATAAAAGCGACAAAATAGCGATCTGTGTAAACCCGTTAAACCTCTACTAATCATTCTTATTATGTAATAAATGAGACCCGATGATATTATCTACTGCTAAACTCTAGCCCTGTCAGAGTCAAGCTACTTCCAGATATCACACTTACGGCTCTATCTAACATCATGGCCAGTCATCACTTGGGAAGACGAACGCCGGGGAGTCTCATTATTGAAGGAAATCACATTTATTTTTTTGTATTTAAGGGAAGCAAATCAAAACACATCGTCTTTAAGTCATGAAACTCCAGGAATGAAGGCGTTCGTTCTCGATCTGCATTTCGAGCATATTTAAGCATGTTGGAAGCAATCTCATTTTTTAATAGTTGTAACGAACGAACACATGGTCCAGCACTGCATTTTAAGTGGAGCTCCGAGGGACTTCATTAATCTGCTTCCATTACAGCCGTCTACGCTAATGGCAGAGACTCCATCTCTCTCTCTCTCTCTCTCTCTCTCTCTCGCACTTTCCCGGACCGTGACTCCACTGAGTCTGCCCAGTGAAATGGACCGATGATCTCATTAACCATACCACACATTCTGGCTCTGGACGGCCAGAATGATTTATTTATTTATTTATTTATTTTTATATTTTTTATTTTTTGGTGGTGGTGAAACCAAGCTAATCTGTTTGAAATGATTTAAATATTACTGGCCCTTTGATTACAGTAATGGACATGCTGTGCTGTAGCTCATCAATAAAATATAGAACAGACAGCTCGATATATGATAAAGCTATCCCGGATATGAGACATAACCATTAAGAAGAATAATATTTGACTTTTTGTACAGTAGGCTAAAAACTTAGTTAGTTTGAATAGCGGTTTCATAAATAAATCATAACCATACACAAAAGCTGCTTTGTATCATCTTGGCTGTATTAATTATCTGGAGATTATCTTAAGTTCCAAACAACAATCCATTGAGTCTTGACAACCTTGGGATAACGGCCCTTCTTCAAAGTCTGTGACACCAAACGACACATTGTCTTTCTTTGTAAAAAGACTTTGTATTTCACCCTCGAAGGTCAACAGCTCCATTTCATAATCAGGATTCAATAGCAGTTAACCAGGTAATGCAGTGCCGAACCGGTCAGCACTAGAAATGAAATAGCTCTCGAAGGTGACATGCAAATCCTCCTCTAAATCTTCTCTTTAATTTGTGTAGCCGGTGGAGCGGCCGAAGCTCTGACGGCCTCGCCGACGCCTGCTTCACGCTCTGCTTCCTCCGGAGCTAATCTGCCCGGAAGTGGACGTTTTTTGGTCGAACCAGGTTTTTTTTTTTTTTTTTTAATAAGACCATGGAGGTGGACACATGACTGGACTTCGTTTTAAAGAAAAACGAGAAAACACAAAGGGATAAATTAATTGGAGGGAAGAGCTGCCAGAGAGCTGATTTCCAGGAACAAAAAAAAAAAAAAAAGGTTCACAGAATCTTAAGCACAAAGCTTGTATTGAAATTTCTTTTTTTCCCAGCACATTCACAGGGGATAATTATATAGTTTTCTTACAACTTTTACAAATGTATATGACATTTTACTTTGTGCGTTTAAAGAGAAAGTTTTAGTTTAGAACTCATTTCTAAACTTTTCATTTCACAACATACAGTAATTTGTAAACACACAGTATGAATGCAGATCAATTCCTGCTCTCTGTTCCACCCAGATGAGGATGGGTTCCCTGTTGAGTCTGGT
>JAQMYJ010000021.1:6520494-6531223 GCA_030014305.1 Clarias laeviceps
CACAAACAGGACGTTAATATCACCAACCATTCCCATTTTATTAAGGTGTATCCATATAAATGGCCCACCCTGTATATATATAAAAAATTCCTCCCAAATCAACAATGCTTTCCCGCTCACCAATGTCCCTTTAGGGGCTCTGTATGTTAAACACGTTATATAGAAATAAAGTAAATAAATTCCTTCTATCAGTAAAAACTCTAAATTACAGATGGTGGGAAGGCATTGACAAAAAAAAAAAAATAATAATATTTCATTAAAATTTCAAAACCAAAACAAGGACACTAATGCAAAACCTTAGTATGACAATGTGGTGCATGTGTGTGTGCTTGCTGTACACATCTGGCATGGCGTATTTTAAGGGGGGAAAAAAAAAAAAAAAAAAAAAAAATTTGCACTTGTTGGAGCAGATTACTGTACATTATCATTAACTTGGACACGGCTCCCTCTTCGCGTAGCCAGACTATCATTATCCTCCTGCTAAAATGGTATAAATGCTTGATTTAATGTGGAGCAGAAAAGAGTTTAAAATAAGCACCTGGAAGAAGTGGGTCCTCGATGCAGAGCATGGAAGGCCGGTAGCCATTGCTCATGGCTTTCATGATGTCCTCTTTGGCCATGTAGGCACCGCCGTTCTTTATCCTGATGCCTGTTTTCAGGTAGTTAAAATGGCGGCCATACAGCTCGAAGAACTCAATCAGAAGAACGCCAAGGTTTGTGTTGGGGGTTCTGGGGTCGATTCGGGGGTGGAGCTACGACAGAAAGACACTTCTTACATTACTGCCAACTCCGTCCAGCATGCAGTCCAAAGTGATAGTCCATCACCATAAACCACAAGTCTTACCAGCGTAAATCTTTCTATGCATATTTAATAAGAGGTCATATATAATGAAACACAGAAAACATGCTTACAAGTTGTTCTTTCACCAACTGTGAACATATATTAAGTGGGAACTGCTGTTAGACAACATGCCGATGAATTTGCACAAACATTATACACAATATGGCCAAAAGTATGTGGACACCCGAAAGCAATCTGAATCACAGAATTTTTTTTTTTTTTTTTTTTTTTAAAGTCTTAGAATGCTGTACAATCACAATTTCTCTTCCCTGGAACTAGAGACTAAGAGACTCAGACCTGATCCAGCATGAGAATATCTCTGCGCAGAAAGCAAGCTCTAGGAAGACTTTTGTGTCCTGCACAAAAGACCTGATATTGACCCCACTTTTATACACCTTTGGACAACATCAGTGTCTGATCTCCGTAACGCTCCTGCAGCTGAATGAACACAAATCCTCACAGCCATTGCTCTACAATCCTGATGAAAGCCTTTTCAGAAGACTGGAGCTTACTGTAACATTGCGAAGGGAGTAAATAAATCTACGTAGAACGGGATGTTCAACAGGCTCACATGGGCGTGCACAAAAAATATTTCCTTCTAAAATTATCTCACCTTTGAGTAAACCCCAAAAAAAAGAATCTCAAAATGCATTTTTCTACTCATTTCCGACTACTATACACCCCACATACTGACCTGCAGGAAGCTGATGACCATCAGGATGAGGCTGTAGGAGCTGATCCCTCCGGTAAAGACCTCATTCAGATCCCTTTGCAGGAGGAACTGCTTCAGCACGAAGATCAAATAAGGCAGCACGGTATACTTCTGCCAAGAAGAAGGAGAGGAAGAGAGAGAGAGAGAAAAGGACACTTCAGAAACCCACACACACTTATTTCACACGAGACCGATCCATCTGTTCAGAGCAGCGGGATCGTTTTGGCTCTGGTTCCAGCAGGAAGAGGTGTGACAACGGAAAACCGGCATCGTGAAAAAAATATATATAATAATTTCACAGGAACGACGTGTAGCTCAAGCGAAGAACGCTTATTTCACTCGCAGGCGTTTCATCGTCTATTGGTTTAGTCCTGGGAAATGTTAGCAAACAGTCAGCGTGTTTATGCTTCACATGCTGGCTCAAGAGAATCTGTGCTACAGTATATCCTACCTGTTTGAGCACGAGTGCTGCAAAGAGTGGCGAAAGTGACAGAATGAGGTTATAGCATGAATTTATTTAATGGAACCTAGTGGAGGTAACGGAAAAAATGAGACAGAATCTAGTCTTCTTGCCTCGACAAAACCACAATGATACTGAATTATACCACTGATGGAAGTCCACATGAAATATACTGCATGATGTTTCCGATGATGAATTTATAAGTTTTTTTATGATGAGTGCTACAGAGTTCGCTGTTGTATTAGCATGAACGTTGAGGAGTTTCAACCGTTTAAACAGATTTGATCTGAGTATAGAGAGAAGAATCCACTAAAGAATTCTGAATCTGCTTCCAGATCAACAACATATCTACACTACTACAC
This sequence comes from Clarias laeviceps, assembly GCA_030014305.1. Taxonomy (NCBI): domain Eukaryota; kingdom Metazoa; phylum Chordata; class Actinopteri; order Siluriformes; family Clariidae; genus Clarias; species Clarias laeviceps. The sequence continues at coordinate 6,522,870 of JAQMYJ010000021.1, forward strand.
TGCCAAAAGTATTCGCTCGCCTGCCTTCACACGCACATACTTCTATTCGGCTTCTGGGAAGGCTTTCTACGAGTGTGTTCATGGGAATTTTTCTCTATTCTTCCAGAAGCACATTTGTGAGGACACACACTGAAAGCCTGGCTCACAGTCTCCGCTCTAATTCATCCCAAAGGTGTTCTATCGGGTTGAGGTAAGGACTCTGTGCGGTCATGATGGAACAGGAAGGGGCCGCACAAAAACTGACCTCTGCTCCCACAAAGTTGTCCTAAATGTCTTGTTATGCTAAAGCATTAAGAGTTCATTTCACTGGAAGTAAGGGGCCGAACCCAACTGCTGAAAAACAAGGCCACACCGGTTCCAACATGACCGCGCCATAAACAGCAAGTTTGGTGTCAAAGAACTTGACTGGCCTGCACAGACACCTGACCTCACCTGAGTCACGCCTTCTTGTCCTCGTCTGTGTCCGACCTCACTTGGCTCAATGGCTTGATTTTTCTAATGGTCGAAAATTCCCATAAACACACTCCAAAACCTTATAGCTGCAAAGGGGGCGGGGCCAACATCATATTAAACCCTATGATTAAGAATCGGATGTTACTCAAGTTTAGATGCATATGAAGGCAGCCGAGCGAATACTTTTGGCGATATAGCGTTTCTATCTGAAGGACTAACGCTCCACTGCATTGCACTGTGTAGGCAGACACGAAGCGAAGGTTAAATCAGACTCCACTACTATAAGCAGCGCCGTATTCTGGGTAAATCAAACCAACATGTAATTAAAGCGAAAATAAAAAGTCTTCACTGAAGATCAAATTGCAATGAATACAAATATGAAAAGTATCACAGTAAAATTTTTATTTCAGCTCCTGAAGTTCAAAATCAAGTTATAATTTAGATTCAGAATGAATCAGATGGCAATCTGAAGAATAAATGTGCATCGATATAAAATTTACCTTCACATAATCCTTGATGAAGCGGGCGGCTTTGACTCCAGTCTCCACGTTGAAACTGATGTCCACTTTGACTTCTGTTTCCTGATCGGTCAATTTAATGATTGGTACCTTTAATTAAAAGAAAAAAAAAAAAAAAAAGTCTATCATTAAGGATAATCTGAATCTTTTAAAAAAATAATAATAATAAAAAAAATAAATAAAAAATAGAGAGAGAGAGAGAGAGAGAGAACTGTGTGTGATGTGCGGGTGTGTGCGTGTGCCTCCCTCACCGTAGCTTTGTCAAGTACTTTTATAGAGAATGGCTCGGCCACGTTATTCTTCCGGAGGGCCTGCTCCAGCTGCTGCAGGGGCGGTCTGTCCCATTTCCCAAACACCACCAAGTCAATGTCACTGTGTAGAGCACAAACAACAAACCCAGATTAATTCTTTCAGACATGTTACCAAACGACGGGTCCAAGAAAAAGGTCTCATTAGGAGACTCAAGTGTATAAAAAACACAATTATTAAAAGAAACAACACTGTAATGCTGTGTTTGTGTGTGTGTGTGTGTGTGTATATGTGTGCGCGTGTGTGTGTGTGTGTGTGTGTGTGTGTGTGTGTGTGTGCGCACACGTGTGAGAGATGCTCAAAAGTAGGAAAATCCATAGTACTGGGAAAAAACCACAACACTCCAGACACTCATTTAATCTCATCCAGTGTGGTATAAAATAAAATGATTAAGGTGAAACTAAATGATCACAAAGAGCTATTAATTAATACAACAATAGACAAAGCACTGATATGGTCAAGCGTTCAGTATAGAGCTGATTATTTAACATAGATGGAAGGAGTTTCCAGTGTCGGTGCATGTAACAGAGAGAGTGAGAGTGAGAGAGACCGAGCATACAGTACAGTACATGCTAACTCACCTGGTTGGGAGGTAGAGTCCAGTGCTGAAGCTGCCAAATATCTGTACCTACACAGACCGAGAGAAGAAATTAAAAAGCATGAATCATAAATTGGATATTAATTCAATCAATTAAATGTTTGTTTGGTCATTGTCATGAAGCAGTTTCACAGAATTAACATTTTATAGGAATGAATGAGAACATATACCAAAAAAAAAAAAAAAAAAAAAAAAGTATAGACTACATAGGATTTTAGATTACTGATTAAAAACTGTGCCATTTTTCTAACTCATTCAAGCCCTCATACTGTATGAAAGCCGCTTACTGCCAACTAGAGCAGCTGTTTTGGTGCAACCAGAAGGTTTTCAGCTAACGTTCAGCACACAAGATCTATCGATTGACATCCAAGTGGGAACATGGATCAAACTCTAGATGGCTGGAGAGACAGCATAAGAAAAATCTGCAGTTTAGGAGGTCTTAAAAACTTGATAAAAAATATATATATATATATATATACTGTATATATTCTCTGGTTGCTCCAAGTGCTTTCTCTCAGTTGCACTTACTTCCAAGATAAATTCATGTTAACAAAACGTTCTGGATGAAAGCACTCAAGAAAGAACAAAAAGTATTTTCATTTAACAAGGAAAAACACTAAATTAACTTTTTTTTTTTTTGGTAAGGAAACATTAATTTAATGGTTTATGGAAGGTGTCTCCAGGGACATGACTTTTATTTGTCCAGTAAGTTTCACATCAGACGTCTTCTGGTTTCTCTAAAACACGAAAAATCTGCATTTCTTTGTCTTATTAACTTCAGGAAGAGAAAAAGGACAGGCGAATGAGGGAACAACAGTTTAAATGCGTTTCATAACAGGAATTGACCTGTTTTGCAGATATTCCACAACAGTAAACACAACCATGAACAAACAAGTATAATTTGCCATTAAATAAAAAACTGAAAACCGTAATTGTATGCAAATATACGGAATTAAAGACTTCAGAACAATCACTTTGCTTTGCTTCACACCACCCTTTTGTGGATTATTTTCCTGTAACAGTAAGCCCCAGTACATGAAACAAGCCTCAGCATTAAAGGTCCCATGTGTTACTAATTCCTTAGTTTCTGCAAACAAAAACAGACAAAATGTGTCCCCTCAGATCCCCCTCAGATAAGGCACCTCAAACTCAGAGGTGAACAGAGCTGGGCGGAGCTAGGCAACAAGCTGGGGAATGGTGTCCTCTTATGTGAAGTCACAATAGGGGTATAGTGATTGTGTATGAGAAGTCTAAGGGAACCGGACATTTCACTCACGTCAGCACTTGGCCACAGCTCCTTGATGACTGACTCGATTCGGTCGACTACCTCTTGCCTCATGGCGGCCTCTTCAGGTCGAGGGGACATGAAGTTGTAGAAGTCTATAATCTCCTCATGAAGCCTTGAACAAAAGGAAAAAGGAACAAATATAGCTATTAATAGGCCTACAGCATTGCACTTTTCACCTAAATATACAAACGGTACAAATGCAAGCATCATTGTCAGTGCTTAACGAATAGCAAGTCAGACAAGAACAAACTAGTTATTTAAAAGGACCATGCAGTAGGCTATTCACTTTTACGTTTAGATACAATGCAGAATACACAATCTGCGACCACTTCCTACACTCCACCCTTCACTGGCACTTTAAATGTTTGACTGACCACAGCTGCTGAAATGGCTACGCACATGATAGACCGTCCATGTCGAACTAAGGGTTAAAGAAAAGCACCAAATGTTAAATTACAGGCCAAAATGCATGGACTGGTGTTGTCGATTCTCCCTTAAAGGGATGTCCCTTAATGCCTTTGCCATGTTCTTGTTCCAGCTGAATGGCGCTCAAATTTAGGATTTAAACATTCACAGAAGCCAGTCGCGCAGTCCAGCTGTGCATGCCTTAAGGAGGGATTCGATCCTGATACACAAATGGTGGAAAACGTGGGTAGCATGAATGCGAAAAGGTGTAGAGTTCATTTCACATCATGTCTCTCTCATGGATCTTGTGGGCAAAAACAAATGAAAATTAAACTGGTGAGCTAAATAAATAAATAAAATAATCTGCAATAATCTAAATTGTACCTTTTTTTAAACACAAGATCATATTTTAGTACTTATATGAACAGAATCACACTAAAATACAAAAATTTATCTACGAATTGCAACTTTTAACACGTTTAACAGCAGGTTCTGGTCATAAACAGATTTTTCTTAGGATTTCTCTCAAAAATAACATTAATCTGGAAGTTCCTCTGTATAGGATTAGACCCAATACATGCTTGAAAAATAATAAAAATGTGGTGAGGATCATGTTAAAAACATACCATAGTACATTTTAGTACTAGATAGTCTGGCAACTTCCTTCTACTATTAATTTTCTGTAATATGTTTATTCAACTTGGCTCATCTTTCTTTTGTATATACAAGTATTACTGACAGAGAACTTCTGCACAAAAAAAATCCAATTGGTGTGTACAGATAGCAAATAAAATCTCTTAAATCTCGAAGATGAAGAACAAGCTTGCTCCTTATTAAATGGTGAAAATTTACGGGAAAAGTGTTACTTTTTTTGCAGCTCATACATGCTGTTGTGAGATTCACTGGAACAGGATCAGAACTGCTCATCGGATAATTAGTCGCCAAAATGCAAGAGACGCATCCGTCTGTGTGAACTGTACACTCAATCATTCACCAACACCAATTGCACATTACAGGAACACGGCTACGAATTATTGTCACATCCCCCGTAAAGTCCTGACCTCTCTCCAAGTTATTTCCGTATGTTTTGAAGGAGTTCCTGGGAGGCCAGCGTTTCAGATGTGACATTTCAGGCAATCCGATCATGTATCTGGTGTACTATGATCGTATCCAAGCACTAGTTAAAAGCGCAGGTTCTGCTAGGATACAGCGCCCCTGGAGCAGAGAGGGTAATGAGCCTTGCTCAAGGGCTCAACAGTGGCAGTGTGGTGGTCCCGGGGCTTGACCTTCTATTCCGCGTTGACTTGAACGCCCATCCCCTCTCTCTCTCAATATATAGAGATGTCAGACTTGTGCATAATGAACTGACCTATATATGAGAAAAATTAACCAGTTAGCTATTAAGAATTAGCGTTATTAGCAAGTTAGCTCCTGGAGTTTTAGTTTCTTGAAAATTAGTACTTGTTTGTTTGTACGTTTGTCTAAGCATGTTTAACCTTGTAAACAAGACTTTAAAACAACTTGCCAAAAAAATAAAACATGTAAAAACTAAAATAGCGGCAGCGATTAAGCAAAATTGTATACATAAAAAATAAAAAAAACTAGCATTTTTTGCTAACCAAGCGACCTACCAACCGAATTGGCACGCGCGCAAAACGAATTAGGCTCGTGCCATGACATAATGTCAATATGTATATATTATATTTAAAAAATCTTATTACAATATATAATCGTATAAAAGGTTACGCTCACCCGTTAAGCCCTGGGCTGTACGCCCGGCTTTTCCACAGTGTAACGGGACTGATTGCATGGTTGCCGTTATTCCAGTTAGAGAGAAGATAGTTAATCCCGTATGTGCTCGCTTTATTTTCATTTTTCCTCCGTCCCGGGTGATGATGGTGGTGATGATGATGGTGATTGTGGTTGTTAAATCCCGGGGTGATCTGGTAGCGCTTCATGCAGTTCTGCTGGAAATACGGCTGCTCTTCCTGATGGAAGTATCGCGAATGTTGGTGGTGGTGATGATGATGATGGTGGAGATAATGGTTATGATTGTGAAGGTGATTCTGGTTGACGTTGTTCAGGTCGGTGTAACTGAAACACACGCGGTTTTTGTTGGTCTCGTTAGCCCTTACGGCGGAGTCCGTGGCCGTGCGCGTGCCCGGCTCAGACGGAGACCGGGAGTCAGTGGGAGACATGCCGCTTGTGCTCACAGCGCTAACGTTCTTATTATTAATAATCGATAATGTCGAGAAGGCGCTCCGGATATTAGTACTGTTCGCATTGCTTTGATGAGAAGATGATGATGATGGTGATGATGAAGAAGAAGAAGGATGGTGGTGGGTGCCGGATGAACACCCGTGAACATCTGCTGCTGGGTCTTTACACAAAACATCGGCGCTGACACACAGCTCGGTCTGATGGTTAGTCCGGATTCCCTGAGACGTCTCCCACACGTGCATCCATAGCGCGTTAGCAGGTCCCTTCTGTTCCGGCTGAATCCAGGCGACCCTCGGATCCATCCAAATTCCACTAGCTTAGCCTGGTTTAGCTTAGCTAGCCTTACCCATGCAGGAGAAAACACACCCAGCTGTCCTGGGCCCTCCTGCAGCGTCCTCCAGACCGAGAGCTGTTTAACCAGCACACACGCTTACATTAAAAATAACATGGAGCTCGAAACTGAGGACCAATCAGGGGTCTGTTTGTTCCTCTCGGCCTGTGAGACAGCAGATCCAATATGGCGACCTCCCATCACTCCCTTTTAACACGCCTGAGGAGTCCCACAGCCACCACGAGCATTTTTAAAGTGCACACACACACACACACACCTTAATAACTGTGTGAGGACCCTCCTTTGACATGCACCTTAATTCACCCTTAACTTCAGTTACCAAAAGGTAACAGTTTTAAGTTTCAGAAATAGAAGCATTAGTTTGTTTGTTTGTTTATAGCCAAATAAATAATAGCAGTTTTTCCTTTTGGGAACAAGTCAAAAGTCCTCATGAAATACTGTAATAACAAAATTGTCTAATCCTTGTGGGGACATTTGATCTAAACACACACATTTATCTCAATATTCTTGTGAGGACCCTCTGACATTATTGCCAATGAACACCAAGCCTACACCTAAATTTAACCTTAAACACCTCAGTTGCCAAAAGGAAATCATTTTGTTAGTTCCAGAAATGGAAGCATCAGTTTGCTTATTTGTTTATTGATATATACAGGTAATAGCAGTTCTTCTGGGGACTAGTCTTCAGTAAAAAAACAAAACAAAAAAAAAGTGTCTAATTCTTGTGGGGACACTTGATCTAAACACACACACACACACACACACACGTTTGTCTTAATATTCTTGTTTGGAACCTCCTTTGAAAGTTATTACCGCTAATGAACAACACCCCAAAACATAAATTTAACCTTAACCTCAGTTACCAAAAGAAACCTTTTTTGCCCTAGTTCCAGAAATAGAAGCACCAGTTTGTTTGATTGTTTATAGACAAATATACAATAGCAGTTTTCCCTTCTGTGGAACTAGCAAAAAGTCAATAAAATAAAAAAAATTAAAAAACCATTGTCTAATCCTTGTGGGGATATTTCATCCAAACACACACTCCCACACACATTGTCAATAATCAGTAAAAATACTGAGTAAAAAAATTTTTACTTTTTAAAATTACTGCGAATAGGTTATTAGTCTAAATGCAATGTTAGTCTACCAGTATATCTTCGGTCTCAAAAAAGTAGCAATGTAACTACAAGGAAGACTGGCCTCTCATCTTGTGATTATACTGTATGTACATTTTTATGTAAAAATAAAAATAAATTGGGTCATGTTGTTGTAGGAAAAGTATTTTTCTGAAACATTACTACCAGTACCACATCAATGTAGAATATTTTACTATAACAGCATGTCCTGAAGTATTTTATACCTCTTAAAAAAATGAGTGATGATTATAATTTTAAATTGTTCAAAAAATTTAATGTCATCATTGCTAACGGTTTATACGGTATGTCCAATGATGTGTACACTTCCTGAAACAAGATATCACATAATATAGCAGCTATAAACAAATTAATTTCACAACAAAAACTTGAGTAACTGGAAAGTCTTCTATCCTGAAGAACGTACTAATCCTGGAGACGCCTTCCATAAATATGAAAGAAACTTCTCACAGAATGCTTCAATGTTAGGAAACACAAAATATTTTGTTAAACAAACATAAGAATAGTTTTGCAAATTTTTGTTAACCTTAGATTATGTAGATCATGTCTGTGAATTAGCTGGTTTTTAGGGTAAAGTACAGTCATGTACAGTATAAACAAATTTATATGTTGTTCATCTGAGGTTTGTATTAGTGTAATACTAAGACCAGCTAAGATTAGGTGATTTTTAAAAAAATATGTTTACACCAAAACACCTAATTGAAAGAGGGGGTACTAACCTTTAAACATGACTGTATGTGCATGACTCTATACATTTATTCCTCAACTAATAGTGCCTCTTTTTTTTTTTCATTCATTCTTATTTATATATCGGTTTTATCCTGCTCAGGGTTACAGCAGATTCAGAGCCATAGACCCTGGATGACCAAATTACAAATATCAGAGTGAAGCCCTAAAGCCAGTGAACAAATCCTGAATGTGCCTTGGTCTGTTTGGTCACCACACATAGTTCAGCTTGTTCAAAGAGGAAAAGAGGCCACCCTTCCGTGTGACAGTGTTGGCATAACAGACATATGAAAATACACTCACTCACTAATCGTCTATACTGCTTTATCCT
>JAQMYJ010000021.1:6557665-6574877 GCA_030014305.1 Clarias laeviceps
TCCCAATGAGCACAGTGGCCTCCACCATCCGTAAGTGGAAGAAGTTCAAAACCACCAGGACTCTTCCTAGAGCTGGCCGGCCATCTAAACTGAGCGATCGGGAGAGAAGGGCCTTAGTCAGGGAGGTGATCAAGAACCTGATGGTCACTCTCAGAGCTCCAGAGGTCCTCTGTGGAGAGAGGAGAACCTTCCAGAAGGACATCCATCTTTGCAGCAATCCACCAATCAGGCCTATATGTAGAGTGGCCAGATGGAAGCCACACCTTAGTAAAAGACACATGGCAGCCCGTCTGAATTTTGTCGGAAACAAAATTCTCAGGTCTGATGAGACGCTCTCTTTGTGTGTGTGTGTGATTTTATTTCACTCCTCCTCCATATGCACCATTTCAGTGTCTAATGTAAATGAGCTGCTGCTAAGCGACACCCACCAGAGAACAGCAGAGCTAAACAAGACAAGGGAGGGCGTCGTCTTATGAGATCACATTAGGATGGAAAAAAAACAGGAAATGTGTTTCCCCCACATTGTGTTCAGTGGCTGAACTGGTACTTTAAAAAAAAAAAAAAGTGAGGGGGGGGGGGGGGGAAGCAACAAAATTGGTGGATAACATTAAAGGACAGCTTTTATCATTTACTATTTTTGTCGCTCCTTTTTTGTGTGTTAATAAAAAAATTAATTTAAAGTATACATAAATATTAGTAGATACAAAACACAATTAATATACATACCACCTACTGCAGTTAAAATAATGTAACACTAATAACAGCACTAGTTGGTATTCTTGGTATTATAAACACCAGCTTCAAACTTCAGCAATCTTTTTAGCTAAAATATGACCATATTTGCCATATCTGGGGAAAATACGACAGCTCTCCTGACTTTGCTTGGGTTCCTCTGACTGGGGTCGGACACACACACACACACACACACACACACACACACTGCCAGCTGATGTCTGCAAGCTGTTAAATACGGGACATGTCTCTGCTTTTAACTTCATCCCGTGTATCCTCAAATGTTTCATTTGGTTTTACTACATCATCAGGTGTTTCCTCTTTACACGGAAATTGTCGAAAGACATTTGTTGCATGTTGCAGCGTCTGAATCCATTGTTGTGAAATATATCCGCGCTTTGGAACGGTTTGCTTTAGGCATTTTAATTTAAGCGTGTTTAGCTTAGCGAGCTGATGCTACCTGTTGCAGTCTGCGCAAGTGTAATTACAAGTGTATTCACGCAATTGGTCTCATTTCTCGAGTTGTGCTTATAAGTCAGAATGTGAAAACAATATGGACACTCGTGTTGCTACACAGATGAGCTGAATTTGTATTATTAAAGCTTTCATGTGCATTTTCTCAATCAGGAACTCATTTTTCACCTGCGGCGGCATCGAAGTGAGGTACCGAAATTTGCGCTCTGATTCGGTTCTAATACATACCAGTTATATAGGTACCGGTGCTGTATTGGAACCGGGTTTTCATACCCAACCCTACTTGCAATCCAAACTAATTACTTTGTCATTTTGCTTATTTATTTATATATTTATATTTATTATTATTTTTTTAAGCATCATTCATTTCAGATTTAAATTAAGCGATTTCACACGAGGGAGATTGCAATTGTGATTAATGTCCGCATATATCTATGACTGTATTACAGCCGTGCTGATATTCAGCACAACAGCATGACCAAGTGTGATCTTGCTTTTATACAATAGTTCCACAAGCACCATTTATTACCAAACAGATTTTGGTTTCTTTGTTTATGTAACCAATTATTTTGCTTCACAAACTATGTAGCCAAAAGGTGAGAAGAATAAACCATAGAGGTGGTGTACAGTCCCGAGATTTACTTTATATTTCCACTTGTTCCGCTTAGAATACAAGTTAACGTCCAGGCTTCCAGGGTTAAATCCTAAATAGCGTTAGATGGAAAGCTAGTGCGCTATGTAGGGTGTACAATCCCTTGGTCCACACATTAAGTAGTGCTCTTGATCAGAGGTTAGAGAGCAATATGGGATTTAGCCTTGTGTTAGAAGCTGGTTAGCTTTGTAGCCATAAACAGAAGAACACAAACAGTTCAGATGGTGATTCGGAACGACTAAGAAACAATTATTAAGGAGACTGTGGCATCATGTTATCAGATGTGTTTTCTTGCTGAAATTACTTTAGTGACTGGTTTTGAATGTGGGTTTTGGCAGACAGCTGCTCTCTCCTCAGTACCCATGCATATAGATAAACGTCTCGGTGCTGTTATCGTCTATTACCACTCGTCCAGTCTGATTCCTCAGTCGAAACTATTTGTTGTATAATACAAAATAAAATGCCACACCAATTAAAAAAAGCTAATGAGGACATCGAGGGACGTCATTAAGAGATATTACAATTCTTGACCATGCTGATCGCTGGTTTAGCTTCAATTAATCATAGCAACGGTTTACCCCAGGGACACAACATCCGTATAGAATAACAATTATTCTCATGGTATTTGTCATAGTGGAAAAAACAAACCTTTATTTAGCAGCACACAGACCAGGATTCTGGTTACATACACATCAGATTAATAATTAATAATTAAACACCTCAGCCACACTAACCACACCACAGCCCCCAAAACACAGACACCGTGTCTGTTATGGATAAGCTGTAGGAACTAGGTATTTTATATCTCAAGCGTGGTTTATAAATTTTTAGAACTAATCATATCTGATGGAGTATTTTGAAACTCATTTGATGTCATAAAGCACACGACGCTTCTGTATGAGCACAAGACACGGACAGTTCTTTTTTTGATGACGAATCCATGATTGTGACAACTCGTTAATGTTTAATGAGGAGCACACTTTCAATCCCCGGCTTCTCCTGCTCCCAGACGCTGTCGAGTATGCCAATACTTGTAATCCGTAATGAAAACACGGCGCGAATTTGACAAGATTTTTTACGCAGAGATGAAGGGCTGTGCATATTCTAGAGCTGAATCTCAAATATCTTCCTACACTAGTCACGACTGCACTATGTAGAGTGTCTAGCTTCGTTATATTATGCTCTGAAGCACGGAAAGGAAGAGCATTGTCAACTATTGTGGGATTAAGGTGAAAGTGGTCTGATTCTCAAAAAAGAAAAATATTATTTTGAGTAGAGTAGATGCTAAAAAGCTGCTAAAAAGAGTCTTGAATCCTTCAGGAAAATGGTATTGGAAAACAGATGGATGTTTTTATGTCTGTGAAGAAAAAAAAAAAAACTCAGTCAAGGACATAAATAGGATGTCGATGTTTGCAGGCTATTTTCGCTCTGACCACATGCCCCAAACCTTGCTCTTGTTGTGATACCTGGGTAAGAAAGGAAACCAAATCCAGCATGGCTTTCACAGTGGTGGAAATGGTGCAAATTATGGTTAATTTTTTGGTGTAAAACCTCAATTGAAAACTTCTGAAAATGACAGGGAGGGCAAATTTTTGTCTTCTTTGCATCACTCTGAAATCTAATTTTATTATTCTGGTTTTTATTTATTTTATTTATTTATTTATTTTTATTTTAGGGTATCTACACTCTGTGTTCTTACATCAGAGCGCGTGTCATCACCATTAGCATGGATGACGTGAAAGTCCTTCTAACCGAGGAGAATCCTTTCCTCAGCAGGATTGGGGATGACGCTCACGCCCAGGCCAAGAAACTCGGTCAGTGTTTCAGTCATATCTCAAAAGTCCTTATCGACTGAAGAATAACTGAGTCTCTGGTAATAATAAGAGGGAAAAGGTTATGACAGAATGTCTTTATGGATGGTTTTATCTCTCAGAGGAATCTAACCTTTAGCTGATGTAACATTTTATTATAAGAAAGTCATCTTAATTAGCTACATTATGTTTGGATTATTGCCTTTGCTATATGATTATGCTTTTATAACGTAATCTAAATTGAAATGTACACAAATATATCTTGTTTGTCTTTATTCGAATTTTAGGTGGTACTGTATGTAAATGTCAGTGTAATGGTAGAACAGCTTCCTATAACCTTCCTATGATGCATGCCTGTGGTTAAAAAATAGCCCTTTTTTTTTTTAATAACTTCACTAGCATGATTTGTCATCACCTATGCCATATTTGGGACCAAATTTCTGGTTTCTCCAATTTTTTATTTTTATTTTTTTTTACTATTGTAAAATGGTAAGCTACAGTACATACCATAATATAAAATATTACCGTGGTACTTCAGATATTTCCTTGATAGGCACTATAGGACTAGGGTTACAAGGAGTAACAAGGAAGGTACTGTGGGTACCGTGGTAGTACTATGGTAGTACTATGGTGTGTACTATAATACTTTGGTGAATACTGTGGTACTTATTGGGTGCCACAGTGGCTACCAAAGTTCAGCAGCTATGTAATATGGTATGTTTGTACAAACTATCATATTTAATATATTAGTGGTATGGTATAGTACAGGCAATACAGAGTTTCATCATGCGTAAGGGGTTTAATTAATGTAAAATACATACACTGCTGCCATATTGTATAAATGTGTGCAGTATAAGTACCATGGAACTGTCAAAAGTCTACCGTGGTATCTGAAATTAATTATGGGTTGGCTGCACAGTGTAATAGAATTAAAATAAAATTACTAAAATTACTCCTCTTACAGAATCGAGAGTAACCAGACACAACTAGTCAAATAGACTGGGAACTTTGTAGTGTTAATTCATTATATTTTATCTAGCAGAAAATGTACTACAATTATTTTCCTAACTCTCATACACAACTTCTCGTTATATTCTGCATAATGTCTCGAATCATTTAACATGATGTTAGGAAGACGGAGAGAGAGAGAAAAACAGTCACTGTGTAGAGAGTTTAAATTTTATATCAGCTAGCAAACAAACACGTTTCAATAACGTCAGCAATTCCTGCTGCTGAGGTAAACTTACTTAGCCAGTAGAAATGGGATGGTAAATATTCAAAAATATAATATAATATACTATTTTTATTTATTTTTAGTTTTACTCAGATTTTCTAAACAATTTCAGCAATTAATTCATTCCTACCACATCCGGCTATGCTGCATGCTAATGTGTGAATAATTTAGAGAGCACCCACCTGTAGGAGTATGGATGAACTGCTACAATTTGCCACCTCAAATCCAAACACAACATAAAAAATAAAAAAATTTAATGATTTTTGGAGTCAGTGTGGCAATACATAAAAAGAATAGTGATTATGTAACTGAATAGATTTTTTTTCCCCGTTCTCTCTTTTCCTCGTTTCTATTAGCCAATTAGCTAACAACTGCTTTGTGTTTACATCTGTTTTGCACTTTTCTGTTCAAGTTTAAAATAAAAAAAATAAAAAAACGTAAAACATATCACTTCTAGATATTAAGGGCAGATAGCCTTAATAAAACAACAACAAAAAATCATTTAGTTTGTAAGACAGGTCCAGTACAGAATGTTTGGGTAACTAAGATTGTATTAGCCACCTAGCTAGCATTTTAATCTGAGATAAAAAAAGAAATGTCTTCTCTCTTAATGGTATTTGTTTAGTTGTTGTTATTATGATGTGAGGTAAATTTAAGTTTTATGCTTTTTTTTTTTTTTATGGTTATTTAAGTGTCATCTGGTTAGTGCAGTCAGTTCACTGTTTGCTTCTCAAAATGGCCGCCATTATACGGAGTGAATTCACCTGAAGACTAATGTCTTTTATATAGATGTTTTTTTTTTTTTTTTTTTTTTTTTTTATAAAGCTTGGCTATTTAAGTTTTATTCACTGCTTGAAAATGTTATGTAAGAAATATTAACAGTGTGGGCCATAACACCATTCATGTTTGATTTCGTTTTTTTTTCCAGAAATGGGCAGCATTGTTCTAAGATACGAACCTGATCAAAAGTAAGTGCTTGCTTCATTCTTATGCTTTATATCTTTCCCTAAATGACCTTGGAGCCAAGGCACTGATTGGGCACTGAAATAGCCGAAGCTTTAGAGAGGCTGCCAAGAATCTTCAGCTGTTGGTGTTTGTTTGCGTCTGCGGGAGGAAGAGAGGCAGATGCTACCACTTTAGCCTCATAAACGTCATCTTGTTTGTACACTAAGATCTATGCAACGTTGCTCACGCTGTTCATCAAACAGTGGGGTGACGAGCGGTGAAGAGCGGCCGTGTGATAATTAGACGTCTCTGACCGACGGAGGCCGCTCGGCCTGTCTGTGGAGAAATGGCTCCTAGTTGTCCGTCTCACCAAAAAGCTTGTCTAGGAAGCTGTATTTCACATCAGTGGTCTCATTATCAGGACACTACTTACCTCAGGGTGTGTAGGATCTCTTGGACACACCTACACTAAATACTATACTTAATACTGGACATATTTGGAACGAACCCTGTGAAAGCTATTGTACTTGGAGTGCCATATGTAGATGGAGATAAAATTGCCTCTCTATTCTTTCTTAATCATAGTGCAAAATCCTCAAGTAAAGTTAGATTATAATGATGTGACGACATGTAAGAGTCACTAATTATGTGCCCCTTCCTGCTGACATTGATGTTACTGTGTAAATCATGACTTTTTTTTTTTTGCTTTTGATATTTCTGGTGCCTCATATTTGAATCTGTTTTCATCTCTTTATCCTCTACTGTCTCTCAGGGATCAGTTCTTAGTCCTTTTTTCCGCCCATAAATGAGATTCGAGCCAGGACTTTTGATAGTGCCTTACCCAAAATACCCTTTATGCTTCTATAATCCCCTGCTACACTAATGCATTTATCCCAGTACCATCAAGGTAGAAAGCTTTCTCAGTATGTCAGAGCCCAGATCCTGGCCTCCCAGGAACTCCTTAAATGGCTCAAACATCAGAAAATGGCTTGAAGTGAGGTCAGGAGATGTGGCAATAACTCCCAGACGAATTCCTATAACGTGCAAGCGGTTGGTGAATGATTGTGTGTACAGTTCCCATGGACAGATTCATCTCTTCTGCAAGCTGGCGACAACAAGTTATCTGTCGATTTTTAAGAATTAGGCATTCCATTCGCTGAATGTTCACGACTGCAGTGTGCTCCGAGCCACCTCGGGCGAGCTCGTTATTCACAGATACAATAGTGCTAACTTGTGAAATGGGAACATTTTTCTGTTTATCTGATTATCAGTTTTCAGACGTTAACTAGTCCACACACTCAAGTTAATAAAGGCCTTTGACCATTCTTATAAAGTCTAGGGTGGCTTTTTAAATCTTGCCTTCTTTATCAGTTGAACCATGTTGATCAAACTTAGACAAGCAGAAAGCTGCACCAGGGCTGTCTAGTCGTGCTCTAGGGGTGTTTATCCTGCCTGGTTGGATAACGCTGAATTCCTGTGCAAGTTTCTACAGGTTCTGATTAGATCTGGTTTCTATAATGATTGAGCAACATAGGATATTGTCAGACAGAACTCCAAACTCCAGTGGGGAAGGTACTGTATAGCTGTTAAATGCACTGACCAACAGGCCCCACTGAACTGCAGTTCTCCTGTAAATCAATCATGTTAATGCAAAACATGTAAGGCTGACCTTTTGCATAGAGGAATGTGGTATGAGATTAAGTGAAGCTATAAAGTCAATAATTTAGTGTTATGATGTATATTTAATTCACAATTTACAGCTTTACGCAGCACTAAAAATGAGTTCTTTGAGTGTTGTTTGAGCACTTGGTAGTATTTATGTATGTGTGACTGTTTCACATACTGTATGTGTATGCAAGAGTAAAGTTTGATTTACGTCCTATACATCGCCTCATACAGTAGTAGTAATATGTCCTACCACTGTAAATCACGTTTTGTTTGATTATGGGGATGTACGATAGGAAAATTTGTGAAAATCAAATCTGTTTCTGGTTGTTCAACCTACTAATTCTACTTAATGACAGATGAACACTACGCCTGGACAGAAAATCTGATTGTTCTGGAAGTCAAATATCCTGATTAGCTGCTTAGCACATTTAAAAAATTGTATGTAAAAAAAAAAATAAAAAAATACATAATTGTGCTTGAACAAAGTGTCCCATTTATGTGTTTTGCATAGGTGTTTTGTCATTAGGGTTTATATCTTTAAAGTGCCATCTTGTGCATTATCACCCTCACTACCACCTCCACCCAGAATTGCTGTGAACTACAGTTTATACTTGATGCTACGGATTACTGAGTTTTTTTTCACACCCATATATAGAAATCCACATGGTTCTTATCAGGTTTGGCAGGTCTACACAGATTCATCATCGTTCTACATAGATTGCGTTCATGGCTTGTACTGTATGTTCAGAGAGATACACATTGGTCAATGTGGGTGGAAACGAGTTGATGAGCATCAGCAGTGCCGTACTGTCCTCCTGTTCGTTTGGCTTCACGCCACTGACTGCATATCTTGATCTTTTCTCTTCCCCTTGATATGCCTTTGTCCAAGTGACCATTAATGTTCAACCATCTAAGTCATCTTTGCTCCTTCTTTTCATAACCTTTCCATCTCCACTTCTCATTATCCTACAAACACACACAATGTCACTCGTAGATCATTTCTCCTTTAACCTTGCCTTGTTTTTTTCTATCTCCTTCCCCTCAGTGATCCCAATGCTCCTCAGTGCCCCATAGATCTCTGTGGTTGGAGAGGGAAGACTTCGATCAGGGCTTTTGTGGCCCGCAACGAGCGCCTTCACTACCTGCGCATGTTGGGTGTGGAGGTCTTCCAGAACAAGCAAGGCAAGAAGGATGGAGGTGCAGCAGAAGCTCAGGAAGGAGGTTCGATAGAGGAGACGGGCCAAGAAGTAGAAGGAGGGGCGCAGAAGGAGAACTCTCCTGACACTGAACAGAACGGAGACTCTGAATCCAAAAGTAATGGAGCGGAGGAAGCGAGCAGCACTTGAGACTGGGAATTCTTGAGTCAGACTGAGCCAAACTGGAAGAACTGGTGGGGGAGGTGTAGAGATACTCTTGCCACTCTTCCTGTTTTTTTTTTTTTTTTTTTATAGAAGAAACATGAACCAGGCTATAATTTAACACCAAGTCTGTATGGAATTGAGATATTAAAGTTTTTGTAAGTGTTTATTGAAGCGATTTTTATTTTAAGTGGTCTATTTTTGTGTATCTAAGCTTTTTCTCCGCCAATGGTTAAATTGTTAAACATTGCACGAATACAGTGCTTAGTTAGGTCTGTGACCCGGTGTTTTATTTTGATTCGAAAGAACCCAAAATGCATTTCATTTAACACCTGTGTAAGTGTTATATAGAATGTAAATACAACTTTTATTAAAAGCTTTGAACATAACTATTTTAATGAGTAATATCATTCATATCCCCCAGTGCTGATATTTCCTATATATACACATTTTTCTTTTTAATCACAGTCCCAAATATCTCTTCACCACACTTGCCGCTCGACTTGAGTTGGCTGGCGTTTAGCTTGGCACAGCCGTCTTTTCCCCAGCGGCGTGACCATAGTAACAAACTCCTCGGTGTGCCGATCCTATCCTGTGTTCAACAAGCCAAATCACAGCAGCAGAGAGCAGGACAAAGACGAGACGGCGGCACACAGGTCTGGTAACCCACATGCGCCGTGTGTAGGGTCATGTACGGGTTATAGGTGTCATGTAGCTCGATTGAGCACCATATCAGTATTACTGAAGAGGTCTGGGATCCTTAGACAGCTGCAGACTAGATGGGTGGAGGAGGTGGATGTTATTTATTATCTTTTTCTTTTTGTCTCATCTTAAATAGACCGAAAGCAGGAATGAATGTAGTTTATTTTCCTTCCTTTCACAGTGACAAAAGTGCTAATTAAATCTTTTTCGTAAACTCACTCTCTCGCCGCCTTTTCACGAAATGTCATTCTGGTTTTCTCTCACTGCTGTCTACACCCACTGCTTTCTTTTCCCCTTTCAAAAGATTAAGATGTGGGCAGAATGATTACAAAAACAACATATTTTTCATCCAAAAAAATCACCCTAATACTATTTTTCTGTCTACGAGTTTTTGTTTCCTTTAATAAACATCACGCACAGTTTTATCATGTTCATATTTCTGGTAGGTACAGTAACAAAACCCCCACAAGCATTTCATCACGAGGATGGAACATATAAGTTGGAATTTTTAATTTTTCCCCCCCTTCCCCTTCTATTCCCAGCCTTCATGCACTAGACTGTGCTAAGCTAGACTAAGCCTGTTGGACATGAATACACATTAGGGATTATATAATAAAAAGGTTACGCAATGAGCACAAGCAGAAACGGAGAGAACGTCTGCTAGGGATGATCTAGGGTTTCACAGGGATTAGATGGCTTCTGTGTCTCTGGCCTGGGCCGCTTACAAGGGACGTCGGTCTAAAATCTCGCTCTCTTTTTCTAATTATACTTTTTAATCTACCGAGATCAGGAACATCTCAAATAAATGCACGTACAGGACACTCTGCCCCACTGGACCTATCCCATGCGCTACAATCGCTACACCTTGCTAACCATTATGCCATTGTGCCACTAATTTGGGTAAAATTTCTATTCCATCCATGAAGGTCTGTAGTCCAACTAGGGACCGTGGAGGCCAATGGTGACTATTGTATTTATTCCCATCAACGCAGTGGGACTTCCAGTCAACATTCACTTTACAGGCAATATGGGGACGCCAATAAGGCAACACTAATCTGCATTTTTTGTCTTTGGACTGTGGGAGGAAACTGGAGAACCCAGAGGGAACTCACCAAGCACAAGGAGAACATACAAACTGCATGCACACTCAGACCCGGAGGCGGGAATCGAACCCATGACCCTTGTGGTGTGAGGAGACAGTTTGAACCACTATGCTACCATGCTGCACATCTTAGATGCTGTAATGAGAAAATTCAAGCTTTGTAGTGCATGCCAAAGTTTTACATAAAACAGATTTTTTAGAATATAAAAATTCAGGTACATGTCTATTCCATCCATCCAGGAACCTCTGTAGTCCATCTAGGGACGGTGGAGGCCAATGGTGACCATTATATTCATTAAAATTTTTATGACCGTGATAGGACATCCGGTCAATATTCACACACTATGGGCAATGCGGGAGCGCCAAATAGCCTAATCTGCATGTCTTTGGACTGTGGGAGGAAACCGGAGAATCTGGAGGAAACTGCCAAATTTCCGTTATATAGTTTTATTGTAGATTTGTTATACATTGTAGTGATATTACCAGTAAAAGTGTTTGTTCACCCCAGGCAGGTGGCGTTCTATGTATAGGAATTCTATGTGTAATGTCTACAGTAATCTCTCTCATACACACACACACACACACACACACACACACTGCAGATGCCCTGGATAGAAATTAGCCTGAAAGGTGCTGGCGTATTCTTTTTAATACGAAGTGCTTCGGATGTGAGCTCATGCGATGCTGACGCTAAAAAATCCCTGAAAATAACAGAGGACACAAGCGTAAGATCTCAGCCTCTCCTTTACCTCAAGAAACCCCTCCTCCCACCTACTGCTCCCTCCACCCCATCTCTCTCTCTCTCTGTGCGTCACAGCTCGGTCTCCAGAGAGCTGCTGCAGTGTGTACTCCTGGGTCATGGTTAGCGCAATGCCAACCTCCAGGTGACTGCTGATCGAGAGTGTCGATAATTGAAGGTTTGTTCCTCAAGGCCAGCTCAGTGTGTCGTCTGTGAATTTAATGGAATTCTCGGGCTGCCTGGCCTGAAGGTATGGAGCACAGTGAGTGGATCAATCTTTTTTTCTCCCCCAGTTTAAATGTGGTGCTGCTATAGTCATGCTCACTGTCCAAACTGGGGGATTATGGGAAGGAATGAGGTGGGCTCAGGCTCTGAGAGCTGGGTGTTAATCTTTATTTAGCACATGCCTGTAGGTGTTGCCTAGTAACAGAAGCGAAGCAGTATGATGAGGGGAGGAGGCGTGGATCTCTCTCACTCTCACACTCTCTCCTGTTTTATTCCTTCCCTCTGTCTCCTTCTTCCTCTATTTCTAAAACTCCCCTTTCTCATTCAATCTTCTCTTAGTCTCCAACGCACATATTACTGTTTATAAGACGGCGTTCACCCTGGATAGGGTGCCAATTTATTGTACTGCAAAAACACACACACACATGCACACGCAGTCATACAATACGGGCAATTTGGCAAAGCCAGTCAGCCTACACAGCATCTCTTTGGACTGTAGGAGGAAACCATGCGAACTATGAAAACCATGCAGAAAGAAAAGAGGCAGGATCCGACTCCCCAAACCCTGGAGGTGCGAGGCGACCGTGCTAACCTCTAAACCACCATGCTGCCTACTATAAAAAATAATTAACATATTAAAATAAAAAAGCGGCAGTGGTGGCACAGGTGGCCAAGTCTCTAGGTTGTTGGTTTGGGGATTTGAGGATCCAGGTTCGTGCCCTGCCACTGGTGGGTTGCCACATCCCATACTACCCAGCCACTGCATGCAGTGCCAGTCCCAAGCCTGGGTGAAATGGGAGGGTTGCATCAGGAAGGGAATCCGGCGTTAAACCTGTGCCAAGTTGTTGTGCGGATTGATGGTCCACTCTGGCGACCCCTCGATGGGAGTAGAAACCTTGAAGGGGAAGCTATTATTTGAGTCTGAGAAAGCCTAATATACTGGGCCCCCAACCTTATGGGAGACCTGGAGCATTTCCCAGAGAACTCGGAAACTTGGAAATGGCAATTAGCCTAATCTGCATGTCTTTGAAATGTGTGAGGCACCCAGAGGAAACCCACCAAGCATGCCAAGAGGATGCAAACTCCACATGAGAATCGAGCCCCTAGCCCTGGAGGTGTGAGACCACTACACCACCAAGAGTTTACAGAATTAGAATCAATCAAATCTAATCATTTGCATCCAATTGATGACGGGCAAACATTTGACTTAAATTAACAGATTTTTTTTTTCTCCTTTAATATTATTTAACCTTAATTGTCTTTTCTCAAAAAACAGATTTGAATTGCAGCATTTTGTGCACGTGCCTGATTTAAACAGAGACTAGCAAACCAATAGTGTGCGGAGGGAAGGCAAGGTTCGACCATTCAAGATAACTCACTGGGAAAGTACTGTACAGAGAATGTTTTCCGTATACATTTCAGCATTTGGAAGACACCATTATCCAGAGTGACTTACTTTTTTTTTTTGATCTCATTATACATCTGAGCAGGTGAGGGTTAAGGGCCTTGCTCAGGGGCCCAACAATGGCAACTTGGTGGTGGGGTTTGAAGCGGGGACCTTTGGATCAGTGGTCCAATGCCTTAGCCACTGAGTTACCACTGCCCTGGGGTAGTTTTACTTATTACTAATTTGAGGGTATCAAAAATGTATACACATGAAAAATATATGCCTCTCTTTACCGATGGTGCGAATTCTGACACCTTTAGACAATAATCTACAATACTACACACATTGCTGCCATAATTCTGTAATTTAAATGACTTTGATCAATTTTTTCCATGTTTTAAATGCCCACTGTTACTCAAGGGCCTCCCCCTAACCCCTCACCCCCCTCCCCAAATTAATTGATAGAAATAAATTATTGTAGCTAATGGAGGCCATTACCGCAGCCAATAAAGAAGCTTCACCACGAGGTCCTTGCTGAAAGAGAGAGAGAGAGAGCGAGAGAGAAAATTCCTCCATTGTAATCTGGGCTAAGGGTCACAGTGTTGCCATGGTTTTCATTCTTGGCTTCTGCTCTTATTCTGATTAGCACATCACCGTGTACTAATGAATGTTCTGCCACTTTCTCTCGTGTGCATCGTAGCTTAAGATATCTATAATGAAAAACTAAAACTGGGATACGTTTTTTTTCGTGTTTTTTTTTTTAGTGACTGCATCAAGAGCAGTGCATGTGTTGTTGTTGTTGTTGGTTATTGGAGTCACTAGGATGCTACGAGGTTTCCTCCTTGGTTCATTACAGGAGAGCTTGTTAAAAAAACAAACAAACAAAAAAAAAACACTTGTGGAGCATCTTCTTTTGAAACCTGAGTGACTTGACAGCTTTGCACCAGTTACTTGTATTAAAAATGTAACGGGTTGCTTGAGTGCAGCGGTAATGGAGAGGCTTAGTGTTTCCTCTCTGGTCCAGGTTAGAGAATCCCTCAGAACACTGTAACCGGTAGGTGCTTGGTTCTAGTATAAGCAGTAACAAGTTCTGATCAACTTTCTGCCCTTTTAAACCCATTAAAAATAGTTTCATATTAATAGATTTTTTTTTAGTAATTCTCTTTATTTATTTATTTTTTTAAGTCACTCTCTTGACCTTCTCCAGTATATGGAAATTGGATCTTAGTAACAACAGCATGACATTAGATTCTCTCTCTTTCTGACACTCATATCGCTGATTTTTTTCCTCTGGTGTCACGATCACTCGAATTTCATGACGTAAGCCTACTCAGGATATTCATTACAAGTGCCACTTCGCACAGCATGTATCTTTGACTCTCCAAAAATCAAATCAGTTAGAGTGAAACATCTTAAATGCCAATGGCGGCTGATGCCGAATCAAGAAACAAATGAATTAGCATCGGCGGAATCATTTCAAAGAGGTTTAGTTACACTGTGTATGCATGTCAGATTACAGGGAGGAATGACGGATTTCTGTTCGGTTCTCTAATAACAGAGCGATTAGTTGGTGTCCATTAATTGTTGCTCATTCGGTTGATCCGTTCCCCGAGATTTCACGTCATGTCCCAAAGAGAAGATCACAAGAAGGGTGAGCAGCCAAAGGTTTAATGTTTAACAAAATGTAGTCTGTATTGGGGTTTTTCAGGTTATAACAGTATACCCTGGCCTTCTTAATGCTGATTGGTCAGATTAACACCGATCAGCCCTAACATTGTCCCCCTTTTTGCCACCATAACAGTGATGCTGTCACCTTTCTATCACAACCAGGATTAATCTTTTCATCAATCTGATCTACACTAAACGCTTCTACATTCTATCGGATCATACTACATGGGCCAGCCTTCACTCCCCGTGTGCACCAGTAAGTCTTGACCACCCATGACCCTGTCTCCAGTTCACCACTTTTCCTTCCCTTGATCTCTTTTGGTATGTCCTGACCTCTACAGACCAGGAACATCCCATAATACCTTCAGTTTTGTACCTGCTCTGATCCAGTTCTCTAGCCATCACAATTTGTCCCTTGTCAAAGTTCAATTCAATTTTATTTGCATAGCGCTTTTAACAATTGACATCGTTGCAAAGCAGCTTTACACAATCAAAAGAATTATTGAATTTTGAATGAAATGTGAATGTGTATGAATCAAAACGATAAGACCGTCCCTAAGCAAGCCAAGGGCAACAGCGACAGTGGCAAGGGAAAACTCTCTGAGATGGCCAGTAGGAAGAAACCTTAAGGGGAACTGGACTCAACAGGGAACCCATCCTCATTTGGGTGAAAACGGATAGCAGGGATTGATCTACATTATACTGTGTGAAACTGGAAGTCACTCAGATCCTTACGTTTGCCCATTTTTTTCCCGCTTCCAGGAAAAAAAAGGTTCACTTCCTGCCTAATACAGTATATCCCGCCTACTTTCAGTGGCCATTGTAATGAGATATTGAAAACGTAGCTAATGTGAGAAGGGACAGATGGTAATGAGGGTTAGAGCAGGTCCAAAACTACAGCTCTTGTGGGATGTTCCCAGGTGCCAGTGGTCAGGACATATCAAAAGTGGTACAAGGAAGGAAAACCGGTGAATGACCGGCTGGCGACAGGGTCATGAGTGGCCAAGGCTCACTGATGCACATGGGGAGAGAAGGCTGGTTACTGAAGAGCTACTGTAGATCAAATTGTGGAAAAGTTTAATACCGGTTCAGATAGAAAGGTGTCAGACCACACAGTGCATCACTGTTTTGGTGGCAAAATGGGTAGTCAATATTAGGTGGGTGGACATTTTCATACCTTATAGTATCAATAACAACAACAGAAAAAGGATTAAAAATGGTGCATATGATTATACAGTATACATCATATTAGTACATATTCTAACAAGAGAAGGGCCTTTTTAGCATGAATTTCATTAGAATACGCTCTACTCCCTGTGGTTACTGAATAATAGAAAAGGTGGCTTCAGTGCTATGTATATACATAATATGAATACTGTAATACTCTCTCACTCTCTCCCATCCTGGGATCTGTTGTAAAGCCCCAGCAGCCCGGTGGTAATTCCTCTCTCTCTCTCTCTCTCTCTCTCTCTCTCTCTCTCTCTCTCTGTGCTCTGTCCTTTCCACCTCTAACAACAGACCATTACATAAATCACGCCTTTCCTGCGGGAGAGGAAAGAGAGGAATCACCTTCAGTGTGATCTGCCTGCGAGAGACAGCAGGACAACGAGAGACAGCGTGACACAGAGAGAGAGGTTAAGAATGCCTTCATATTGGACTTTCAGGAAAAAGGTGTCCAAAAATACATTTTGTCCTTGTGTATGCTGTGCCATAAAACATTTATAGCCAGCCACAATCTGCTACAGTCCGGCGTTGATGCAACAGCCCTGAAATATTCATGCTGCTTGTTGCAAGCTTGGCTGGAGCTGGCAAAATATGACAGAGAGAGGGACGGAGGGAGGGAGGGAGGGAGAGAGAGAGAGAGAGAGAGAGAGATGCTTACCTAATCAGCCAGCCATAGACACAGGTCTATGCAGAACATTCATTCCTTCCCTCCTTCTTTGTCTCTGCTGCGGCACAATAGGACATTATACCACTCCTCCTGTTTCTCTCTCTCTCTCTCTCTCTCTCTCTCGTATTCATATGCATTCATATTTATATAAAATGAAATATTTAAAAATATTTACAATGAAAGGGTGTTTTATTCCTTTTACACCACCGTAATTTACCAATGAGTACAATTTTTATATTATTGAAAAAGCAATGTCATTTATTTATTTATTTTTTTCTTCACTTTAAATGTTGTTGGATTGAGAGACAATTTAGTTCTTTCCTTTAAATCAGCCATTAACAATCCTTTCTACACTTTCTCTTCAAGGGAATCCTCAGTTTGCGAAAAAAGATACCACAACATGAAACATCCCCCACTGTGAAGACTTTCTCTTAAGGGAAAAACCTCATTGTAAAGCTTGACAGCTTCACAATTATGTTTAGGCATTTGGCAGACACCATTATCCAGAGCGAGCAGTTGAAGTTTAAGAGCCTTGCTCAAGGGCCCAAAAGGTTCTCCTCTCTCCACAGAGGACCTCTGGAGCTCTGACAGAGTGACCATCGGGTTCTTGGTCACCTCCCTGAC
>JAQMYJ010000021.1:6574977-6596568 GCA_030014305.1 Clarias laeviceps
TCATTATGGGGTGTTGTGTGTAGAATTCTGAGGAAAAAAATGAATTTAATCCATTTTAGAATAAGGCTGTGACATAAAATGTGGAAAAAGTGATGCGCTATATATATATATAAAAATACCAGGAAGCATCAAGTGATGCTTCCAAACTATAAACTGCCAGGAAGCATCAAGTGATGCTTCACAAAATTATCACCCAAATTTGTATAATCTGGAAAATCTATTGTGTGTACAACTATGGCGTTCACTACAAGATTTTAATTAATCACTGTGGCACGTCCAGGTTCAAGGGTTCGATTCCTGCCTCAGATCTGTGTGCATGGTGGTTGCATGTTCTCCCTGTGCTTGGTGTGTTTCCTCTCACAGTCCAAAGACATGCAGATTATCGTTCTCAAATTTCCAGTAGTGTTTCTTTGTGCCCTGTGATGGATTGGCACCCTGTACAGGGCGTAAAACCCCACACAAGTCTAAGTCTCCTGTAAAAGGCTCCAGGCTCCTTTGACCCTGTGCACAGTATAAGTGGTATAGAAGATAAATGAGTAAAAAATATGCCTTTAAGCAAGTCATTTATTTCTGTACACATTTACATTTATTAATGTCTATTTGGGCTGCATGTGAATATTTAACACGTTTGCCTCAATTATGTTATTTTAACGAAGCAGCAGAAGAATATGAATATGTATTAGAAAGCATAATGCCTGAGCTGAAGCAAGTCCTCTTGCTCTTTTCTATTCCATGCCATCCTTCGTGTCTTGGCCACAGCTGAAGGGTCAGCCAGAAAATCAACCCTACACTGCACGCCAGTGCTGCAAATCAAATCAGCACCACCCCGTGCCATTCATTCATTCGCAAAACATGCCTGCTGCCGTATCAGTGCTGGTTTTGTTTGGCTTCGTACCGTAAAATTTTTTTTTTGGAGAAGAAATAATCTTCAGAGGATGAGCAGACATGAGGGGGACCTACATTATTTACCGCTCTCCCGGCACCCAGAATTGTTTGTTTACTTCTTTTCACTTGATGCTTCCTGGCATGATATCTGAGCACAAGACATGATATTTCCCAAAAGTTCAAATAAAATTCTCTTTATACACCACTGTAAACTTTATCTTACATGTACTTAGTGCTAAAATGACGGTTTTATTCTCCATTCGTGTATGGAAACGCAAACATGCACTGTGTATTTCCTATTATTATTTTTTTTTAGACAAAGTTCGATGGTAAGAAGGTTAACGCTGTTGCTTCCCACATCACATATCACATAAAGTTCTTTTGGCAGCTACCAAGTTAATGCCCATCCCTGACTTGTTCTCTCCTTGTGCACTGCATCAACAGAACCAGGTTTGAGCTCTGGGATCAATTAGAGGGCTTTCTGCCGTGGTCCAACTCATCAACATGGACATAGAGTGTAAATAAGGACTCATAAGGCATGTGTGTTTTTTGTGACTTGTGTGACCTTCACGCTAAGCTACACACTTCCTGCCAGTATGTTTCACCACAGGGCCACAGAGTTTAAAAGTTATGTCTAACAAATGATCACCATTGGGTTATTGTTTTCTTAAATAGAGATATCTGAGGTTTTTCCACCCCTAGTGCACACCACAGGCTTTGAACACAACCATTTGGCTTGAAGAAAATAGTGAGAATAGAAAAGATGGACAAAAAAGTGCATTTTTTTCTTATTTCCTGCCAAATATAATACAATTAAAAGACATTTTATGAATTTAATAACATTGGACTAAAATTGACTTTCCATGTCATTGCTTTTATTTATTTTGTTGGACAATTACAGCCCTAATTTTAGTGTGACAAGGTGCATTCAAGTCAAACCGGGACTTTTGATTGTGCAGAATAACAGAACGCCATTATGAGAGTAAAAACTCCCTTTATTTCTCTATATAATCCTCTGCTACACTAATGCACTTATTCCTGCATTTCACTAGTGCTTGGATACCATCAAGGTAGAAAGTTTTCTCAGTAGAAACTCTGGCCTCCCAGGAACACCTTTAATGGCCCAAGTGACCTGGAGTGAGGTTAGGACTGTCCAGGGGATGAGGCAATCACTCCCAGCCTTCCAGTTAAGTTCCTGTAAATGTAAAATTTTCCATCGATTTTCAAGGATCAGGTGTTCTACTCGCTGAGTGTTCACGGAGACGACTGCAGTGCGCGCCGAGCCACCTTGGCCTTCTTTAAAACATTCGCGCCATTCAAATGCCTGTGAAATTTCATCACAAGTCTTGGTTTGACTTGAACGGCCCTTAATAAATACATCAAAAGGTTCAGAAGTGGTGCTGGACTTCATACTCGAGCCAGTATCACACCCACAACTGAGAGAAACCTAACCAGTACCGCACTTTTTATTTTGGGGAAACTCCACACCACCTAAAGGAAATGATGCATAACTGTCTGATTAAATTTAACTTTATAGTTATGTTTGAATACTGATGTCTGCAGATTCGCCTTCTCAAATCGTCACTGTTTGCATCACACTTAAGAATACAACATAGAACTAAAATCCAAGGTTACTGTCTGGTACAGATCTTTTAAAATATTACTGCTTTGCATGATTAATCACATATAACTGTTCTATAATGCTGCACATACTGTATTTTCTGGTGGGCCATGTATTAAAGGAGTTTACAACTTTTGCAGGGACAGTTGTTAATTCTTTGTCTTTAATCTGCCACGTAATAATAATAATAATAATAATAATAATAAAAGCTGTCATTTAATTGTGAAATGGACTCTGTGAACTAAGTGATATTTTATCTTTGGCTGATAGCTGAAGAGAAACACGGTGTACAAAACAGCTCTCATAATAAAACTAAAGTAGAGCACCTGGGTCTCTGATATTTAAAAAAAATGGGGGGAAAAAAAATTAAAGAGCTTCCGCAATTGAATAAAATCAGGCAGGAGAAGCAGCTTCTCTAGCAGCACTAATAGTTAAAAAAAATATTATTGCATTATTGAGAAACAGGAAAATACTACCAAAACTTTATAAAAATTATAAGTTAATTCATATTAAACAACCTGACCTGTTAAACATTTGTCTCATTGAAACGCTAGTTTGGAATGTGTGACTTGTCCTTCATAATGGTGCTTATGATGATGATCAGAAATAAGTTTAATTACATAAGAGTGAAGTTGAGTGGCACAGTTACAGTTATCCTACTAGCTAATTACTAAATGACTGAAAGACACAATCAGCTAGAAATTAACTTGTTCCTCTTTCAGCTGTTCAATCTTTTGAAAAATGACTGTCTTTTGTATTGAAGACGCAGCAGACTAATGTACAGTACCTTGCTAGCAGGCTAATTAAGTAACTCTAGCTAGCAAGTGACATATGTATAGATCTTAGCTCCAGGACTAGTCTGAGTGATGGTAATTATATACAGCATAATGGAATTAATATATTATATTTTAACAAAAAAAAAGGATTACCGGTGTGATTTAGTGCACTGAAAATTAGCATAAAAAGCTTTCTGCTTCTCTGGTCAAGGGGTCGCCACAGCAGACCATCCAATCCGCACACAACACAGGATTTTTTTATTTTTTTTTACGTGAGATGCCCTTCCTAACAACACTCCCATTTTCCTAGTGCAGTATATGGGGTGTGGTGAGGCACCAACAGGGCTCAAATCCGGATTCTCAAAACCCCAAATCAATAACCTAGAGCCTTAGCCGCCTGAGCCACCACTCCCCCGCGTTGTAAAGTAGCATAGCTATGAAGAAATATGAACAGGGTCATCCCGATGTTCCCAGGAAACTCGGGTACTCAGATTTATATGGCATGTAATGTTAGCCCTATGTTCCCAGAGCCTTAATTTCCCCAGTTTTATTTCCCCAGTTACGTTCCCAGGATCCCATGTCACCAAATGTCCTATGTTCCACTAGTCTAAATAGCACTTACAGTAATAGAGCTGCAATGATGATGATGATGATGATGGCAGCACGGTGGCTTAGTGGTTAGCACTGTCGGCTTACACCTCCAGAGCCCGAGTTCGATTTCCACCTCAGGGTCTGCGTGCATGGAGTTTGCATGTTCTCCCAGTGCTTGGTAGGTTTCCTCCCACAGTCCAAAGACATGCAGATTAAGCTAATTGTTGTTCCCAAATTACCCGTAGTGTGTGAATGTTGACCGGAGGACATACCACAGTCGTAATATGGGAAAAAATACAATGGTAATCAGCACTGGCCTCTATGGTCCCTAGTTGGACTACAGAGGTTCCTAGATGGATGGATGGATGATGTTAGGTTTTACATAACTTGTACTTTCTAGAGATCCAAACCCAAACTCCAAAACCAGATAAAATGGTTGTTCCGATACACTAAACTGAATAATATTTTGGAAATAGTTTATCTTGAAAAGCGTCACCCTTGTGGCGAACAGAAAAGCCGGGTTAATGTGTACTAACTAGCAACTAAAAACTACCCAGGGAACACAGGACTGTGGGAACACAGGCACCTGGGAACATAGATACACTCCTATATAGTGTTAGTTAAGCCAATTAAATCTTCCCCTAGGAAATAAAGGGTGCTGCGATCACGGATTCACTTGACACCACGATGAGACAAATCATTAACGTGAACATAAGAAACAAAGTCGCGCATCAGGCAAACGATTAGCAACACAAGCTCCGTGATGCAACGATCCATTTGGACAGTTCTGTATACTGACCATCGCGTGAAGGTGAAGATGAACAACACAAGCACAGACAGAGGGTGCAGGTTTGAATAAGCCTACAGCATTTATTGCACATTCCTGTTTGGTTTTGCTCCCATTGTGTCCTGTGATGTTGCTTGTGAAGTCTTGGAAATACAATTCGTCCCTCTGTTTATTCCTTCCACACCAGAGCCTAAGATCTCTACACATAATCAGGCTCTTCCTTCAAAATCAGGTACATATCATTCTTGCTTTTGTTGTTTCGCTTTTTTTTTTTTTTTTTTTAAGATCAATGACAATACCTGCAACATGCTTTCAAATTATTTTGGCAAACCACAAATAAATTAAAACACAAAACATTCATAGAACACAATCTGACATTTTAGACATTTAAAAAAAAAAGAAAAAAAAAGAAAGTAACAGACAATAACAGGGAAAGAAATATTCTTTTTTTGTTTTTTTTCATATTTTCTCCACATTTTTCTGTCTTTTATCTAAAAAAAATGCCTAGCTAACAATCACAGACCACATGCAGATATAATACAATAAAGTCTTCTCACTTGTTTGGACATTTAACTCGGTTAGTGTCTGCAATCTACCACTCTAGGCTATATCACAAAAGTATGCTCTTGAAGCCAGCAAACACCCACGTTCGAGATATCGGGATAATTATTCGCTGTTTATAGTATCTCCTCTCGCTAAATCCGTAAAAGCAACACACACACACGAGCACTTTTTCAAAAGGACTGTCCAAACAGAGACCGGAGAAGACCAAGAGCGTGATGCGATCTTGTTTCGTACCAGATGGGGAAAAAAAAAGGCTGGAGCAAGTTGTGACACCAGCGGCGTCATGATGCTTCGTATCATCGAGTAAAATCCACAAACAAACCCTCAAAGGCTTGCGTCAACGCAGACCAGGTTATAATAACTCGATTAATAACTTAGATCGGCCTTTAAGCACTTTTTTTGCTGTTAAACATGATGCTGGAAAAAAAATGTTCAGAGAAAGTCATGAAACTGATAAGGACAAGTAATCATCCCTCACAAATTTCACTCTGCTTCTTAATTCTTACGCTTTGTTGTGGCACACGTCCAGGCTGGGATCATGATGTGATGTGACATGACATCCCTGAATTAAATCTTTTCAAGAACCCATGTGCACTCTGGGAACTTTATTTTTTTTCCCCCGACGGACGGTTTGAGCCACACGGCGAACCTGCATCATCCTTTTTCTGAAAGGCCATCGTCAACCTCAGAGTGTCTGGAATTTATTCACTGCTTTTCTTTTCCGTCAAATGTCATGGTAATTAGCAGCTTCCCTTATGACATTTAATGTTCCCTGAAGCACTGGAGGCTATAATCAGGCTTTCTGCTGTGAGCCGTGCGGTCACATAAACCAGGAAGTGTGAGATGTACTGTAGAAAAAAAAACAAGAAAAAAAAAACAGACTGCTTCCATTCACAAGTCGTCATATAAAGGAAAACACCACCCGCAGACAATAAACTGGATTATATTCAAAATATTTGTGATGCTTGTATATTTACGGATTTGATATAAAAAAAATGGTGTTTAATTAAAGAAAATATTCATAACCTCAAATCTAAGATATAACCCTGGGGCTGAGTTGCTGTTGGCTCCTAAGTGAGAGGAAAAGCTTTGTTTCTCAGTCACCGTTCTCAGTTAAAGGGTAGTAAAAGGTAGTATTGTGGGGTAAAGGCAAACTGAGGACTAGTGCAGCTTTGACTAAAACTTGTATCTTATATTGAGTTTCTGACCTCCAACTGGGACAAAAAACCAACAACAACAAAACCCTCAGAATTCCTACTCGGAATGTGACATCACATCGACATGGCTGCTCACATCATCACCAGTAAACAATGTAGCTAGCATAAGCGTTAGCTTTAGATTAAATTATCATACAACCTAACAGTTATAATACTGACTCTAAAGTTCTATCTCTGACTAGATTGTTGATGAGAAAAAGGCTAACACGGAGGCAACCATGTTTTTTTTTCTCACTTTGTAGCTCAAATTATGTACAAATGGGGCGTTCGAGTCAAACTGGGACTTGTGATGAAATTTCTCGTTATTGGAGGAGTAAAACTGATTGAAACAGTACGTTCATGTAAAACGTTTAAAAAAACAAAAACGTAACCTGTAGTCGTTCACGTGAACATTCAACTAGTGAAACGATCCTGTCTGGTTTGATCATCTGCTTTTGCAGGACGATGCACGACCTCATACTGCGCACCGCACCACTTGCACGTTAAAGGAACTCAGCTGGGAGTTCTCCCCTGTACGGTCCTGACCTTGCTCCAAGCCATTTCCATAGGTTTGAGTTCCTGGGAGGCCAGCGTTTCAGACGTAAAGCAGGCAGTCCGATGCCTCGATGGTATCAAAGCACTAGTGAAACGCTGGGATTTGTGCATTAGTGTAGCAGGTGATTATAAAAGGAAATAAAGGGAGTTTTTACTGTCAGAACTGTGTTATGTTATTCTGCGCAAATCAAAAGTCCCGCTTTGACTTGAACTCAGATTTGAGTTTAATCAATCACGGCATCATTTCCGATGGCACCGTTTTCATCAGCCGAACTGCATTGTGTGTGTAACGAAGGAAAAATATAGTGAAAATTAGTGAAAATATTGACCGGCTTGACTTTGAAAGAGAAGAATAATCCATCAGAATTTCATTAGAAAATAAATTGCGGTTTCCCGCCGGAGATCGAGCTTGAATCATGAATATTAATATGCGAGGGTGGAATTTTCCTTTAAACCTCGTACTTAAAGGTACTTACCGAAGACATCATGTCTCATTGCGTTTAGGATTAACACTGATATTTGGAGAGGCAGTCGATAAATACCAATACACACTGCTGAACAAACAAGCCGTCCTTTTCGGTCCATTTTAATTAGCCTTTTATCATCAGTCTGCAGTTATTAAAAAAAAAAAAGAAGCATACCGGGCATTTTAAAATGTGAGTGAAGCGGATGCCTGAGTTGTTCGATATTTCACTGAGAAATTCAAAATGTCACTGGCTATGTAAATGGACCTGGGGTATGTCTCACTGTGAGCATGAACACAGACAGGTACATTCAGTCTCCTATTGTTCGTTTTGCATCTCACAGAGAAATCTGGATAAAAAAAATAAAAAAATAAATAATAATAATAATAATAATAATAAAAAGATGCTAATGAGATTCTTGCTTCTTTCTCAAGCACGTTCTTAAAGCGCATCATGAATGTGGATCTGCTTGTGCTGCGTGCACACCACACTCTCGTGCTTTGACATTCAGTTCTGCCATCTGGTATCAACATCATCGGAATCCAATGCTTTTGGTCTTCTCCACGAACGGAAAAATGTGGAATAATACTAATAATGATAATGATTAGCAAGAATGGCTCACTACCACTCTTTAATCTTTACAGTACCTCTGCATAAGCAACGAGTGTTTTTTTTTTTTTTTTTTTTAAATCATCTCCACGAGAAATCAATCACCAGCTATGCAACACAGTGATGTCTAAATTTAGCCACGCGCATAGAGAGAGGGAGAAAGAGAGGAATGGAGAGAGAGAGAAAGAGAGAGAGAGCACAGCTCCACGTAAGTTACAATCTTCATGTTGCATTAAAACCGCGAAAAATAAATAGCACGGCCGAAGAACAGACCACACTGAACCTCGAGATGTACCGCACCCATCTGCCTCGCTGTTAAATATCGTTACAATGCATGTCAGTGAAAGAAGAAGGTCTGATGCTGTTCAGTGCAATGTGTCATCATTTCTAAAAGAGGAAAGAGAGAAAACAAGAGGAGAAGAAGAAGAAGGAGAAGAAGGAGAAGAAGAAGAAGAGCTAGAGGAGGAAGGGATTGACATGAACACACTGCTAAACACAGAGAGGTATCGAGTGATCGTCAGCGTGAGGGTTGGGGGGGTCTGTCCCCAGGGCTTCGTTCATTTCTTCGAGTTAGTAGTATCCATTCGTCGTTTAGAAATGTGATGTCACGGCGAGCGAGTGGTCCATGGCACCTTAGTGAGGAATGGCAGATAACCGAATGAAGAGTCATCGACATACAGTGTGAGATGATACCTCTTTTTTTTTTTTTTTGTAATTTTAAACAAAAGAATGTCCGGAGGTGAGAAACTGGAGAAAGCTGCATGGAAAAGGGGAAAGGGGACGATGCAGAGACGGCAAGCTGCTCAGCCGTCGGATACGGGAGGAGAAACCCAGCCGTACTTCTCGTGGGTCTTCACCAGGCTCTTGAACGTGGCTTCGGCTTCCTTGCGACTGAAGGCTTTCTTGGATTTCCCAGCTTTCCTGCAGATCCGGCCCTATGGGACAAATAAAAAATACATAGACGTTGGTTAGAAACCTCAAATTTAATAATGGAACCAGACAGTAACAGAACATTGACTTTTAGAAAGTGTAGAGAGATCTTTACTGGAAAGCTGGGTTGAGGAACGTAGGACGGTTTTCTGGTTTTAATACTGCATTTTATTTCAAGGTGAATACATCAACATTTCTCCTCCCGCTAGACAATCAACAGCTACTGTATCAATTAGGGAGGGTGAAATTGACACATGCTTCCTTTAAAACATGTAACGCTAACCGCTCTCTCTCAATCTTGCAATGAAAGGGCGGTACAACACACTGGGAAAGAAGAAGCGCTATTCGCCGTCTTCCACATACATGAATTCACAGATATCCGTGATTGGCTGGTGTTGCTCTGACTGATAGGGGAGAGAAAATCCCGTTCCTGCAATCCAGAAAACATGGGCGACTTTTCTCTTTCGGTTCTTTGCTATAGATTGCTAGGAACGTGATCTCCCCGGTAAATGGCCTTCTTCTTCTTTGTCTTTCGGCTGTTACCTTTCAGGGGTCACTACAGTGCATCATCTGTCTCCATCTAACCCTATTCTCTGCATCTTCTTCTCTTACACCAACTACCTTCATGTCCTCTCTCACTACATCCATAAATCTCCTCTTTGTTCTTCCTCTAGACCTCCTGCCTGGCAGTTCCAACCTCAGCATCCTCCTACCAATATATTCACAATCTTTCCTCTGAACATGTCCAAACCACCTCAATCTCCAAAACACCTAACATGGGGTTGTCCCTCTCATGAACTCATTCTTGATCCTATCCAACCTTGTCACTTGAACCTCAACATCTTCACCTCTGCTACCTTCAGCTCTTCCTTCTATCTTTTCTTCAGTGCCACTGTCTCTAAGCTGGAGAGCATTACTGGTCTCACCACTGTCTTAACCTCTTTTCTTTTGTGCCACTCCAGAAAAGCCTTTTGAAAAAAAATAAAAGTCCACGAGAATAAGTGGTGGTCTAATATCTCTCTAATGTGAGCCCTCCTAATACCAGAGATGTGTACAACACAAAAACGGCTAACCCTTGGAGTTGTCGTTCAACTCTACCCAAATATGAGGGTCTAGATCAGAGCTGACGCCACATAATGTGTCTCATAATACAGTATTTTCTATTTCTATGACACACAATATGCCACTTATACAATATACAGTAAATAGATTTGTTTACAAATTTCTAGCAAAACAGTAGAGTCACATCAATTATTAAAAAGATGTGACAATACTTTAACAACTTTAATGTATATTTTGTTTTTACAAATTAAAAAAATTCCATATAAACTGTTCAACTTCAAAATAGCTGCTTTTGTGCTTTGTA
The DNA here is from genome assembly GCA_030014305.1 of Clarias laeviceps. NCBI lineage: Eukaryota > Metazoa > Chordata > Actinopteri > Siluriformes > Clariidae > Clarias > Clarias laeviceps. Next base: position 6,585,322 of record JAQMYJ010000021.1, read on the forward strand.
ATTGTTATTATAGTGTACAGACCACAGTGCTGCTGAATTCTCAAATATGATTGGTCAAAACGTTGCTAATTATTATTATTATTATTATTATTATTATTATTATTAATAATAATAATAATAATAATAATAACAACAACAACAACAACAACAACATGTTTTTGTTACATGTGCTCATTTTAAATAATTATAGTTTCTATAGTGCTATATGTAATTAGTTGCACAGGGACTTATACTAAACAAAAGTGTATTAATTCATTAATATAAGTTGTGTAATTGTATGTTGTAACAGTAACTAAATTATTATTATTGTTATAACTAAATTAAACTAAATGGATCTAGAAATGGATAAAAAAGTATGCCACCATAGTATAAGAAGAATAAAATACCTAAATATGCTGTTCATGGAAAATAATCCATGTCTGCCTAACACTGTGCTCTCTCTCGTGTCTTATTGCTCACTAGTACAGTTTATGACTTTATAGCTCCAGTTTATTATAATATCGTCCCACTGTCCAACCTTACTGCTCTCTCTCTCTCTCTCTCTTTGGATGCACTTCTGGCTCACATTTACATCTCTTAATAAAATAAACGGACAAACACGCTGCTCCTGAAACTGGCTAGCTCATAAACAGAGCAGCGGCGTAATGGAGAAGAGCTAATGATCCCGAGTAAACCAATCCGCAGCCGCTGGCCCTTTTTAACACCTGACTCTAATGAGCGCTGAAGCGAAAGACCTCTCCACGTTCAGCTGCTCTACTCAATGACACTTAAAGTACCTGTATAACTTCTGCTTCAGAAGCAGAGTTTTATTCCCCATCAGCGAGCACCATTAAATTCAGAAAGTTACTGAGGAGAAGTCTATATACACGAAGCCTCGCTGGTCATTCTGATCATTAGAGGAGTTTAGTATAGATTGTCGAAATTCTAAGCGCTGCCATATCGGGTGTAATCTGATCCGGACGTGTAACGGAGACAAAGCGGTGTAAGTGCAACACCAGTGGAAAATGTGACCCTGCTCCTGATCATTTATTAAGAAAAGGCAACAAAGTGAAGAGGAATGATTTCACTTGGCAACGATTTTGAGAGGTTGAGAATGTGTGAACGTCCTGGTGTGTAAAAGATGTAATAAATGCCAGGGCTTTGGCCAACATGCTCTACAGACATAAATAAAAAGGCTCATGGACATTTATAGCAATAATTCTGGACTGTTCTCATGACGTCACAGATCTGGGTGTAAACCTCAGAGATGATATCATAAGGTTTCACAATAGCTAAAAGTCCCATCTACATACCGTATAGGTGTGAAACATTTGGATGGTGCAAACATTTGAAAGAAATCAAAGGAATTTCCATACAGACATACATGGGTAAAGATTAGTGCCTTCTCTTTTAAAAACATTAAATAAAAATAACTTGATCATATCGGGTCTTAATATTAGACAAATACTGTACAACCTCAGACAGACATATAATCTTTTTCACAGAGCCATTATTTATTTAACAGAAATGAAGGCAAAAACAAAACAAAACATGGGCAATACTAAGTTCCCCCATGATTCAATAGCTTGTACTGTAGATCCAACTTTAGCAGCAATAACTTGAAGTAAACGTTTTCTGTGTGACTATCAGTATCTCATCATTTTGTATTCTTCTTCTTTACAACATTGCTTCAGCTCATTCGTTCATGCACAGCTCTCTTATGGTCCCACCACAGCATATCAGTTGGGTTGAGGTCTGGACTTTGACTAGGCCATTCCTAGTAGACATATTGGTGTGCTTCAGATCGTTGTCCTGTCTCATGACCCAATTTCATCCAAACTTTAGCTGTTAGACAGATGGCCCCACATTTGCCTCTACAATACTCTGGAATACAGGAGAATTCATGGTTGATTGTGAGGTGCCCATGTCCTGTGGCTGCAAAACAAGCACAATCAATCATCACACCTCCATTGTTGTGCTTGACAGTGGGTATGAGGTGTTTCTGCTGGAATGCTGTTTGTTTTTCCTCCAAACATGGCCCTGGGCATTACGGCCAAACAACTCCACCTTGGTCTCATCTCCTGCCAACCCTTCCAAACAACCAGACTTGTTCAGTCTTCTTCTAATTGTGCTGTCACAGACTTGATCATTTAAACATGCTCAGTGAGGTCTGTAGGGTCTGAGATGTAGCATTTGTTTTTTTTGGGTTTGTAATTCTCTGAGCATTATACGGTCTGACCTTGGGGTGAATGTTCTGGGATGTCCTCTCCTGGGATGACTGGCGACTTTATTGAATAATCTCTCATTGTAGAACATTGAACTTGCACATGTTTTTTTTTAACCCTTTCCAGATCGATGTATAGCCTTTCTCTCGTGGCATTGTCCTAACACACAGCTGAATGCTACAGACCAGCAAAAGGCCAAAACTTCTGCGTTTACTGAGGTTCCCACACCTGCTGATGATCAATTAATGAAGGGCTAATGATTAGCAGCACCGAGCTACGACTAAAAAACTCGTAAATCCTGGAGAAGCAGTACAGGGAAACTTTTTGGCTCAAGTCAAGTCAAGTCAAGTCAAGTCGGCTTTTATTGTCATTTCAACCATATACAGTTCAGTACACAGTGAAGGGAAACGGTGTTCCTCCAGGACCAAGGTGCTACATACATGCAACATAAATTAACGTAAACTAACTAGCTAACTAGGACACCGAATTAGCTGACTATCTAAGAGAAACCAAATTTACACCATAAATTATCAAAAGAAATTGTTAAATGAATAATGACACTGAAAAAAGGACTTCATCCGAGGTTGTATTTACCTAATACTAAGACTATGATCAGATGATTATATTATATACACGATGACTTGTCTGAACTTGATTAAGTGATGATCGACACTGATGACATTACATGAATGTTGATCCATGAAAGAATTCTACTTGATGACATGCCAATAATACGGCAGCAATGTTAATAACGGTCTTATCAATTTATCAGAAGGATGTGAAATAGAAGCTATGAGTCTAAAAGTCTGAATCTGTTTATGTGGGAGAAGTAGACTTGATTTAGTGACATGGGAGCGACGAGGTTCATGAGGCCAGGGGGTGGATCCATGCCAGCGCTAATGGAGGAGACTACAGTATATTGCTATTTCTATAAGCTACCTATGTACAATAACTCAGATAAATCTAAAACCTAACAACTGTAGAAGATTCTTCTGAAAAATCCAGATACATCAACTAACATGACGGAACGTCAACAACGGTCCCCTTTTAACGCTTAACCATGAATGCTCAGTTTACTTCTACTGTATTTTGACTAGCCCCAGCCGGAAGCCACAACAGGGTGTGATATCTCGAGTGTGATAGTGATTTTATACAACATTTCCACAAGCACTATTTAAGTGGCGCAGTGGTAAAGTGCTCGCCCTATGACTGGGTGAAGTAGTTTGAAATTCTTCCTGATGCTATGTAGTCAAAAGGTGAGGAGAATAAACCAAGGATTTGGTGGATAGTGCTGAGAAACATCCAAGATTTTCTTTATATACAGTATAAAATTATTCCACTTTAGAATATCAGCTCTGATAACTTCCGGGTTCCGGAGTAAAATAGGCAATTTGAATGGAAAGCTAGTGCACTATGTAGGGTGTATAATCCCTTGTTCTGAACACAATTAAAAGCCCTTGATCAGGGGTTAGAGAGGGACTTGGGATTCCACCTTGCATTAGAAGCTACATTTACATTTAGGCATTTGGCAGACGCTCTTATCCAGAGTGACTTACAAAAAGTGCTTTAAAGTTTACCTTTAAAGAAGCTTTAAAGAAGCTAGTTTAGCTTCAAAGAAGCTAGTTTGCTTTTCAGAACAACTCAGAAGCAATTACTACAGAGACAAAGTGTTGTTTATGATATCAGGTGTCCTTCCTTGCTGGAAGAGCTCCAGTGACTGGTTTTGAATATGAGTTTTGGCAGGCAGCTGTTCTCCCCTCTTTCCAGTACTGCAGACTGTACAGACCTACTTTCATCCACAGTTAGTGTGATTAACGATTGTTAGAACACCAATCAGATCACTCAGTCAGAAACTCATGACCCAAACAGACATTGCCAATCAATCAATCAACATTATTGTCATTGTTATAAATAACAACAAGATATCATTAGGTCATCATCTTTCCCGGCATGTACAGGGGTTGGACAATAAAACTGAAATGCCTGGTTTTAGACCACGATAATTCATTAGTATGGTGTAGAGCCTCCTTTTGTGGCCAATACAGCATCAATTCATCTTGGGAATGACAGATACAAGTTCTGCACAGTGGCCAGAGGGATTTTGAGCTGCAGAATAGTGGCCAGGTCACTACGTGATGCTGGTGGAGGAAACGTTTCCTGACTCGCTCCTCCAAAACACCCCAAAGTGGCTCAATAACATTTAGATCTGGTGACTGTGCAGGCCATGGGAGATGTTCAACTTCACTTTCATGTTCATTAAACCACTGTCACTAGTCTTGCTGTGTGTATTGGTGCATTATCACCGCCTTCAAGATACAATGTTTGAACCACTGGGTGCACATGGTCCTCCAGAATGGTTCGGTAGTCCTTGGCAGTGATGCACCCATCTGGGCCTAGGGAATGCCATGATATTGCAGCCCAAACCCTCACTGATTCACCCCCATGCTTCACTCTGGGCATGCAACAGTCTGGGTGTTAGGCTTCTTTGGGGCTTCTCCACACCGTAACTCTCCCGGATGTGGGAAAGACAGTAAAGGTGGACTCATCAGAGAACAATACATGTTTCTCATTGTCCACAGCCCAAGATTTTCGCGGCTGGCACCATTGAAACCAATGTTTGGCGTTGGCACGGGTGACCAAAGGTTTGGCTATAGCAGCCCAGCCATGTACATTGACCATGTGGAGCTCCCGACAAACAATAAATTGGCCAATGTTTCAGTTTCATTCAGTTTCCCTGTAGATTCAGCCTCAAAACAATGATATATAAAAATATATTCTTCATTTGGAGAATCATTTGTCCTGATTAACATTCATTTGCATAACGTCCGACCACATCCAATTGTCCCGTAAGTTTGTAACGGGGTTTAGAATTCCAAACAAATATCGAGATGGACACAACAGGAGATATTGTATTGCCACAAGGTTTATCTTCGCTCCAAAATTACTCTACTGTATTACAGTGTTTTCACGGAGTCCAAACTGCATCAGATCCGGTTTTACAGAACAGATCTCAGACATTAAGTGAGTTTTTTTTTACCCTTTAGTAGTAACATTTCATTAAACTGTGGTTCTTGTTGTTAGGTACGATTATTAACATCACCAACAGCATGTTGATTTTTGCGCCCTGGGTCATCGGGTCATCGGTTTGGTATTAATATTGTTTTGAAGTCGTTTTCTTGAGACTGTGTATGTAGTCAGTGTTTCATGAAAGTAATTATAATTTTCAAAAAACAACCTAATACCAATGTTGCCAAGACGTCTATAATTTTGCAAAATTAATCTCACCACAACGTTCTGACTACCAAAACAATTCCTGCTGTATATACTTCTCTATACAATCATACTTAAATATACCATCTTCCTCAGGAATCAGGACAGTGAACTCAACATCAAGGATATAGATTTAATCTAATCAGATAAAGTCTACTCTGGTTAGTCACTCCACACATGTATGCTTTATTCTTCATATTAGAACCATATATTAATTTTTACACTATCTGATTAGGATCTAAGAGCGAGCAGTGCAAAGATTTAGGTTGCATTATTTAACCGCTATTCTATATCATTTACTTTCATCTGTGGCAATAACCATAATTAAACTACGGTGAAAACAAACACATTCCTCTTCACTTTTTTATGATTCCCATAAACGCACAAGGTGTTTGCTTTTGTAATGAGAACCTGACAGGCGACATGTTGCAACAGGACGCAGATGAAAAGCTTTGCTAATTTCGTTTCATAAACAACTTTGGTATATGATACACATCTGAAGCATTGCTATGGAGAAAAATGAATAGCGAATTACATTAAGCAGTACTCTGCAGCCTGTATTAATAGATGTGCTCAGCTCATGAGCTAATAGGCCGACTGTGTGTGTGTGCGCGCGGATGTGTCTGTGGCAGTGTGCAATGCCCAAATCTCAGGGTCGCACCCGTGCCAGCTCTGATATAAGAGACAGAAATAGCTCACTCTCGCTACAGGCTCTCGGAGTGTAATGGCCCAGAAGTAACTCAGTGCACTCACTTGAGAGCAGAAGATCCCAATCCGGCTCACAAAAGCCTGTGATTTTTGGATTAAAGGGGTCTAACGAAACCCTAATTAAGCCACAGAGCACTCCATCTTATCGAGGAAGTGGAGAAAGAGGATAGCGGGAATGGATCTTTTTTTTTTTTTTTTTTCAGGACTGTCCCCAGCTTATGTCCTGCAGCACCACCAGTGTCGGTTCAGCGTTAGTTCAGTTTGTATCGAGCGCCTCAGAGTAAACCCAGACGGGTAATCCTCTGAATGAAGATCAGTCAATGTGTGAAGTTGTATTGTGTAAAGCCGCAGTCGTTATATAACCTACTTGAGGCATAGAGGGATTTTAGTAATGCCGCTTACGCCACAGTGCTGCTGAATTCTCGTATCTGATTGGTCAGGCTTCAGCTCTGATGCCAGCTCTGGCTGCAAGATTTATTTTAATGCCCTCATACTCATATCTTATTGTTTTTCTATTTCTGTTAGTCCCTGCATTGGGACTCGTATGATGGAATTCAACAAAATCCAAGTCTAATAAGTCAATGACATATAATCATTGACGTAACAGCATTTTCTGTAAGTAGCATTTATTTAAGTTCTGTGGAAGGAGTCTCCAGTGTCAGCACTTAACAATGGTTTTCCACCATGGGAAAGTCTTCAAGCGGGGTTTTTGCTTAAAAACAATCTGATGAAGGAATAACAGTTTATAGCTGCTATAATGTAAGTGCTAACAGGGACTGAATTTTCTCGTTGACCTCAACAACATTACGAATTGGCATCACAAGTGGCACAGTATCTGGCATCACAAGCGTCACAGTATTGTCAACGTTTGTCTGAAAGACAGCCGAAACTTCGTTTTTTCCAAGTTAAGCTGTAAGCATGCATAAAAAAATTTGTCATGCATCTAAAAACCGACCACTTTTACTAATATAGTAAATCCAAAAGTGTGGTACAGTGTAACAGACCTTGTAGATGGGTATAGAAAAGGTACAAGGGAGGTTGTGATGATGGTTTAAAATGTAAACACTAACCGTAATAGAAAACCTGGATCTGATCTAGAATAGTACATAAGTATGCAATTTGAGACATAATGCTAAGACATAGTGTCAAATATTGCTATACTGCCCCTGCTGTTTCACGTCAGTATTGCACCATTAATGTGCAAAAACGCATTAATGTCTAAATCCGTAAATAACCCCAGAATATTTGAGAGGCGGCCATCTTGCGTATGTGCACATAAATAAAAGAAATAAAATGTAGCTATAAATGGATAAAGGTATGTTTTAAATAAATACATAAATGTAATTCTTGACAGTTTCTTATTCTTCATACCTAAAAGAAAAGAAAATCAGCACTCTTACCATGAGTCTAACAAGACTGTGGTCAACAAATGGGACCAAGAAAAACACAAAACAGTCCTTTCTGATGGAACGGATCTAAATTTGGTTTCTCAAAACAATGACAGAAAAAAAAAAAAGGCAAAAAAAACCCCAGTATTTTTTGCCTTTTCAGTGAAAAATTTTCAAGCTTCATCTCGGCTAAACGCAAGAACTGCACGACAGAAATCAAAGCAACGGCACTGTCTTTCAAGTGAACATAAGATCAATGACGGCGTTCTGTTCCGGAATTTTTTTTCTTTGAACATCAAAGAACCTTGTTTGTGCGGAACAGAAATTCACTATTAAAGCTTCTACAGCAACCAATCAGATTCATTAAATCATACCGCAAAGACACAGAGGATTCCAGTCAAATAATCTTACTTACAAGGACATGCTCGGTTATTTTCAGGATTATTTATATATAAACAAAATATGCAAAAATAAAGAGTAAGATATAATCTACTCTAATCTAATACCTATAATGTCTGCAGAACAAGGTCATAAAAAAAAAAAAAAGCTCATTATTAACCTTCGTGCTCGAAACGCAGTACCATAGCTCTGTTTTAGCTCCTCTGGGACTCTTGTGTCAGCACTGTCTAGATTGGTAATTGCCCTTGAATGCTCCAGGCAATGAAGGCGAGAGGCCGCGCACTATAAATTTGGCATACTAACGCATTTTGAGACACCTTGAAAGAAAGAAAGACCGACATCGACGAGGTTACTCAGCGTCTTTCCCCTGATGCTATTTTTTGTCTACCTTCCAAAGTGCCGGTCACGTTCTTTACAAATGTCAGTGGAGCGCAAATCCTCCATCTGCAGGCTATTCTGGTAGAGAAGTTATCACCAGCAACGTGTGGAAGGACATCACGCACCCTCTGTCGCGTTACTCATCCCTAATGTGATGTTTGTCTAATACATATTCCTGTCATATCCAAGCACCAAGGTCATAGCTGCAAAATGTTACAAAGAATACTACTTATAATGTAAGGACTTAAAATGTCGTACACCATAAAGAAAATGAAATGTGGACATGCTCGTATTCCCTTTCATTCCTTTATAATTCATTACCGACCTGTTGGGACAACAGTAGAAAGAAAGTTGTGAAACGTCTAAACCTGTGAATCTGCAACATGGCCTATCTTTGTCCTTTTAAGTGAGACAGATGGTGTAAAACAAGCTTGTTGGCTCTAAAATGTGATGCTTTCACCTTCTAGAAACGTTGTATGCTTTTCCATTTCTCTGCTCTGGAATCATCAAGGGGATCTTTTTTTTTTGCCAGGATCATGTAGTACCCTTGTTATTAGCCTTTATAGTAAAGCTTTCAAAGATATAATTATGTACCTTTAATTTTATTTATGTTTGTAGTAACCTTTATGTTACCATGACAGCAGCTTGGTGACTTAATTTCCTTTTCTAATGTACACTTATAAATCTGATAAAGGTTACAACAAAAAAACAAAAAATAACAGGTGGCATAATGTACTGCATGTCGACTCTATCCTGATAGAGACAAAAAAACAACAACTCTGTCCTCTTCTTAGAGACAGATGGCATAAAGACTACAATTCTGACTATACTCCTATGAATGCAAAGCAATGTGTCATGTGACAGACAGCAAAAACACAACTATATGGATTTGGTAACTTTTTAGACATCTTTTTTCTAGATGCTTGATACAGCTCTCAAGCTCACTTTACACAAGAGCAGGTTTACTTGACTTACCACAACTCGCAATTTTTCCCAATATCATCAACTTTAATTAAACCAACCAATCTCTAATCACCACTTTTCCCAATCAGCAATTTCTCATTGCTGCTGTTTTCAATGAGAGGTCACTAATCACCACTGTTCCCAATGACCAATCTCTAATCGTCACTGGTATCGATCCCTAATCACCATTGCTCCCAGTCACTAACCACCACTGTTCCCAAAAAGCAATACCTAATCACGTTATTACCAATGAGCAATCTCTAATCACCACTGTTCCCAATCACTGATTACCACAGTTCCCAATGATCATTCACTGATCACCATTATTCCCGATCATTGATCACTATTATTCCCGATCATTGATCACTATTATTCCCGATCATTGATCACTATTATTCCCGATCACTGATCATCACTGTTCCCAGTTACTGATCACCATTGTTCCCAAAAATAAATACCTAATCACATTATTCCCAATGAGCAATCACTGATCAGCACTGTTCCCAATGAGCAATCCCTAATCACCACAGTTCCCAATCACTGATTACCACAGTTCCCAATGATCATTCACTGATCACGATTATTCCCAATCATTGATCACCATTATTCCTGATCACTGATCATCACTGTTCCCAATCACTTACCCCCATTTTTCCCAATCACTGATCACCATTGTCCCCAATGAACAGTCCCTAATCACCATTGTTCCCAACAACTAAGTACTAAATGCTGTTCACTGTCTCTCTCTCACACGCACACACAGACTGTTTCCCCCAGGTATGATTGTAGTTATTTATTAATTTTTTTCCCATTACATTAATTAGTAACAAAGCACTACATTTAAGTTATTCCATCTGCACCTGTTTCTTTCATGTATATTCAGTTTCTTTTGGTGAATATTCATGACAATAATTGCAATATTATTTAATCCGTAGAAATTTTGGTAAGACTTTTTTGTTGTTTTTGCTTTGGTGACCAAAGGTGATTTTTTTTTCCTGCACACAATTTGATATTAATATTCTGATAAAACTGTCTAATCTAACACTCTTCAGACATTCTTTTCCAATAGGTATCAATCAATCAAATCAAGTCAATCAATTAATCAATCAATCAATCAATCGATCATCTGAGGACTTTTTGTCAGAGCTCTTTGCACAAACCCTCAGCTCCTCACCTGCCCTTTGACGAGGCTGGCGGCGAACTGCCTCATCACGGCCTCCACGGTGTAGGCGCTGGACCAGCCGCGCGGCGTCAGCAGCTCCATGCAGATGGCTCCTCCGTCCAGCACGTAGCCGTTCTCCAGCCGCGGCGTCAGCACGCGCACGAACGGCGGCGAGAACGGGAAGTTGTCGGGGAACGAGATGTTGAGCAGGATGAACTCGGTGTTGGTCTCCTTCATGTCCTGCCACAGCGCCGAGTCCTTGTCCACCTGGTGCAGCTTGACGTTCCAGTCGTACAGGTTGTCGTCGGCGAGCTCGACCGTGATGAAGTCGTCCCCGAGGCGCCGGATCTCCTGCAGCTCCTTCATCAGGCGCCGCGTCCTCACCTGCGCGCAGTGCTGCCGGTTGGGCGCGAGCTGCGGCGGCGGCGGCGGGGGCGGCGCGGAGCTCGAGCCCGAGCCCGACTTCGCGCTCCCCGTCTGCTGCTTCTCCTTGGCCTCTTTGCTCGGCTTGTCCCTGGCGGGAGCTTTGTCCGAGCGCTTGGCCTTGATTTCCGGGGTGCTCAGGATGTTCGTCTCGTTTTGGTGACAGTGCTTGGTGCTGTTCTTCTGGTTGCCTTGTTTAGTCCCTTTCGGATGATGCTTCGGGTCCTCTGTATCCCGGTCGTGCAATCGGATCAGACCGATCTTTCGCAGAAGAGTGGCCATCACGTTGTCCCTCTATTTTGCGGGGGGGGAGGGGGGAGGAGGGGGGGCAAGGGTGGTATGGGGGGGGGGG
>JAQMYJ010000021.1:6606001-6624463 GCA_030014305.1 Clarias laeviceps
AAGCCACCATACCGTCACCCTGTATATTCCTTCTTCCAAATGTGTGAGCATCTTTCAGTACAATTAGAAGGTAAAAGAAGCACACCAAGCATGGTTAGTTGGCCTCCCAAAGGCTTACTTAACATTGTTTGAATGTGGTTAAGGTTTTTTTGATATCCAGCAGTAATGACCTGATGTGATTCAGCATGGTTGCCTTAATTCAGTTTCTTACTGATCTTGTTAAGAGAATATGTTAATGCACTTCTCCTTTTGTTGCACGTCCTGCCTGTTAAGCTGTAAATTTAAGCAATCCTGCATTTTTAGGTCAAAATTTCCCCAAAGGATTCTTGGATAGTTTAGTTAGAAGCCTAAACCTTCTTAAAGTGTTTCTGTTTGAAAGCCTTTTTAAAGGAGACATAATCTCTCGTACTGAAGAGCACTTCAGGATCCTAGGCATATTTTTTCCGGTGTATTACATACACACAGAGATAGTGGTTAAGGGTTCATAATACTGCTTGGTCATGAGTTCAAATCCCTGCACTGCCAAGCTGTTATTGCAGGGCCCCTGAACAAGGTCCTTAACCCTTAATTCTAATGTGTACTCTAAACGGAAAGTCCAATAAAAAGAGATTCAAGAAAAAAAAAATCTTTAAAACCCATCTTTTATATAACAAAATTTGAGATTCCTTTAGAATGGGTATGCTTGGTGTAGTCTTTACATGCTGGATGGCAGAAAAAGGTCTCTAATCATCACACAGTATTGACATCTTGGCTGAACATTACCATGCAAATCCCTCCTGCTGATTAAAATGTTAATTAGCGGTACCCATAATCCCATATTGTCATACGGAAGACAGGCGCTCTTTGTGATCAAAGTGCTCTCGGAGACAATACAAGGCCATACGTCAGTCCCCATAAAACTGCCTGTCTTTGTGTTGCCATTTGCTCCGAGCTTCTGTGTTCTTTGTCGAGGTGTGGATGGGTGTCTGGGGTTCCACCTCAATGGGAGCCTCTTACTCCACCCATCACCCCATTTTGGAGAATAGAAGGTTATAGATTTTTAGTAAAATCACAAGCTTTTGACTTCAGTAAATAAGTTTGTGTGAAGGTTAGTGTGGAACATTGAATAGATTTCACACGTCCTGATGTTTGGTGAGTGTTTAAGTAAGAATATCTAGCTAATAATCCAGGGATTATAAGTGTAAAGCAGTTGCTTTGGGGGGGTTGTGCGGGTGTCTGGTGGGGATTTGAATAGACACCGGGGGGTAACTAGTCACCCTGTGCTTAATAATCTGGAAAGAGGAACATTTTTGTGATTCATGCTTTGGGCTTCTCCATGACAGCAGATGTTAACTTGCAGACGGTGTATATGGGGGTCATGTGCTCGTGCACGTGTCTTAAAGGGAGGTGTGTGTGTGTGTGTGTGTGTGTGTGTGTGTGTGTGTGTGGTGGAGCCTCAGCTAATTCTGAGCAAATCTAAGGGGCATTAAGTCATTAAGTCAAGCTCTTTATAGGTTCGAAAAGGAGGAGGATATATCGTTTGCTCTTTAAGTGCCGCAAAAGAGGTGACCATCTGCTGTCTCTTTTTTTCGTAACTCATCCTATTAGGACTTGTTTAAACAGTCCTCACAAGGTGGCGTGTCGTAACTGATGACATTTGACACACGGATTACAGTACAAATTGGAATTTAACCGAGTTTTCGAATTAACAGTCCCACGGCAATCCACAACGTGCGGTTCAGACCCACACACACACACACACACACATACACACACACATACACATACTCTACACTGCTGGAGGTTTTCATGGTAATTCCATCCACTTAATCACCTTTCTCCCCCAGCAAGGACAATAATCAATGCGGTATGAGGCCTCAATTTTGTACTGTGTAATCAGCTTAATTATTTAATGGTTAAGTTTTCTCTCCGTGTGCTTAATTGGCTCCCTATTGTCATCCTTCTGCTGATTGTGATAAAAAAGATGCAATATTTTTATCTTGTTATGCTTTTGTATTTTTATGAGATTGAATTTTTCATTATTGTCCCGGGGAAATTCGAATCAGCTTGAAAACTGTGAGTGAAATAACAAGTTTCACATGTTAATTAGTAGATTTACACTGCTTGTGCACTTTTATATTGCACATTTATGCACGTATATAATCAGCCAATCGAGTGCCAGCAGTGCGGTGCGAAACAAACAAATAAACAAACAAGCAGAAACAGGTCAGGAGCTTGATTAGCATGTCAAGCATCAGAATGATGAAAAAGTGTGACTTTTATTGTGGCATAAATGTTCGTACCAAAAGGGCTGGCTTGCACCTCCAGGGTCAACAGTTCAATTCCCTCATCGGGTCAGTTTGCGTGTTCTTCCGTGTGCTTGGTTGGTTTCCACCTACAGTCCAAAAACATGCAAATTAGGTTAACGAGCGTTCCCAAATGGCCCATAGTGTGTGTGAGACCTTTCATTCACTTTATGCCCAAAGTTATGCTCGTGAGATTTTATAGAGTTTCAGGCCTCCTGGACACTGGTAAACCGTATAGAAGATGAATAAATTAATAATCTTCTGTAAATTTCAGACACAACGATCAATGGAAATGAATTGTTTTGAGCTTCCAGGTAGGATATAGAAACTCAATCACTCTTTACATCCACGGTGATCAGAAAAACATCTCAGCATGTACAAATCATCTAAATTTCATGTGGATTGGATATAAGAGCAAAGACCACACTGGATTTCCCTCCAGTCCGAAGCCACCATGAACGTCACAGAATCATAAGACAGGAAAAAGCCCAAGGTTTTCATTATTATTATTTTTTTTGTTAAATGTCCAGTTTCTGTGAACCTGTGCTTTTCAGCTTCCTTATCTTCTCTTGAGGATTTCTAGGTCATTAGCCTGGAAAAACCTCTCAGATACTCGGATAGACATAACATCCGTTTAAAGAAAGCCAGATGCTAAGCTGCGTATATATGGAGGGATCTGTAAACACACACACACACACACACACACACACAATCATTTCAGTGCATTTTATGAAAAATTTTATGTGTTAAATAGATGCATTATTTTGCTCATTCATTGCACTGATTTATTTGCTTTTGTAGTTAGCAGTGTAGCGTAAAATGCATTCACGCTAGAAATACAATGACTGAGGAACAGTTTGAAGCATTCTTTGCTCTTATCAGCGCTGAACTTCATTAATGAAACAGTACAAAAATATACACCAACTTTTAATTTATCATTATTGTTATTACTGTTATTATTTTTGGAAAAGCTTTGGAGGAGACGTCTAGACGACTAGACGTTTAACTGCTTTTCGAAATTACAGCTTGACTACAAATTGCATTTATTTTTGTCTCATGTGTGCTAATTCTTACGAACGATGGATTTTTCTAATCAGCATTAATTCAGCTGTCAAGCATGGTGTCCTAATGAGATCTGGCACATTTTTTTTCCGGCTTGCTCTTCCCAGAAAGTCTCTTCATCAGCGGCACTCTGTTAACAACTACTGTATCTGTACGTCTATACATATCTCATGTCTGTTGATGTGGAGTGTGTGCAATATGTTAAATACAAGTGTACGAAAAAGAGCTTCAAGCTAAAGTAGGCTGTCCCTTCAAGAAACTGCTGGCTAATCACTACACTAGCCAACCTAGTTGCTAAATCTGCTTTTTGGTCCATGCTGGACATTTTAAGTCGAATTAATTGGAGCAGCACTTAGCTGTGTGTCGCTGCTTTCAAGGGGTCAGTGTGACTAAATATATCATGGCATAACATTATGTAACCATTAGCTTAGTCTGCAGCGGAGGCTATAAATAGGAAGCCTAATAATTTCCAGCTTTCAGAGTTAAGTACAGTAATCCAATTAATCCCTATTATGTTTGCCGAACCATCCTATTTGCATGCAAAATAATTTAGCCCAGAATTCTTATTTTGGGAAAAAATACTAGCAGTTGATAAGGTGCACTAGCGAAATATGGGTTTCTGCAACAAGGACAAGTTGAGAAGATCTACTGTAGATATTTATTCAAACTCTGACTCAAAGGGAATCAGAAGAAGCCAAGCATGAATAACTGAAAGCACCGTGGCACAGAGGCCGCATGATCCGGCCTAACGAAAAAAGCAAAAAAGCAATTCATCAAGAATTTTCTTCCACGAGCACTGCCGTGAGAAAGCTTCCCAAAGGACTGAGAGAAGTGATGACTGTAAATTATTGAGTGAGCGAGACTAGAGCAACACCTGCCCAAGCAAACGAGGCGAGCTGCCCAACCTCGTCCGTGCATTCAAACTCAAATCAAGACTCCTCGCCTCTCCCCTGGGACCATATAGCTTGGAGGAAAAAATAAGGAAAAAGACAAATCTATGCATGGGAGAGGAATGCATCCTGATAAATCACACACATACTGTACAGTATATTATTGAATGCTGTACATTGCATTAGTGTACTCAACCGAACAGGAGTTATTAACACCTCTTCTGTGGTTGTCCCAGGCGACCATCATGCTGCTTTCGTAAATGCGCTGAAGTTGGCAAAAAAAGTTTTGGATTTGGTAAGTGTGAACTCCGCAGCCAATCCCAAATCAGCAAACTGTCTATTCTATGCAATGCGATCGGGAATACTTCACAGCAAGTAAGTCTCTTTTTGGCCCCGGTTCAGGCTGTAGCACAGATGGACTTATCGAACTCATGAAAAAAATAAAATAAAATCACATGATTTCAAGGAGCAGCATTTTAGAACATTGTCTTTATACAGTAATAATAAAAAAAAAAACAGTTTTAGAGAAATAATCAATGATGTGGTGGTGAGATGCGCCCAGACAGAAAGTGGAGATATGAATGTATTACATAATTATTATCATTTTTTTTATTCCCACCAGTCTCTCTATCCGGCTACCCTCCCATCAAGGCAACAACTCCCAGCCAGGGAATGTAAAAAATATCATTTGCTTCCTCTAAGACACATGATGCCAGCTGATCTCATCTTTTCAAGATGCACCCTTGTTACCTCTTCCACTTGCTTGTGAATGCCCACAATTTGATAGTGTCCCTAAGAATGATAGTAGAGTACCCCTCCTCCCTGAGAAAGCACCACCAATCTGCTACGGATGTTACGGATGTAAGGTGTTGTGGAGTCTTGGTTAAGATTTAATGATTTTAATAAGGAAAAAAAATAATACAGTGAAACTTGCCTGGTATCAGGATGTTCAAGTCTCCCCGGTCACTGCTGTGCAGGTGTGAACGTGTTCCATCAGTTTATTTGTAACTGCGGTGTGAGCAAAAATGGATACCCTGCTTTATGTGATTTGCACGAAAGAAGATTAGCGTGCAGTGATTTGTCTTTTTGTTGTCTGAGAGTGTACCCGGTGCCGTTATTTCTCTGAGACTTGTGTGCAGCATGAAGAAGTGTGTATGAATGGATAGAGAAGTTCAAGGATGGTCAAACAAGTTTTCCCATCAAGATGAACCCGGACGCCCGTCTACGTCTACGTCCACATCTGATGACAACATAGCATAGTCCTGATCTCGCTCCATCAGACTTTCATCTGTCTGGTCCCCTGAAAGCAGGCATACGAGGATGAAGATTCACTTCTGATGAAGAACTGAAGACAGCAGTGTATTCTTAGCTCGCAGCTCAGCCTTAAACATTTTTGAATGAGGGAATACGAAAACTTATTGACAGATGGACAAAGTGTATTAAAAAGATAAATAAAATGTTAAAATAAATGATAAAAAAATCATTATCTGTCTTTTTAAAAAGTTCATTAATATAAATTCCACAGCCAGAGTGCTCAGCCTACATGTTAGTACAGTTATACATTTTCATCTGTATATGTGAAGTGTCAGCTATACAGTTTTCTGCAAGCGTGTTGTTACTGGAGAAATGAGCAAGGCTCTCAAGCACCAAGTTGTTCCTTTTGGGCCCTTGAGCAAGGCCCTTAACCTTCAACTGCTCAAATGTATAATGACATAAAAAATGTAAGTCACTCTGGATAAGGGCGTCTGCCAAATGCCTAAATGTAAATTAACCAATCAGAATTGTGAATTCTGAGAATTAAACAGTGCTAATAAAATAAATAAGTGACCTTTTTGTACTTGAGTTATCCATCACCAGAAGCCCCATAAATTTCTTACTCCATCTCTCCTTTGTGATTCAAAGTCATATTAACCAATCATAGGAATCTGTGAGCTCATGTATATGAAAGCTGGCAGTTAGCACTCATTTCCATTTGTGTTTCAATGCCCTGTGATGCTGCATAAGCAGTCGTTTGGGAAGAAGCTCTCCCAGCCAGAGCTACACATGTCTCAGAGGAGTCATGTGTTAGTTGCATCTTACCCTCCCTGGTTAATAGCCATCATGTGATGGAGTGAACTAGCTGACAAGGAGCAAATTGGGGAAAAAAAAAAAAAAAAAGCCTGTACACCACATCACAAATGATACAAATACGCAAAATCACAAGTGGGTCGGTTGTTACTTCCTAGTTCCGGTTGGATGAACGTAATGCCACAAGGGGAGAACCAGCATTTCTCACACGCTGCCAGGAACCATTATATCATTACACCTAAAGGTTCTCGGGAGAATCTCCAGAGCACAGCAGAGATTAAATTAGAGTGTAGGAGTCAGGATGGAGTGAACCTCCGGGAGGTAACTGCTGCTCGAGATCCGTGGTCACACCATCACCATCACATTTGTGTGACTCCATGTTCTCAGTCTCCGTACTGTATGTGTGTGTGGGGTATTTATGTACAGTATATGTGCTACATTTCCAATGAATGTTTAATAGTAGGAAAGACCGGGTCAGGTGGAAGAAGAGGGCAGAGTTAATCAGTTACTGCGGAAATTAAATGAAGTCGTTGGCAGCGCTCTGGCAACCAATCGCCTCATTAGTAGGCGAGATGCTCACAATGCCTCACTCCGTGAGAGAGAGACATAGGAAGCAAAAGGAAAAGCATATAAGATTAAACAGGAGCTAAAAATACTCGTGATGCTGTCTGGGATATTAAATTATACAGCAAAGCAATGACCTTATTCTACTCCTTGACCGGTGGCCAGGAATGGAAATGACCACAGGGCAAGTCTGAACATTGTCCCTTTAAAAAAAAAAAAAAGGAAAAAAAAATGTCCCCTCTGAGATGTGGACAAAGGACAGTGGAATAAGACAACCTTGTCAAACAGGAAACTTCACATTCTCACGACATCCCAGCTTCAGTGTTGTTATCTCATTCGTTAATTCAGTGTGTGTGTGTGTGTGTGTGTGTGTGTGTGTGTGTGTGTGTGTGTGTGTGTGTGTGCGCGTGTGTGTTAATGCTTTGCACTGTGCTGCAGTAACCTACCGCTCAAACATGGCAGAACTCTTTGTCTCCAGCATCAGTCCTCTGTCTTTTTTTTTTTCTTCCTTAGAGAAAGGAAGATAAGGTCAATCGTTTCATCTCTAGAGAAAAATGAAGCTTGCTCTACATTTTACATTCTATCTATATCTATCTAGAGAGGAAGGTAGTGTACGTGGCCCATTTTAAGACTGTGGAAATAGAGTGATTCATTGTTGACATGTGAAGAGTTAACAATTGGTTACGGTAAACCATTAAAAAATAATAATAAAGCAAGCAAGAAAGAGTCAAACATGAATGAAATGCATCAATTAGTTGAAACATACTGTTAGATTTATGCTGGTAATAAATCAGAGGGCATAGTCTGCCTATTAGGCTTCAGGTTTTTAAATCACTCTTAACTCCTACTAAAATGTTCACTAAGGAAAATAGCACAGTAGTGCATTTTATATTCTGTACGTGAGTCTGATTTATGATCATTGAATAGCACATCCTTCAATTAAGTAATGATGTCTAAAATCATTACGGCTTGACCATAAATTATCCCATTTTGGTTTATGTATAGGATTATTCACATTACTGAGATTAAAATATAATCAGAGACAGCTCTCCTGTTCATTACAACCACTCGTGATACTGAAGTTTTTACGACCTAATAGGAGCTTTTTATGAAATCATTAGGATTTAGCCTTACATCGCAGGGTCTCCGTGTAGGTGCAGTGGATATAAAAGTGAACACAACTCTTGCTGTTTTTTTTTCATTGTTACATCTAAGATAACCAAGATCTTTACAATCTTACTTAAATGTGCTGCAGCAAATAAATAAATAACCAAACATTCCCAGCTGAAGAGAAGCAGCTGTATAACAAGATGCTGCCACCACCATGCTTCACCCTATTTAAGCATTTAATTCAAACTGGGATTTTTGATTGTACAGAACAACAGAACACATTTATGAAAAGTTATGAAAAGATCCTTTATTTCTCTATATAATCCCCTGCTACGCTAATGCACTTATCCAAGCCTTTCACTAGTGCTCGGATACCATGAAGGTAGTAAGTTTTCCCAGCACGCCAGAGCTATGATCAGGCTGCCTGCTTTTCATTTGAAATGCTGACTTTCCAGGAACCCCTTTAACAGCCCAATCATGTGGAAATGACTCAGGTCAGGACTGTACAGGGGACGTGGGAATAACAATAGCGGTGTTGGTGAATGATTGTTTGTACAGACAGATACATCTCTTCTACAAGTTGGTGATAATTTTCAAGGATAAGTTGTTTCATTTGCTAATGTTCACGGGAAAGACTGCAGTGGGTGCTAAGCCACCTTGGCCGGGATTGGCTTTCACTGACTAATGTACACCCTTTTTTAAAATGCTTGTGTCATTCACATGTTTTACTGCGGCTAAGAGTCTCATCACCGTACTGTGCTTGAAGATTTTATGTAAATGTTAACAGGTTTTTACACCTTCATTCACCAGAAATTTTAAGTTTAAGTTTGACTTAAACGTCCCTCACATATTCCATTAACAGCACATTATGAAGTGTTTTATTATTTTTTTGTTTATTAATGATTACAATTTTAATTTTTATTAATTATAGCATTAAATATTGTGAAAATATTGTTAATTAAATTTTTTACAATAAGATTACTATATGATTCAACAGAACAAAAGCATTACTTTTTCTGTTCAATTAATGGATGTTCTCTATTCATTGTAGAAATGAGTGCTTAATTTATCTGCCAGTATGATAAATAAAGTTTAGGTAAAAGTTTAGGTAAGTTATGTAATTTTTAAAAAATTTTATGAGAATCTTTAAATTAATAGATTACATTAAATCATCAGTAGCTAAGATGTGATTTTGAAACATCCAACAGACAAGTTAGTTCCTGTTATCACTTATGTTATAGCAAGTATAAACCTTTATTCTCTCTCTCGCTCTTTTTTTAAAATTTAATATGAAAAGAATATTTCATATTACTTCACTCACTCACTGTCTATACCACTTTATCCTGTATTCAAGGTCGCAAGGGGCCTTGAGCCTATCCCAGGAGACTTACGGCACAAGGCAGGGTACACCCTGGACGAGGTGCCAATCCATCACAGGGCACACAGACATACACACACTACGGGCAATTTGGGAACGCCAATTAGCCTAATCGACATGTTTTTGGACTGTGGACTGTGAGGAAACCCACCAAGCACGGGGAGAACATGCAAACTCCATGCACACAGAGACGGGAATCGACCCCGGACCCCCTGGAGGTGCAAGGCGACAGCGTTAACCACTACACCACTACTACACCACTGTGCCGCCTTCTTACTTCAACTTTCCTGAATTATAAACCTATTTACATTGATAAATACAGCTGTTTCTATAGAAGCAATGATGTAATAGATTTAGAATTAGAATCATGTTTATTGCCCAACTATGTTGACACATAAGAAATTTGATTCCAGCTGTTGCTGACTCTTAAAGGTACAGACCTACATAACACTGTACATTTTGATTGTAGACGACACTATCCACAAGGAGTACACAAAATTCAGGAACTATACAGATTAAAGTTCTTTGAATTTTGAATCTTGAATAAATAAAGACAGCAATGTACAGAGTATGTTCCAGGATAGCAACGTACATAAAGTGTGAGTGTGCATTGGAGTGCAGATAAGAGTAATGTGTCACATACCACATACAGTATGGGGATGAAGTGATGACTGTACAGTATTTGTAGATGTGAAGTAGGGTGTAAGAGGTTTGTAAAAAAACATGGTTTTATACACCAGACTAGTGTAAGTACCCATCATTGATGGGAAAAGTGTTTGTAGAAATAGGTAAAATCTAAAAATTATCTGATCAGCTTTAATGTAATCAGTGATATTATTATTATTTCAGATTGAATCCCACGTACATGTCTGTCTGTCTTTCTGTACAGCAGAACTCTCTGTCTAATTTTTTAATACAAAGAAATTAAATATTGGTAATAAATTAAATTGGGTACCTTACACCATGTTAATGGTAAGTTGTACTTCTTTCATCGTCAGCCAAATATACTTTGTGTTCGGTAATCAGAGAGTGAAGCACAGATAAGAAATCGAAAAAGTAGATCGGATAAAGATTTTTTGTCGTTAAACAACTCCAGCGCGTAAAAATTGTACTTATACCACTTGGGCACTGTTTTTTCAAAATATTAATAGATATTCAGTTTAGCTTTTCTAATTAATATCTATTGGTGCAGGTGTCGGAGTCCCTGAATACAGGGTTAAGCGATATTGACGATGAGTGAGTGAGAGTGAGAGTGAGTCGTGCAGCTGTTTGTACAGCAAGTAGCTTATTAGTAGCTTATTAAATCCGGCACGTAACTGTTCATAACAATCGCTTTTACCCAACATTTTCACTTATGGTGCAGATTAAACTTCAGGCAGATATGTAAGTACTGCAAAAGTTAAAATAAATTAAAGATTTTGTAGCTCAGACCCTTTGCTTTTTTCTGCCCGTGTGGACTGGATGAAGACATTGTGACTCAGCAGGTGGCATGCGGTCAGTCTGTGCGCCATGTGCTGGGGGAAGAGCGGAGAAGAAGCAGGAGGTAGAGAATCAATATGACTTCACTTCCAGTCTTCATCAGTAACACGTCTCTAATAAAATTTGCACACCAATGACTTC
This sequence comes from Clarias laeviceps, assembly GCA_030014305.1. Taxonomy (NCBI): domain Eukaryota; kingdom Metazoa; phylum Chordata; class Actinopteri; order Siluriformes; family Clariidae; genus Clarias; species Clarias laeviceps. The sequence continues at coordinate 6,616,978 of JAQMYJ010000021.1, forward strand.
ATTTTTATTTCCGTCCTGCATGCCTGTTTCTTCCAGGAAGCAAAAATACACAGATTGTGTTGACGATATTAGTGATGTCACTCTGCCAAAGAACAATAACATGACGGAGATGGTACCAGAACCTTGACATTAGCATGCGAATACCTGTGTGCGCGTGCTGTGCATGCACTGCTGAGAACATTATATGTCCTTTTTCCCTTTCAAGAATAGATCTTTATGAATCTGAACACTAGCTTTCTGTGAGTTTCTTGCTCTCTACCATCTCTCAGCTCGGCCAGTGGGATAAGTTCTCCATCTCCTTAAATCTCATGCTTTCATTCATGTCACAGCAGCCATGTTTACTCTTTCCTTCCATCTTTATTCTGTACTAATTACTGAGACAACAGTTGCTGACAACAAAAGTATGCACATCCTTTATTTCACTCTTATTTGGTTACTTATCAGAGGATATTTTCCACACGGATGTTTGCCAACTTTGTCCTCCCGATATCCCTGATAAGGGGATTCGCCACCATTAGCTGGCAGTGATTCCTCAGAGTTCAGCAAAAACTCAAAGGGAGAGGCAGAGCAAACGCCTGAAGAGGACATGATACAGCCAGTACCGCCATTAGTCCTTTTAGATTTACTGGAGTAATTACATTATGTGGGCTGATAACTATTTAGCATTATTTACTGATGGAAAGAACTTTGAAAAGGTATTTAATTTGGTCTATAAAACATCACTGTGGATTTTATACTTCATACTGATTGATTAGAAGTTTCATTAAGTTTTCTTTAATGTATTGAACACGACACAGAAGATTTTAATAAATGGACATCACGACAAATGTGCAATATCACAATGCATGCATATACCAGGAGTATGGTGGTGTAGTGATTATCACTGTGGACTCGAACCTCGAGGGTTGAAGGTTTGATTTCCATCTCGAGTCTGTGTGCCTGTTTTTCCTGTACATGGTGGGTTTCCTCTGGGTGCTCCGGTTTCCTCCCACAGACCAAAGACATGCAGATTAGACTGATCCTGACCCCCTCTGCCCTCTGGACCCGTCTGACACATCTTGGTGACCCCCTTCTGGTTGACCCCCCATGTGGTCGGCTTGTGATGCGTGTGATGCCTGGGGACGGTTCGACTTTACCTTGAAGACGGTCCTAGTCTCAGCTGATGCAGACAGCTGTTCTCCGAGGACTTGTCACTGTAGTCGCTCAAATTGTTCAGGACTGGAATTTCCTATCACTTTGTAATTGCCTCCAATAATGAACTGGACTCCATATTAACGTAAACACATCTCTTGTTATATTGAACTTCCAGCCTTCTAACATACAGTATGAATGCAGATCAATCCCTGCTATCCAATTTCACCCAAATGAGGATGGGTTCCCTGTTGAGTCCGGTTCCCCTTAAGGTTTCTTCCTACTGGCCATCTCAGGGAGTTTTTCCTTGGCACTATTGCCCTCGGCTTGCTCATCAGGGACGAATAGATCATTTTGATTCATACATATTTTCTCCCACAAATGACCACTGTTAAAAGAGCTATACAAATAAAATGTAATTTAATTGAAGTGATTGGCATGTCAAATTACCTATAGTGTGTGAATGAGTGTGTGTCTGTGCATGTGTGCCCTGTGATGGATTGGCACAATGTCCAGGGTGTCTCAAGTCTCCTGGCTTTGTGCAACCCTGTATAGGATAAGTAGTATGTATAGAAAATGAATAAATGAATGAATGAATGAATGAATATAGCATGTCATATAGGCATTGATGGCTGAGATGTAGAATCCTCACCTCCCACCTGGAGTGGTTCCTGTCTGCCCAAACCCGGCCACTGGGGCTGCACAAGTCAGTTCACTTTAAGTGTCTCAAGCCCAGACAGGAATTTCTGTTGTGGTGACCCCTAATGGGATCATCTATCAGAAGAACATGGTATAATATGCTGAGAAAACAGCTAACAGGATTGTATGTGGTTGGGAAAAAAAAAAAAAAATCACCTATGAAAGGCCCAGTGCTGACGTACCAATCGATCAGAGAGCTTGACTAGAGTATGATGAGATTTATTTTAATGAATAAGGACCATTGTTGATACAATATACAGTATACTGTTTAAGTGTATTACAAATTATGCAAGAAGTTTACTTGTTATTTCGAATAGTTTATTCCCATGCAAGTATAGAACTGATGTGGATTGTAAATTTGACATTTGTGGATTGTAAGTTTTGTTTTTAGAGATAATGAGCAAACCCAGAAGGACACTTCAAGTTACAAGTGTATAATCTCATCTTCAAGTGCAGAGTTTAAAAAAAAATTTTTTTATGTACAACTGCATAAAGTCAGATTCATTAATGCCATTGTGAAGTGCTGCAGCTCTGCCGCATTTCCCTTTACGGCACATAAACTCATTTTGGGAGCTGTCTTCCCTCTGAACACTGGGAGTGAAAAAACAAGGTTTAGTGCGCAGAGAAGCTGAGGACTGACCTAGAAGTTAAACGTCCCGTTTCTCACATTACATTGAAATAGTTCTCTTATTTATTCATTTCTCGAACCTCTAGTCAATGAAAGCTTGGGTTGACCCACTATTAAATCATTTGTGTGTGCGTGTGTGTGTGTGCGTGCGTGTGTGTGTGTGTGTGAGAGAGAGATAGAGAGAGAGGGGCAGTCATTGTGTTATTTCTTTACAGGTTCAGTCATATCATTCAAAAGGTGTATATCAAAGACATTAATAATTTTCAAAGCTCCTTGCTTTCTGCGCATTCGAAATTGCTTAATCTGCAACGAACTATTCCTGTCCCAGAAGAAATGTGTTCGGAACAGAAGCATGAGATGTTGCTTTGAAATTGTTCAGAGGAAGGTGTTGCATTTTAAGCACTCTGGAACTGAAAAAAAAAATCTTTAGCTCAGGGATTTAGCTCAGCTGCAGCTGTTCTGATATGACCTCGTCTACCCAAGTCTTTCATTATTATCATATTATTATTATTATTATTATTATCATAAATTTTTCCAATGCACGAAACATAAATCAAAAACATCCATCTGCATCCTTTTGTTTTCAAACACAGAGACAATAAGCTAATTTCATTTCGTAAGAATGAACTTAAACGTTTAAACTCGATCACCATTTAATAAGCTGATTTGTCCGCTTGATGAGACATGCCTGTATTTAATAGTCATGTCAAGAACCAGAGATGGCAGATTTGCTTATGCTGGTTTTAAAACAGGCTTCCCTTTCCTAAAGCACCCCTCCCCAATTTATCTGGCACTGAGAGTGCAGCCCCCAATGACTAGGGGGGTGTTTCCTGACCGGAAATTGAACCCTGGTAATGGCATTGAACGTGTTCAATACTAGCCAGCAGTCCACCAGGGAACCGAAACACAAAATTGATACACTGTATAATTTATGTCAGAAGTTGTGGCACCTACTGCCAAATCCACACTGCCATCTGTTTACTGCCCGTTATTATTTTTTAATGTAGGCCTAGTTGTCGTGTCGCAGTGTGTTTTTGATTTATGAAATACAGCGGAAATAAGCTCTAGGGCTTTATTTTTGTTTTACATCACACCGCTGTTGACTGTCCGATTCTGTCTGGATGAAATGTGGTGAACATTTTTATATATTGGCAGCTCGGCTAATAATAATAATAATAATAATAATAATAATAATAATAATAATAAAAACATCAGCAGAAACTTATCATCTACCAAATAAACAATTCTAATTGTTATGGATTGGTTTCTTGATAGGAAACATCTATTTACTATTTAAAGAAGGAGAGGTTAAAAAATTATTGAAATTATTGTCATAACAGAAACTAAAGCTGTTTCATTAAATGTAACTATAAATGAGTAAAATGTATCATCTGTGGTTTATTAATAAATGTAGATCTGTGACATATTTATAGCAAAAATAAAACATTTGTTATTTAAGCAATATCACATGTGACGGAGTGCTGTTGTGCTGGATATCAGCATGGCGGTATTGCTTTTATACTACAGTTTATCATCACAAACACAGGGATTATGATTTGTTTGTTTTTTTAGGCAGCTGCTCTCCCCTCTTTCCAGTACTGTGGACTGTACCGACCTACTCTCATCCATGCTGGAGAATGACACTTATGCTGTCATGCTCTATATCACCACTCATGAAATGCTTCTCGATAATAGGGTTAGAACTAACTGCTGTATAAAAGGAAACAATCCACTCCGCCTCGGGCACCTTCCATCACACCACTCCATTATGGATGATTTTACTTTAACAGCACATCCTGCTAATCCTGTCTTGGGTCTGTGTGCATGGAGTTTAAAGCTGTTAAGCTTTCACCAAACATGGTCCTGGGCATAAAGGACAAATAAACCGTACATGTTCAGTCTTCTTCTAATTGTGCTGCCATGGATTTTAACATTTAACATTGAGGCCTGGAGGATGTGAGATGTAGCTCTTGTTTTTTTTTTTTGCATTTCTCTGAGCATTTCACAGTCTGACCTTGGGGTGAATGTGCTGGGACGTCCACCCCTGGGAAGACTGGCACCAGTCTTGAATGTTTTCCACTTGAAAGATGAATAATCTTTCTCACTGTAACTGCTAATTGTTTGGAAATGGATTTATAAACTTCTTTAGATTGACTTGCAGTGACAATGATATTAAGACCCACTATAATTAGATTATTTGTATTATGTTTTTTACACAAAAACACAGAATTAAAAGAAGGGGTACTTACATTTGAACATGACTGTACCTTTAGATGTGTGAACTTGCAATCACATCACTTGACTTGTAGGTCGGATACTTTGTCCTGTTTTATATGGTCTTGGGAGAGTATCCATCTAATTTTTTTCCTTAATCCTATTTAGAATTTTTAATTCCCACACTGATTGTTTTTATACAGTATCTGCTGTTCTGATTAGAGGATATCTACAAGAGCACTGATGATCATCTGTATATGCGGCAGAGCTCTATGTTAAAATGTGCCATTGTGATTCCAGTGGTGATAGAACAGTTAAGACAGAGGACAACCAAGGGAATTGGCCTGGACAAAAGCAGTAATTGCCTGTCATGCATATTAACAGTAACTGTGCTTTACCTGACAGCCAAACACAAGGGGACTTACTGTAATCTGATGGGTAAAAGAAAAGGACATAATGGTTCCCATGAATAGAAAAAAAGCAGTTAAGTGTTAATAGGTTTTTATGTGTTAAAGGGAGTGCTTCAGGGGTAAGATAGAGGACGAACATACAGTATGTAAAGACATTTGTGGTGATGAAAAGCTTCATCATTAAAAAAGATTGAAGATGGTTAAGTATAATGAGCATCTTCCCCTTTGGATATACAAGAATGAAGTAATTACTTGACTTATTTAATTATTATCTTACATCATTTCATTTTGGGTATATATGGGAAAAGTCCATACAGAAAAATGTTAACAAAATTGTGTTAAAAAAAAATCAGTGCCTGTACAGTACTGCACAAGTTTTAATCATGTTCTCATGTTCCATCCATCCATCTGAGAACCTCTGTTGTCCAACTAGGGACCGTGGAGACCAGTGGGGACCATTGTATTTATTCACATTTTACAACCGTGGTAGGACCTATAGATACAGCATTTTACTAATATTGATATTAACATTCACACACTACGGGTAAGTAGTAGCAAGTAGTAACTTTGGTAATACCAATTAGCTTAATCTGCATGTTTTTGGACTGTGGGAGGAAACTGGAGTACCTGGAGGAAACCCACCAAACACAGGGAGAAACTCTGCCCGTGCAAACTCCACTGTACCTGGGACCTGGAGGTGCAAGGCGACATTCATAACCACTAAGCCACCATGCTTGCATGTTACTAGTCTTTATAATCTTGGCATTATTTGTTTTACATTCGGAACTGAAAAAAAAAGAAAAAATCCCCAGGACCACATTTTTCATTCATTCATTCATTCAATTTTTTTGGCACAGATCCGCAGGATCTCTAATTATTTTATTTTCTAAAGCAATTAGTCTCCTATACCAGCTGCCGTGACAGTATGTCCATGTATCGTATCATATTATATTGTATCATATCATATTCTAATACAATATTCTTTAAATTACATTAGGACCCAGTAACATGAGGTTTTCTGAAAGCAGGTCCTAACCCTAGCATTTTGGAAGGAGTCTCCAATGTTATGGAGAGGTCATAGGTAATTTAACTTACCTTTTATTATTATTATTATTATTATATATTTTTTAGTAATCCTGTGTTCAAGATACTTCCTATCACTTTTAGCTTATCCTTTCATTGACTGGGTCCAATTATGCTGTTTGTGCCTGTTACAATATTTACCAACTGTTCCAAGTAATCCAAAGTTTATGCTGTTGTTTATGAGCTCGTTAAACTTGCAAGAACACTGTGTCACATTCAGTGACTTCATTTCATGGATGTCTTTTTCATTAATGAATATGAGAAAACCATTTTATCTTTCTATAGACATAATATGATCTTGGGCATGATCTCCAGGTGGCTTAGTGGTTAGTTCCTCTGGGGTCCAGGTTCGATTCCCCTCTCTGTGTGTATGGAGTTTGCATGTTCTCCATGTGCTTGGTGGGTTTCCTCCAGGGACTCCGATTTCCTCCACAGTCCAAAGACATAGAGATTAAGCTAAATGGCGTTCCCAAATTGCCTGTGGCATGTAAATGTGTGTGTAAATGTGCCCTGTTATGGGTTGGCACCCTGTCCAGGGTGTACCCCGCCTTGTGCCCCAAGTCTCCTGAGAGATCCTGTATAGAACGGTATAGACGATGAGTCAGTGAGTGAGTGCGTTTAAGTTGTTCCGTACACACATTTAATAAAAAAAAAAAAAATCAAGACATGTTTAAACGAAAAGGAAAGAACAGGCATTCCCATGTCAAATATAAGGAAATCAACACCCTTACAAATATCTATAAATTGAGAACAGATCAAAGATGTAACTGAGCTATTAACTGGGTTAATTTGGCAGATTTCAGTTTCTCTTTCTTTGCACAACTCTAATATCAAATTCCCTTTGATTTCGCCAATGAAATTGTGTTGCATTTGCCTTTGTTCCTATTACATCACATAGAGAATATTTTAGCAGTTCAAATGTAGTCAACATCAGAAGCGTGAAATAAAAGCCAAAAGTTTTAAAATAGCTGGCGAGTTAAATGCTTACATGAAGATAACACAAACACATTTGAATAAGCCCTTCTCCCTTCTGGCCTGGCAAGATTAAACCTAAAGACAACTATCAGGAAATTTGCATTCTGAAGTCTGCATCCTTGATGTGCTTGGAATAGAAAAAGAATAGCAAATTCAATTTGCAATGTAGATTAAAAACAAAAGACTTCCAAGAGGGTTCAAAATTAAATAATACATGAAAAGAGTGGCAGGGTTGATTAATTTAGTGCTGTCATCTCACACCTCCAGGGTTCAGGGTTTAAATCTCGCCTCTGATCTGTGTCTGCATGTCCACCCAGTGCTTGGGGGGGGGGGGGGGGGGGGTTCC
>JAQMYJ010000021.1:6649795-6669737 GCA_030014305.1 Clarias laeviceps
ACACACACACACACACACACACACACACACACACACACACACACGTACCCTCCCAAGTACCTACAAACATGCCAAACAGCACCTCATTAAAGACACATGAGATGTAAATGACAAAATCCTCTTTGGACCATTTTAGTAAATTTATTTTTAGATATATTTGTCCATGCTATGAAGTTTGCTTGTGTTTTTTCTTGGGTAAATCTTTAGTAAATGAGAGCCTACTTATTACGTATACTAATAACTAAGTAATGAAATAACTACTAAACTTGCAACTCTATGTATTTTTATGCAAAAAGCATATCAGCATTTTTCAGATGATTCTTAAAAGAAAAAACAATAAGATGGAAATAGAATATATGCATTTTATACAGTACAGGTTAAATGCATTTGTTGCCATTTTCGAGGTTAACAAGCAATCATAAGAACGGAAATTTGTTTGCTTTTACGGTTCAGTAAATTCACCAAAAGCACCATCTGTGTGTGCAAATTCTGTCTGACATCATTACATCAGTCCAGCACCTTGAAGCAGAGAGAAATCAGGTCTCTGTGGACATCTCACCCTTTAACCTTCCCCTCGTCCGGCATACAGATCAGCTCTGTGCCAAATCTGACATGGAAAAGCACCAAACACCTGAACCATGTACTGGTGCCAGTAGAACAGGCCCTGTATGTGTTGTTGATGCTGTTGATAAAAAACACACACAATCACACGCACAGAGCTAAAACTAAAAAAAAAAAAAAAAAAAGAAGGAAGATGTCAGGAGAAATGAAAAGGGATGAGGAGAAAGTGACAATTGCTGGCTTTGCTGATAGATGAGTGTCTTACTGCTGTATGTCTCAGACGAATGCAGCGTGTCTTCAGCTACAGAAAGAACAAGACAGGAAGATGGAAGAAAAGTTAAGTATAAAAAAAAAAGAGGTTTATCTATGGACAAGTTTCTCATCTTCACTGTTCATTTGTTGCTCCTTTGCTTTATTTTCTGGCTGATGCTGCAGATGAAAAGGATGGTTCAGACGAGGGACTCTATTATCTGAACGTACCGTTCCCTCAAAAATACATCAGAAGACAGCTCTAGGGAACCAGTAGACAGTAAAAGCATCTTGAATGCTTTATACCTTGACTATTAAAAAAAAAAATCTAATACAAATCTATTTGGTCTTTTACACATCATAAAACCACTCAAACCTCTGTTTAGTCCATAGTTTCATAGGAGCATACTGTTGAGTGAAGAACAAAAATTTACTTTTTTAAACGAGTTTCATTGTGATTCCTCTATAGATATTTAAGGACTACTTGTTATGTAAAGCTTTTTAATCTTTCAACATTCAAATTGGTCTATATTGTGTGTATACACAGTCAAAATGTAAAAATAAATAAATAAATAAATACATTTCCAATGCATATCCCATTGCTGAACTCCAGGGCACTGTTTTAAGGGAAGTCCCATCCCTTGTATGCTCACTGGTTAGAAAAGTGTTCTACAAAGTGGTGTAATGAACAGTAGTTCAGTGAATTCTAAACAGACATTTTGTAGACCTCCGAGATTTGAAATATATTTTACCACATTTAATATATTCTAATATACACCAATCAGCCATGACATTAACACACAAAACAGTAACACAATAACATTCATTATTAAATATATTCCAGTAAACTGGTGAGAAGATCATGGGCACCCAACGGTCACCCATGCCAGCACGGACCAAAGGGCAGCCTGTCCAGTCCGATTCCACAGAAAAGTCATGTCAATGCAGCACAAATTGCTGGGAAATAAATAAATAAACAAACAAACAAGCAAAAGAAAACTAAACAAATGTGGGAACAATAGCGAGGCCCCAGAAACATCCAGTGCACCACAGCGTAGAGCCTGATGGTGCCAACCTGGCATCCAAACTACCCAGATGTCAATCCAATCGAGCACCCATGGGAAGCGTTGAACAAACAAGTCTGATCCACAGCCCCACCCTGCAACCCACAGGACCCAAAGGATTGCTGGATAAGAATCCAGGGCAAGTGGAGCCTGCAATACTGAGCGTAATGTTTTTCACTGTTATGCTTTGGCTGATTGGGGTATTTTCTCTAAGTTGGGAAAGTCAAGAAAAAGAAATCATGAATGCAACAATTTACCCAGCTGACTGTGATGAGTGATGTAATTTACCTACTAAACACAAGGTGTATAGACAGTGTTATAGATTTAACAACCAAATTGCCTCCATGTTGACTGATCTAAGGCAAATACAACAAAACTCATAAGATAAGAAGACATGCTACACTGTGGTCTGATGCCACATGGTCGAGGACTGCTTTCTATGACTTACTCCACTGATTCATTTTACATTCATTCCTAGTTAAACTTTTACTGCTTTTTGGTTTGGCAAAGAGAATTACTAAAGTGCCTTATTTGAGGTGCTCACCTAATATACTGCATTCAAACCTGAATAAAATGAAGTCTTATAAAGTCCTTTTTGCGAGTTTGTCTGCTTGTATCACTCTAATTATGCCGTGTCCTCGTGTGAAACGTGTGCATGAACCTAATGTGTGGATAATATCATGCAATTTAAGATAATTCTATAATAATAATAATAATAATAATAATAATAATAATAATAGAGGAAGGATTAGCACAGATCCAGGACATTGCTGTTGTACTGTTTTTCTTAGTCTCAAGAGGCTATTTCAACTGAAATTAATGGCAAGCACTACACTAATCAAGATGTTAAAGTGAGTCCTTTATTTTATAACCAGTCTGTGCTTAAAAAGAAAAAAGATTTTAAAAAATCAAATAAAAAGATGGTGCTTGCATCTTGTGATATTGCACTAGTTTGGCTTTAAAGTTCCTGTATATCTCTATAATGCTCTTCATCTCACGGAATGTACTTCTGCATTGCAAAAGCTGCTGTTAGAGTATTAATCAAAACTGAGAATTCAACCATTCTATGGTATGAATGATGAGTAAAGATATAGCAAATAGTAAATGAGCCCTTCGGAAACAGACAGGAGATGATGGACTATAACAGGTGGTGGTAGTTCAAGAAGGTCCAGGATTCTGCTCACTTCTTACATGATCAGGTTGCTGTATGATGTCTCTTCTTGGAAGACATATTCGTCCATTACATAAGATCTGAGAATATAATCAGATGTCTTATGCAATTACCATCTGTTCATTCGGCCACTGTTGAATGAATTAACAAAACAGCTCTCCTTTGACTTTGTTAATGTCTTTTCTTGCTGAGAGCAGAAAGAAAAAAAAAGTCTGAAGCTACTACCATTTTCAATGCAGAACATTGAGTATTCCAAGAAGAAGAAAAAAAATGGCCATTTTCTATTCATCTTGATATGACAGTTCGAGGATATTGATGCAAATGTTTATAAATTGCAAATGAATGTGGAACCGAGTACATGGTGTCCCTAGTTGGAACCGGCCTTCAAGCTACCTACTGTAGACCTAGATAAAGGAGACAAAGTCTTCACAGGACATTCTAGTCATTCCAGATAACATTGGAGGTGTTCTTTATTATTTTTTAACATATAGTACTATATAAATTTCTTGAACCACCCCTGATTTCTTCATATTTTACTTCCAGAAAGCCAAAGACTTTCTTGTATTTCAACATGTAATCTCGAGGAGTAGTTCTCCAGGCTTCCTAAAGGACTTTTTTGGCACTTGTTTTCAGTTCAGACCCTGTACCTGACCAGTTTCAGAGGAAGCATTCATAGGCCACACAGTGACCTATGAATCATCCAAGCAAAAAACATCTAACTTAAGACATGAATCTATGACAGACCGGTGATGAAGATGGCAGATGGTCAGGTTGGTGATTAGTATACTGGTGATACTGAATGCTGAGTGATGAGAGGGGAAATGAGGTTGTTGATTTGGTTGTTACAATCAATTTTTACACTGTATCTTTAGGCATTTCTTTCATTTAATCTACTGTACATCATTTAATTAGAAGCAATGAGCAGTGGCTCAAGACTTTTGCACAGTACTGTATACAGTTTATTGCATGTAGCTATCTATTGATTTTTGTTCCTTGCCAGTTGACATACCAACTTTGCCTTTCTTTCGATCTTTGGAATAGTGTTCTTGGTCATGGTGCTTAATATCTGAAGAGATTAGTATGGAATTGACTTTGCGCAAGGACAAAATGTCAGATAACAGGATTTATTGATTATATCATTGATTGTTTTTGGCCTTTGCCTGTTGTAAACATTTTTTTTTTGGTACTTCTACCATCAGAAAGAGCTTCAACTGAATGCCAACCCAAAGCCAGAGGGGCTGGTGGGGTCCTAGTGCCAGATTAGGCCAATCAAATTAAAGCTACGCAAAACAATCCTTCTCATCTGGCTCAGATTAAGGAAAGATGTAGTACTTTCACTCATGACCTATTTATAAAAGATTGCATAGATTTAGGCTAGTTTAAACTGAATATTTTAGAGAATATCACCACATCTTTTAATTATAACTTTATAATGAATGGCTTGTGTAACAGAACTTCAAGGGAAAATTAAAACCAACATATATAACCGAACCATGATCACCCTACAACAACATTATGTGCTCTATTTTTAAAATAATAATAAAAAGACATGTTGGAATTAATACTGCTGCGTAATTAACTTTCATAGCTTGACATGAAAACTGATTAAAAAGAACTAGCCCAGGGGTTTTTAAAGAAAAGGCAATCAGTTAGAGATTTAGAGATAATCAGGAATTAAATTGTTTCATGTGAATAAATACTAAATACGATGGATATCAGTCTGGTGTGTGTGTGTGTGTGTGTGTGTGTTTGTGTGTATTTTATATATATATATATATTTATACATTATGCTTCATAAAGTAAAACTAAACTTATATATAAATAAAACTTTCTGAAAGAAAGCTACACACTAGAGCAATGATTATCAAATTACAAATACAATCAGCTTTGGCCTTCCTTAGATTGTAAAACTCTCACTATGTAACAATAGAACATGCCATGGACATTGAAATAATTGTAATATAATGAACATAATGAAATACTTTTATAATAACATCTTCATCTACTATTTTTTATATCACTACTGTATACAAACTGGTCAGGGGTAGCTGAGTGTTTAATGCGTTAGACTACTGTTCGGAAGGTCCCAGGTACAAACCCCACAACCAAGTTACCACTATTGGGCCCTTGAGCAAAGCCCCTGACCCTCAACTGATCAGATGTTGTAAAATATATGTTAATTAGATAAAAATGTAAGGCGCTCTGGAAAAGGGTGTCTGCCAAATGCCTAAATGTACAAACTACTGGACCTTGAACACACCATTGACACTAAACACAGCTATCACATCTAAGTATGGATTAAATATTAATTATCCTGATAGCTTGTGATCCTGTGTCTAGTAGGATTGATACGCTGATCGATCTGAGGCTGCTGAGAAAGAGGACAAATCTATAGTGTGAGGGTCAGCAATAATTTTCCACACTGTCTTCCAGCCTATGGAGGTGAAGAAGTCATGAACAGCAGACAGTTTTTTGTCCTATAATCATTTCTGTTAATTCAGTAAAAGCGAAGTTAAATCAATGGAACATATATAGATATACAGTATATGCATATGTACTGCAGATATATTTTTGTAAATATGATAGCAATATGTTTCTATGAATGAGTCATACATATTTCTCAGTCTCCTTGATTCATGAAGTTAGTTTGACATGACCAGCAATTCTGTTGCATTCTTTTCTTTCCAAGCATCACTTCAGTTTTTTGCTTATGTTCCATACAGTGCAGAAAAATACAGTAGGGAAAACTCCTTACAGTACCTGAATTATGTGCTGTTGTCTTCTGGCTTTTATCGTTTCCCATTTATTGACATTTATTTGATCCCATTTCCCAATCTCAGGACAGCAAAGAAGCTTACCTACCCTAGCTAGGAATGCATGTTGAAAAAACGTCTTTGAAGTTACAAAGTGGATTCTGAATGCTGACAGTTCAAGGAGAACTTTGGATGACTTTGGGAATTCTTTTGGGAAATAAAATCACAAACCCATTTATCTGAAGTTGCTCCCAGTGAAAAAATATATACACAGATGCATCAGGGGGAAAAGTATGACCAGTATCCTGGGCAACCATAGACGTTTACATTACAGGGCTAAAAGTATACAGACACCTGATCATGAACATCCTGTTTCAAAACTATAGGCCAAACCAGCTTAAACTGAAGAGTTAGTCCAACTTTTATGTTTGGATTTGTGTCCATTCAACCTTTTGAGGATTAGTGAGGTCAGGTAGAGATGTTAAACAAGGTATGGCATGCAGCCTCCATCTTGATTCATCTCAACAACATTCACTGGGGTCGGGTTCAGGGCACTGTTCTGTCACACTCCAGTTTTTCTTCACCAAACTTAGCAAACCATGTCCTAATGGATGGTAACTGACATATTGGAACATACTATATTTCTATCTTTTAATTCCAGTAGGAGGAATTCAGGGGCATTGGTGGCTCAGTGGTGGGCTTTTTCACCTGCCATGCGGAAGGTCCGGGTTCAATTCCCACCCAATGCCCAAACCTCAGCCACTGGGTGCAGTGGATAAAATGGGAGGGTCGTGTAAGGAAGGGCATCCAGCATAAAACCTGTGGCAAGTTGTTGTGCAGATCGAATGGTTCGCTGTGGTGAGGGAGCAGCCGAAAGTCTAACAATTCCAGGAATAGGAATTCTTAATGCATACTTTGTGGGAAATGTCTGGACTAGCTTGGGAAAGCTCCATGTCTACATACTTTAGGATAAAATAATGTAATTGCAGCTCTCAAAGAGTCCTAATGTGATCAAATGATGAGACAAACGACTTGGCGTTCATTGTGAAATTTTAAGCAGCATGAACCCCAATCCCCAGATGACTTTACCACACCAGTCTGATTATATTTGCGTTGGAAACTTTAAGCAATACATCAATAAGGTAATACTGACACAACAATCACGACACGGAAAGGTCACATTTCAGGAAGTGAAATTGAGTGAAAGAACTCACGGATGTCTAATCTGTGTTTTGGTAATGAGGTTGGAGTAATGAAAATGTTTCTCAGAAGGAAAGTCCCCAGAGCCCATGACGCGGTTTTGGCGCGAGATAAGACGCTAATTAAATCTGATGGCACATCTGCTACTATGGCTCTCTCTCTCTCTCTCTCTCTCTCTCTCTCTCTCTCTCACAGACATAAAGCACTATGAAAAGCATCAGATCTAAAAATAGTTAATCAGCAGTGATTTTTGTGCCGATTGTGTCTAGATTTCATATGTAGCTATTGTTGAATTGTAGTTTATATGAAAAGAGAGAGGCTGAACTCTTTCTTGCACTTTTTAAGGTCTTAATATCATTGTTTTTGTTTCTTCAACATGTCCAATAAGGTGAATCATCATCACCACTCATTGTTCTTGATGTGAGCATTTGCTCATATACTGTATAAGCTCATGAATCATCAGCATTATCACTCAGAGGAGATATAGAATATAGATATAGAAAATATCCTCTTCAAGGTGAAGTGTGGCCTCTGAATGTCAAACACCTGGTTCATGTGTGGTTTCAGCCTTTCGCTGGGTGTTTCCACCAGATGTTTCCAATTGAAACACATTTTGCAGATTGTAAGAGCTTACGTTATTACACAGCGCTGTTGAATTCTGGGTAACCAACTGGCCAGAAGCTTTTGTAACTTTAAAACATTGTCAGACCTGGGGAAAACTTCTGAATGTAATATGACAAGGTGCATTCTAAGAAATAACAATACAGTGGTACCTCAGCATACGAATTTCATTCATTTCAATATATTCTGTATTGCGAAACGTATAGGAAATAACGTAAATGCAGATAATCTGCTCAAGCCACCCACAAACAATAATATTACCAATTTCCAACACTATAAATCATGCTAAATAATTATTATATCAAAACATTTAGAAAATATAAAATTAAGTAAAATATGAAATAGATGAATGACACACAAAAAAAATCCTTAATTTATGATTCCTCTTTAAAAAAATGAAACTGAAAGCGACTCAGTTTTCTTCTTGCTACCGTCCTTGCTAATATTGTTGAAACCAATGGTACTATGTCTTCACTAAATCTTGCACAAAATGCAAAAAGATATTTAAAACTCATTTTGTTTGCCTTTCCACTGATGCAAACTGACGAAGTTTTGAACGGCTTTGTGAAATGCTTTGTATGCCGAGGCAAATTTCTTGCAAAATTTCAGTTCTTAAGGTGAAAATTCATGAGGCAGGGTGCTCATATGCTGAGGAACTTCTGTAATTTTGAAGTTCCTCACATTTCATACTACTGCATCCATCCGTCCATTCATCCATCTAGGAATCTCTGTAGTCTATCTAGGGACCGTGGAGGCCAGTGGTATAAAAAAAATAAAAAAAAGAAGTGTATTCATTCCCACTTTGTACGACTGTGATAGGAACTCTGGTCAACATTCAAACATTACAGGCAATCTGGGAACGCCAATTAGTCTAATCTGCTTGTCTTTGGACTGTGGGAGGAAACTGGAGAACCCGGAAGGAAAAACCCACCAAGCACGGGAAGAACCAAAATCATGCAAACTCCCCATGGGAATCAAACCCAGGACCTGGAGGTGCAGGGTGACAGTTCTAACCCCTAAACCACCGTGCCACCGATGCTAATACAAAGGGATAAATATATGACCTGGAGTTCCTTTAGTTAATATAAAACTGTAAGCCTTGGCAAAATGCTGCTGTACAAGTAGTATGAAACATCTGATTTATGAAAAAAACTAGAGGTTACCTGTGGCTCCGCCCATGAACAGATCCTGACACGTGCTTGCTACTATTACCAGCAAATGGAGTGTTGCTGCCGCTCCGCAGTCTTAATCCATAACTAAAAGATTTTATTGAAGTACTCTCTTAAGGGTTTGTCTAATAAACAAATATTGCTTTATAGATGAAAGTAAAACAATACTGCTGTCACATTTTGACACGACTGATCACAATTGTGTTTCATGATACATTTGCATCCTTACATAGCATAAAGTATTTGTGTGTTGCTGTTGCTGCTCTTGTTGTTGTGAAGAAAGCACACACACACACACACACACACACACGTCCTATTTCAGGACCTGTTGTACATTTTGTTCTTTGACACCGGTGACTCACGCCAGCTAATGTTCCCCGGCACAAAAAGAGCGCCGTGTTGCATTGATCCATCTCCCTACACTTATTCCTCTCCACCTTTGATTAGGACCAGACAGAACTGGCCTAAAGCCCAAATTTCATTATTGCTGGAGGTGTTTGTTCTCCGAGAATGAAAAAGCAAGACAGTGCATTTGTGCAGACAGCCGGCGTTGCCACGACAACCGTCACTGTAGACAGTCAACACTTCCTTTCTTTTTTTTCGCAGTTTCTCTGCTGTTTGATGTAATCTCCCTTCTTTCTTCACCTTTCTCTCGGTTTTATTTTGCTGTTCAGAGAAGTCTGATGGCCAGCAGGTTATTGTGTTCCTGCTCGCTTTATTTACTTGTGCTTTTGCTTTTATTTTGTTTTTTCTGCTGTAGGTCACAATGAATCTGCTTTCCAAGACTCTCTCTGTCTTTCTAATTCCTTTCTGTTTCCATCTTTCCTCTCAACCTCCATTGATTTCTCTCTCTCTCTCTCTGTTCTATTCTCTCTCTCTCATTCCTCACTTTCTTTAGTTTTTCTTTCCCTTTTAAACCTCATCTCCCCTCCCATTTCATTTCAGGGCTGCATAAATGGACTTACATACTCAGAATCATGCTTGTCAGAAACGTTTAGAACATTCACCATCTATTCCTTCATGATTCATCAACCTAACTTTTTCTTCACTGGTGGTCATCCGGTCCTTTTTGCCATTAATGTGGCCATTTCTTCATTCATTCACCCCAGGCCTTGGTAATTATTTGTCCAATGAATCATTGTCCTACAATGCACCCTTTATTTAAAACCCATTTAAGAGAAATGTCTCAAGTGCTTCCAGGTATATTTGCTGTTTTATTTTTATTGCATGTACTTTTTTATGGCCATCAAATTCCAAACTTTTGAAAGATTACTAACAGGTTTCATTTCTACTTTAGTAACCCTATTAGAAAATGATACATATTTGTACATTCTCCATATTGACAACTGACCATCACAAAAAAAAATAAAAAAAAAAATAAATATATATATATATATCCAATTAACACATTTGAAGAAAGACATCTTGGAACTGAAAATGTTGACATTATGTACTGTATCCCTCATTTTTTCATATTACATTTAATTACGTGTAGATTAAACTAAAGAAACAAGAATAAATGCTTTACTGCGACAGGCTGCAAAGCACCTAAGGATACAATTTAAAATTTGATTGTTTATGTAACAACCTCCGCAGCGACCTCATTTCCCCTCTCGTCTGGTCCAACCACTCAGCGTTCAGCATCACCAGTACAGTATACTTAATCACCGGCCTGATCAACTGTCATCATCACCGGAGTACCTGGAGGAAGCTCACAAAGCACAGGGAGAACATGCAAACTCCATGTACTGTACACAGACCCAGGGTGAGAGTCGAACCCGGACCCTGGAGGTGCAGTGTCGGTGCTAACCATTAAGCCGCCGTGATGCCCATTATCATGAAATTAAAACTGCACCTTTTCTTAATCTTTCTATAACTCTGACTTTTCTAAAACCTCCAGTTGCTCAAGCTGCTTGTATTTATCTTTATATTACTGTTTCACATAAGATACCATGGAATAGATGAAGGTCACAAAACCTAAAAAGTAAAAAAAAAAAAAAACCTTGAATATACATCATACTACAGAGATGATCATGGGTAAAAACAAGCCACCATTTTCAGATATCCTTTACTGTATGCACTCATGTTTTTATCGATCTCCCAGGTTCTTTACTGGGGCATACTAAACAAGTACTGCAAAGAGATAGACGAACATGGATATATATTCATATAATAATAATAATAATAATAATAATAATAATAATAAGAAGAAGAAGAAGAAGAAGAAGAATTTCTTTAAACATTTTGTGGTATAGTAATATAGTAAATTTTGTATGCTAGGAAGATCTCAATCAGAATTTCGCTTCATTTTTATGTCATGGATTGGCATGAACATGCTGAAACAATGCTTTTCCTCTGAGCTGACCAAATCTCTTAGGAGCTACAAGGCTCTGCCCCAACACGATGGCCTTAATTAATTTTTCTTCCAGCTCTTTACATGTCTGAACAGTTAACTCTAGACATGGTCAGTTTCTCTGCATAGTCTAAAATTGAGTCCACATGGCAGACCAGATGTTCCTCCTGCCAAAACTGCACCCGGAATTGACTTGATTGATTGACGTTAAATTCATTAATTCGATTTCATGCAACACATTTGTGCAGTAAAGATTGATTCAAGGAATGATTTGGTTAAGAATACAATCTAATAAGTCAATTGATGTCTACTTTATCACTTTCAAACCCTGGAAATCTTATTGTCTTCACTCAGTGTTTGGTTCAAAATATAAAAATAATCCTAGTTTTACTCCAATTTTAGGATCTAGTAGACCAGGGAGTCTAGGACAAATCAATTCTGAGAATCTCCCAAGGGAAGAAACAAAGCCTTGATGAAGATGTAATTGTGTTTCATTTTTATGAGCAAATAATATGGGCTCATTTAGCATTCATACATTTGCACTCTGCGCACATTTAGTCTCATCTTTGTAGGATTTACCAACAGGGCAGAGTCACGGTTGTCATGGCGATGGCGAGGGCGCAGTAAATAATGGTAAGAAATCAATGTCAAAAAAAAAAAAAAAAAAAAAATCACAGAAAACAAATTTAACCCCTGACAGGGGTGGGTAAAATAAAGTGCTCCATTATTTCGCTATTATTTCTCTCCTCCCACTTTCTTTCCTTTTACCTTCGCGTCGCTCTCCCGCTCATTCTTCTTCTCTTTCGCAGTCTACTAAATTACAAATAAAAAACCCTTCTCAAAACAATTAGATGCACCACATTCCTCCTCCCTTCCCTTCTCCTCCACTTCCTTTCACAAACAAGTCTTTTCTTCATTTCATCTGCAATGTCGTCAGAAGCTCCAAGGCCTATAGGTGATGACTTCCACAGAAGATCAGATGATAAACTCCACATCTCATTTTCTCAAGGTGAGTTCTAATGTGTGGGGGATTCAGCAGGATCTGGGAAGTAATAGTGACATCTCTATGGGTGGGACTGTGTAAACCTGAGGAATTTGAGTCACCATATGCATGAACTGTAATAATGAATGACAATTTGTTTAGTAATTACATTGAATGTGGATTGTCTGCAAAACAAGTTCATTCACATATACTGTATGACACTGGAGACTCCTTCCAAACACCTTAAATACACAAACATTGAGCAGCCATAATATTACAATGCAAACCATTATGTCTAGTATCTTCTAGCCTACGCTTGTACCACTGGGGTGGCTCTGGCCCCTCGCTGCATGTCTCCACATGACCTCTGTGGAGTCTGGCACTCTGACCTTGGGGTGCTGTTGGTTGTGGGGTGGGGCGTCTACGGATAAGACATCTTTGACCATCACATCCCATAGATTATCAGTTAGATTGGTATCTGGGGAGATTGGATGCCAGGTTATCAGTCTTGGGCTCTTTTCTATTGAGGCCAGAATTGACGTTGTTCTGCATTGGCTTTTCTGTGGGATTGGACCAGACAGGCTATTATTTGCTCCCCTCATGCATACTGTAAATGAGCCTTGGAAACCCATGATCCTGTCAATGATTGACTGGTATTTAATACATAATTACTGTTAATGTGTTAATAAGGAAGACAAAAGAGGAGATTTATGGATGCAGTTGGAAAGGACATGAAGTGAGAGAAGAGGATGCAGAGGACAGGGTTTGATGGAGACAGATGATTCGCTGTGGCGACCCCTGAAAGGGAACAGCCGAAAGACAAAAAAGAAGAAGAAGTGTTAATGTGTTGATGTTTTGGCTGACTGATTTATCATCACAAAGCACCATATCCAAAATTGTACATCAAGAATCAAGTATCATAAGGACTCTCCATGTGTTTCTATGATGGATTCTCATTGGGCTGTAGGCGGTCATAGGGTGGTTAAGGCTCTGGGTTGATGATTAGATGGTAGAATGTTCTAGTCTCGCCCCTGCCACCAAGGTCCTTAACCTGACACATGTAAGTGTCGCAAGGGGAACCCGGACCCACTGATGTAAAGGATGATCGACATCAAAACAACAGTTTACAGTGGACAGGGAAAGGGTGGATGGAGTTTGGGATGCCTGCACAGCTGACCATTTGAACCGTGAACTATCCTTACGCAATGGCAATGATTAACAAAAAAATAAAAAGTAAAGTTGTCAC
Organism: Clarias laeviceps; assembly: GCA_030014305.1. Lineage (NCBI taxonomy): Eukaryota > Metazoa > Chordata > Actinopteri > Siluriformes > Clariidae > Clarias > Clarias laeviceps. The sequence continues at coordinate 6,663,165 of JAQMYJ010000021.1, forward strand.
AATGGAAACAAGAACATATTTGAATGTGTGCATTAACAGAAGCATAGGACATGCACTGTAGCTGCCACCAGTGTCAAAGCTGCTGTTACAGAAAAAGAATCCACACATTAATCTTCAGCTTACAAACAGTGATCAACTATACAGTTCATTACCAAGCAGATAGTTTGCTTTGCATGAAAAGTGTTAGGACAATATTTGAACTCTTGATTCATTTTCTAGCTGGCAAACATACATCATTTAATTGGACTTTGCATTATATAAATAATAGCTACAAAGGAATTGAGCTATGATGCTAAATCATAGCTGCCCTTTATTTAAAAAAAAAAAAGAAAGAAAACCTATCCTTATTCATTTTTATTTCCTTATTGCTGTCATGTTGTCGCTCTTCGTAGCTGAGACCCAAATACATTACATACTATACATGCCCTTGTATATACAAGATCTTCAGTGATGTCATTTAATTGTCGCATCTCTTTACATAACATCTCTCTCCTTTGCTTTTCCATCACTTATTATTTCTGTAACCAGAGATCGCGAACAGTCTCGTCCAACACCGCAAGCCTCACAGGGCGGTGTTGAGCAAGCGCCATAGTTAACCACCCATCCATCACTCCGGCCATACATCTCTCCCCATGAGCTGAATAATTTATCGCCTGTCTGCCCAACCTGTGAAGCTCAGAGCACTAAATAACATCTGTTCAGTGCTGTCCATCCTTCTGCTCCCCACGAGCTTCATGCTGTTTTCTCCACAGCAGCAGCAGGGCTGCAATGCCATGCGAGATAAAAGGTGATAAAGGCTTGATATGCTCTTTTTGAGGTCAGAGAGGTCAAGGCAGGACATGCTGGCCATTCGTTTTTACCTTTTGTGTTGAATCCCCCCCCCCTCCCCCCCAATTTTATCTCCCATTTGTTACTGAATGGCTGAGCTCTGCGTGTTTGAAGCCAGTGTTGTACTTAAGCTATTTTTCAGTCAATGGTGCATGTTAATCTTTACATATGTTGCTTAACAACAAAGCTTACTATTAAGATATTACAATTTGTTGCAGATGAAACAATGGATTTCATTATTGTTTTTATTATTATGTATAAAAGCAATTAGTCTAATTGCACATTTGTGTTGTACATAACACACTTAAGCCAGTTTCCACCTTTACAAATTTTTGCTACGAATCACTGTGACTTGCAACCTAATGGCATGGGCAGAAAAAACTTTGATTTGCAGGTTCACAATATGTGACCCATTATATCAAGTCAGGTATTAAGTCAAATAGGTTACTTTTGTTCTGTTGCCAATATATTGCAGTAGGTGCAATGCATTAAATCATCAATATTGGCAAAAATTGTTTGATAAATACCTTTTCTTCCTGATCGTTCAAAAGAATCTTAGCTGGAAAAAGTGCATTCTGCGCTATACATACAGTACATTTATAAATACACCACCACTGTTGCAAAATCTTAGCGTCAAAATGAGGCAGAGGGTTCCCTCTTTTTTTTTTTTTTTTTACTATGTCTTCATTTAAATAATCTAAAAATCACATTAACAGTTTTTGTTTTAAGCCCCTCCTAATGAACAAAGATCTCAGCAAGTGGACATAATTTGTGCACATATCACATACTTTATGTGCTCATAGCTTAAACCAAACAAGACTTTAAAACAGACAAATTGGAGTAATATGTGTCAACTGTCAAGTGCCAAATCTGTGCTTAACTTACTTTATAACAGCAACGATAATGCTAGTTTTTAAATAGCTATTGGTATTAAGGAGCCAAACATTCTCTATACAATTACACCAATACCACACTGGTCACTCTTTATACCACTGTTGAAATAAACAAATATTTTCTACATACTGCCAATACACTGACCACAAATCACTAATATTTCATTAGCCTTGACTACACTGGACAATATGGTGGCCTGGTCAGTTGTGAAAATGATTCCTGGTGCTCCCAGAACCACTCGTTCACATCTTGAGTCCTAGAAGATGCCTGAGCCATCAGGGAGGAAAACAGAAGTCAGACCTGATCATTCATGTCCTCAGCTGACTTCATTTTATAGCTACATAAATGTTGCTGAGTCTAGACCTGAGCAACTGAAGAAATCCCAAAACATAACACTCCCTTCAGAATTACTATGCATGACGGGAACCTGTGCTTCCCTTGACAGTGGGGTCAATCTGGACTTGAATCACATGACCTTTTTCCAATCATTCCAAAGTCCAATCTTTATATACACCTTAGCAAACTGAAGTCTTATTGACGCCCCTCGATTAGTTTCACTAAAAAGGTTCTTTTGGCCACACAGCTGTTTAGTCGCAATCTTGTGAGTTCTTGTTGCATTGTGCAATGTCCTTAATTTCCTTTTCAATATAGCTATGCTGTCGACTTTTGTTTTGCAACAGCATTTAAGTGATCTCCAATCATGCTCATGATTTTTTCTGACCACAAAGTCGTTGGTTTTATTAATGCATTGGACAATTCTTAATTCAATTAGAGTTATCTTAATATTTTCTTTGCTTGATGCAGGACAATAATTCCACCCTCCTTTAATGTATTTTTTTGTCCCCATGTGATGGTTTCAATGTTTACACTGACATGCTCCTTTGAATACATTATTGATTCTATAGTAACTTATGCAGGCAATTAGTCTCAAATATCAGTGCTTTGTATTGATGAAAGGTAAAGCTCTAACTCTACATTGCGTTTTTGCACCATAACCCAACACAAAATAAATCTCAGTCTCTCACTACCCTCACATTCCCCCCCCCCCCCCCACCAACCCCCAACCCCCCTTACCTGTCTTCATGCCACCAGCTGGGCTGGCTCAAAGCTGCACTGCTGTTTCCTATTTTGCACCCTGCCTCGCAAGAGAAAGGGAAATATGTCTGTTAATTTTGGCGAGCGACTTTTATAAGATCTGCGCAAAAAGAAAACTACTTCAGATAAATACTGGCTTTGTAGTCATTATAGTATCATGGTGTGTAAGAGGCTTTAAAATCTGCAGGTTTAGCAGATCAAAGACACGGCTGCTGCATCAGGTCTGCTGCTCAAATGACATTCATGGTGCTGATAGGATCTGTTTGATATGTTGAGAGGGAGAATCTATCATTGCGAATGTGAGAATTGCAATTTCCTGTTGCTGGCGTTATCTGAGCTGGGGATCTCTTGTTTTTCAAAATGTTGCTGTCTCCCTCTAGTGTATCTAAGAGGAAAACTGTGCTGAGTGAAGAGGAAAATGGGGTGAAGTGTTTGCTTTTTCCTCTATTCAAGTCAGATTTATAAATGAGAATTTCGATGAATTTCTAAGCAGAGATGAAAATCATATCCAAACAGGTGGGAAATACAGATTTGTCAGCTATGCATACATGCTTTTAACACACCTCTATTGGATTTAGATCTGGTGACTGATTGTCATGTTCCTGGAACGATTGAGAATGTGTGCTTTGTGATATGATACATTATCCGGCTGAATGTAGCTCTTATAAAATGGGTAAATTATAGCCAAAACAAGATGCACATTGTCAGAGAGGCTGTGGCATTTGAAGAATGTGTATTCTGTATTGGAGGTGCCACTTGTGTACCAGTGTACCATCTGCAGAACAATTGAGATTCATAAGACCAGCTGATGTTTTCCAGTCTTCGACAGTTCAGTTTGTGTAAGCCTATGACCACTGTAGCTTTAGATTCCAGCAATTTTTAGCTAACAGTGTTCCCTGATGTGGTGGGCCAGGGGTAGCTCAGTGGTTAAGGCATTGGACTACAGTTCGGAAGATCTCAGGTTCAAACCCCACAACCACCAAGTTGCCACTGTGGGGCCCTTGAGCAAGGCCTTTAACCCTCAACTGCTCAGGTGTGTAATGAGATAAAAATGTAAGTCGCTCTGGATAAGAGCATCTGCCAAATGCCTAAATGTAAATGTGTTCTAGCCCATTCATCTTAGCCTTCAACATGTTGTCTGTTTCAAAATGCTCTTCTGCTCACCAGTAATAAAAAAAAAAAAAGGAATTGAGTGAACATAGACTTACTGTTGGAACCATTATCCTCCATCATCAGCAATGCTTTTCTGGCCACAGACCTACTGATTACATCATCGTCAATGATGATACCATTTTATAAGAATGTCTATACCGCTTTATTCTGTATACAGGGTCTGGAGCCTATCTCAGCGCACAAAGTGGGGTAGAACCTGGATGGTGTGCCAATACATCACAGAGCACACACTACAGGCAATTTGGGGAACACCAGTTAACTCAATCTACATGTCTTTGGACTGTGGGAGGAAACCGAAGTACCCGGAGGAAACCCACCAAGCATCCGGGGGAACATGCAAACTCCATGCACATAGAGACACATAACCACTAAGCCACAGTATCACCCCCTGCTTATCACATTGTTTTTGCGCTTTTCATTTTACACTTTAGAAACTATTTGTGAGAATCCTAGAGGATTTGTATTTCTCAGACCAGCCTCTCTGTTAAATTCTTTCAAAGTTACTGAGATCACACTTTTCCCGCCAATTCTGATTTGAACAGAAACTGAAGATATTCATCTTTATCTGCATAACGTTATGCTTTGGGTGTTTGGATAGTTGCATAAATGCAGTATATAATAAATGCAACTTAATTCATAACATTTGTATCATGTGCTTTTCCTGGATTTTTGGTTGATATTCTGTCTCAATCCTTTACCATAAACCTATGATAAAAATTATAGACCCTTCATTTCTTTGTAAGTGGGCAAACTTAGAAAATCTGTAGGGGATCAAATACTTATTTTCACCACTGTATATATCTATCTTCTAAAACCATGTCAGATGACTCATCCAGCACCTGCATCAAAAAGAAATCCTCTGTCCTCTACTGCCTAAACACAGCTCGTCCTCTCCACACAGCATCAGAGACGTGTCCTTTCATGTTCGTGTACAGAATCCCAGAGCAGCCGAATCCTGTCTAGACTAGTAATGAAATGATGCTGTGTCTAAATACTGCTTCACCAAGAACCTTTGTTCAATAAAAATTTTGGCTTTTCAGGCCACACATTTCTTCATGTCGTTTGTGGCGGGCTTTGCTAATCATTTTAATGCTGAAAGTAAATCAGGGCTGCGTGGATTCTCTGGTCGATGCCGGTCATAAGATGAGAGGTGATGAAATGGAGTGGAATCAGGTTATTGACATTCTGAATCAATGCTGTTCTGCATCATTTCTCAAGAGTTTGGAATTACTGCTCAGTACATGTCTTACAGGCAAACATGAAATTACAGGTTTGAAACCATTTCTTAGTCATGTAAATAAGCTGGAAAATATATAAAGGCCTTTGCCATAGCCGTTGCCAATATGTAACTGAGCAAAGCCTATTGTTATACTTATGATCTGGAGTGCTTGTCTGTGTTTGGACTGGCTTTCTGACTCTCCCCAGTGCTTCTTCACTATGCCTACTTTTCAGTCTGAAATTAGTGAACACCCAGGACCATGCTTACCAACTTTGGCAATTTTTTAGGCCCCGTAAGCGGCAGATTCATGCAGATCACCATTAATCTGTAATGCCCGAATGTCTTGCCCTTGCAGCCAATCATTGGCTTTCATTTGTTTTCCAATGACCAACCACTATGACCATCAACCTCATTTAACAGTTCTTCATTTTGCTTGGATATAGCAGTAAAAGCAAGAAAGCATTTTCTTCATGGTTATTCGCCATTCCTTTGCATCCTTGATTCGAGAAGTTTTCCAGTCACACAAGGACGTGTGATGAAATTTCTGGTGAATGAAGGCTTTTCATTCAGAAGACTTCAAGCACAGTATGCAGATGAGACTGCAGTAAAACATTTGAATTGTGCAAACATTTTAAAGAAGGCTATACATCTGATAATAATCCTGAAAAATTAAGGGATAATGTTGCCAACTTGCAAAAAAAAAAAAAAAAAATTCATCTGTCTGTGGGAACTGTACACACAATCATTCAACACCACTTGCCCATTAGAGGGATCCTAGTGGGAGATATTTCACATTTCCCCATGTTTTCAGCCATTAAAGGAGTTCCTGGGAGGCCAGCATTTCAGACATAAAGCAGGCAGTCTAATCATGGCTCCGGCATACTGAGAAGACTTTTTATCTTGATTTTATCTGAACACTAGTGAAACACTGGGATAAGTGCATTAGTGTAGCTGAGAAATAAACATAGTACTTTTGACTATGAAGAATAAAGTCCCAGTTTGACTCAAATGCTCTTTGTGGAAATAATATTGTGTAAAGGCATGTAAAGTTTAGTTTCTGCTATGACTTCCTTCAAGAAAAAAAAAATAAAAAACAAAAATCCATTTTCTGTTCAGAAAGCAATTTCCTTCGTGCACCCTTATATATTATAATATGCCAATGGTCATGAAACAATCATGCAAATTAGTTTGATGTCATCTAGCAACTTCAAAAACTTTTTGAGCAAGGCTTAGCTACATTCTTATGGAATTCTGAGCAGCCTAGCCAGATACTTTAGAGTTATCCTAAAACCAGTGGCGGCTACTGGTCTGTCAAATAGGGGAAGCTCATTTTCGGCCTCACTTTCACGGCTCATTTTCACTTG